>CM045741.1:15545015-15552515 GCA_024760905.1 Plotosus lineatus | reverse complement strand
CAGGCGGAAGGCCTCGAGGAAGACCAAAGAGACGATTCATGGATGTGGTGAAGGAGGACATGAAGGTCGTTGGTGTAAGAGAAGAAGATGCAGAGGATAGGGTGAGATGGAGGCAGATGATTCGCTGTGGCGACCCCTGAAGGGAAAAGCCGAAAGGAAAAGAAGAAGATATACATATATGTGTATATAATATCAATAAATACATATTCAATGCTATAAATGCTTATAATAACAATGAAACTTTCAAAAATAATGCATAAGATGTACATAAAATATAAATACACACATACAGATGCGCACCTCACATAAAAATGTAGATAGTTTTGCTGGGGGGGGGGGGTTGTTTTTGTTTGTTTGGGTTTTTTGCATAATTGGCCTTAATTTGTGGCATTTTCCTTAATTTTTTCCCCATATTTTGCCTTAATTTCCTTATTTTTTAATTCGATGAATTCTGTCTGTCTTCCTTTCGGCTTTTTTCCCTTTTACTCGGGAGTCGCCACAGCAAATCATCTGATTCGCACGTTTGATTTGGCAGAGGTTTTTACGTCGGATGCCCTTCCTGTCACAACCCTTTTTAGCAAGGGACAGAAACACGCTGACGACTTTGCAGCTACTCTTTACGAAAGTCAGCAATGGTTCTTTTACATGAACCTCACACCATAGACAGTGAGAGACATGGCCTGCCTTTGATAACCCAGTTAGCTGCACTGGGGGGGACAGTGACAATCTTGTGCAGAGTGGGACTCAAACCCCCAACCTTTGGATCAGCGATCCAGCGCCCTATATTTAAAAAAAAACTTGATGCACTGAAGCTGTATGAATTGAAGCGCAAAGCAGCGAGGAATCCCTGTAGTAGCAATTGTAAAGTTTTTTAACAATTTAAATATCAGCAATTCATGAAAGTGGCACACTTGAAATGATTTGATCAAAATAAAATCGTGCTCAAATGCGTCTACATAGGTGTCAGTTTTTGCACAAAAAGCCATGAGTGCTTCGAATACATCACTCACACTCCCTGAGTCCATGTGCAGTGGTGGCCTGGTGGTAAAGGTGCTGGATCACTGATCCTAAGGTTGAGGGTTCAAGCCCAGCTCTCCATGGGTTGTCAGGCCCCCCCCCCCAGTGCAGCTAACTGGGTTATCAAAGGCCGGCCATGTCTCTCACCGTCTATGGTGTGAGGTTCATGTAAAAAGAACCATTGCTGACTTTTGACAAGAGTAGCTGCATATCCGTCAGTGTGTTTCCATCCTGCGATGGCCCGGTGAGTTGTCCACGGTGTACCATGCCCTCGCCGGGAGTCGGCTGGGATGGGCGCCAGCCTCCCCGTAATCCTATTTAGGATTAAGCGGTGACAAAAAATGAATGAACGATGAACTCCTTGAGTCCCATCTAGATATTTTACAATTTTATCGGGGTAAGCAATGTAATATAGCCATTGTAAGGTTGTGCCACACTGACCTGTCTTGTGAAAATAACAATTAAAAACACAACCTCTATGTACTCAGTTCGACTATTTACAGTCTGTCTGCCTTCCTTTCGGCTTTTTCCCTTTTATTCGGTCGGGAGTCGCCACAGCGAATCATCTGATTCGCACGTTTGATTTGGCAGAGGTTTTCATGTCAGATGCCCTTCCTGTCACAACCCTTTTTAGCAAGGGACAGAAACACGCTGACGACTTTGCAGCTACTCTTGACGAAAGTCAGGGGGGGGGGGTGACAACCTTGTAGAGAGTGGGACTCGAACCCCCAACCTTTGGATCAGCAATCCAGCACCCTATACCACTAGACCACCACTGCCCCTAGTTCGACTATTTGATGATGTAATGATGATGACTGATGATGATGTATGTATGAAATGATGATGATGATGATGTAATGATGATGACTAATGAAGTAGTTCGACTATTTGATGATGTAATGATGATGACTGATGATGATGTATGTATGTAATGATGATGATGATGATGTAATGATGATTACTAATGAAGTAGTTCGACTATTTACAGTATTGGTATCAAAATTAATGCATTTATTGTCATTGTACATGCAAGTAAAGTACAATACAGTATGTACATTTGTCACAATCATGTGGGTGGCTTGTGGGTCTACTGCTGACCACTTTACAGTTTGACCTAGTTAGATTTGCTGAAGATAATTTGATCCAAGGTGTAAATGGCCGTGTGTGTGTGTGTGTATGTGTGTTTTGTCCCACCCCTTGCTGTCCCACCCAAACTCTGCTCCCACTTCACACCCAGTGGTCAATGTGGTTAAGTGGGTGAATTATCTAAATATATGCCTTACAGTTCCAACAACAGCATAAGAAATATAGCGTGCCACAATGTAATATAATGCAAATGATACAATAAAAAATTAGCATATTGCCCTATTACTGAAACCTAATGAAGCCATTCAGTACAAAAGAAAATTCATCACAAGGAACTTTGGATCAAACGCGCCACCCAAAGGCAGCAAAAGGAAGTGCGTCATACTCCAAGTCTCGCGAGATTTCACACAACGCCGAGGACGTTTCATCAAAATGTAAACAAAAGTGACATGCAGGCGATATGAATAGATACAAATCTGAGAGAATGTGAACAGGTACAGGTGTTTATTAAATTAGATAGCGTATGCATGATCAGCAAGTATGTTTTTTTTATCGTTCAGGTTGTGATGTAATAATTTTCAGAAGAGTGTTAGCAACTTAGCCAATGGGATAAACAGTGAAAGCTAGCAAAGCTAAAAGAGGCTAATAGTTTTAAGATGTGTAAAATGTTGTATTTTCTGTGATTGGATAGATTTCAACTACATTTCAAGTTTAATAGCTGCTTTAAGTACTAATGTAGGCATCTTATTTATTTATTTATTTCCTTCTGTCTGTTTCCTGCAGGCACTTGGCCTTGTGTGCGGTGATGGGTTCAGATCCGCACCTGAAGACATGGAGATTAAAGGCAACGACGACGTGGAGAAAATAAGGTCAAAGTTCATGTCGGCATGGAACAATGTCAAATACAGTAAGTAACCCTACCCAGGGTACTAGCTGTGTCCCAAATCAAACCTTACTCTTTACTGAAGTGTGACTGATGGGCCTTTATGTGCAGTCACCTTTCATTTATTCATTTTCTGAACCTCTTAATTCTAATTTGGGTTGCGGCAAGGCTTGGCGCCCATGTCAACCGACTCTGAGCCTGGATACCTCAAATGACTCTGAGCGAGGGCAGAGTACACCCTGGACAGCTCGCCAGGCCATCGCAAGGCAGAGACAAGCTGATGGCTATGCAGTGACTCTTTACAAAAGTCAGCGATGGTTCTTTTACCCTCTCACCGTAGACAGTGAGGGACATGGCCGGCCTTTGATAACCCAGTTAGCTGTACTAAGGGGACAGCAGTGATAACCGTTGAAGTGGGGGCTTGGACCCCCAAACTTGGGGGTCAGTAATCTAGCACCCTACCACCGGGCCACCACTGCCCCACAGTCACCTTCATTTACTGGTATAAAGTCACAGGGTGGCACAGTGGTAATGTAGTGTTTAACACATTCACCTTACAGCACGAAGGTCCTGGGTTTAAGTCCTGAGCTTGGGGTTTAAGTCCTGAGCTTGGGATTTTACATTTCTGTTTTGGGTTTTTTTGTGGGTTTTCTCTGGGTACTCTGTTTTTTCCCCACAGTTCAAAGACATGCAAATTAGGTTCAGTGGCTGTTCTCCCAGGTATCAGTGTGGGTGTGAGAGTCAATGGTTACCTTCCTGCCACCCTAGAAGGAATAAGTAGTTTGGATGTCAAACGGATTAAGAAAGAATTCACCTGTATCTTCTGTCCATCCCATCATTATCAGTGTCATCATAATACTGTAGTCGACTTCAGCAACAGGCGAGATACACCTGTAGCAGGTCATCAGACTATCACAGGCCTAAAACAGACAAAAAAATTGTTTAATTGTTATTATGAGCATGTATAGCATTGAATATGTATTTATTGATATTATATACATGTATGTATATGTCAGTCAGGGGGGGTCGATCGTACTTTGCGAAAATTGGCGGTTGCGAGGGGTGTCTTGGTCCCCATTAACCGCGCAAAGTGAAGGACCCCTGTATTGCATTGTGCCCTGCAGTGCTATTCAGTCTGGTGAACTGTCCAGGGTGTTCTCTGCCATCACCCGGAGTCAGCTGAAATGGGCTCTCGCCTCCTCGTAACTCAAATTAAGCGGCACATGATGGCGAGGGCATTATGTGCGGAGTTTGTATTTTATCCCTGTGCGTTTCTTTTGGGTACTTTGGTTTCCTTCCAAAAATCCAAAGGCATGCACTTTGGGTAATTGGCTGTTCCAAATTGCCCCAAGTGACTGTAAATGGTTGTTTGTGTCTTGCAGCACAGTAGCGTGGCAAGCTGCTCAGGAAGTCCCCCGCCTTCGCACAAAGTCAGCTGAGATAGGGACCAGCCTCCCCATGACCATATTAGGATAAAGCGGTTCGGTGAATTAATAAATGAATGAACTGGGCAACGTCTAATCAATCTGCTTCAACAAGCCTGGTCATTTTTTTTTGTTTTAATTATTATTAGGCAGTAGAATTTCCTGATCTTCTCCGAAATGTAAGTCTTTGTTGTCCACCTTTAATGAAAGTCTGAACACTAATTTTTGCATAATCCTAATAAACAACAAACGGAGGCTCAAACATAACCTTCTTAGTGGAGGTAATAAAAAAAGGAAAAACTAGTTTTTATGAACCTGCAATGGTCTGATTAGCTGTTTGGGGTGTAACCTGCCTTTGCCCAGCTTTGCTCGGCTGAGATAGCCTCCAGCATCTCCAAGACCCTAATAGGGTTAAGCGATTAAACAAAAGGATTTTGTGAATCTTTTCCAACATTCAGTGTTGGTAGTAATTAATAAAAAAAAACGTATAAAGTACAGTTGTCATTGGTGTAGTTGTTAGCATGTAGTTCGCCTTACAGCATGAAGGCCTGGGTTTGATTTCTGGATTCAGGGCGTTTCTGTGTGAAGTGTGTATGTTCTTGCCGTGCTTGTGAGGGTTTCCTCTGGGTACTTTGATTTTCTTTATTTTTTTGATTTTTGATGTCCAAAAACAGGCACAGTAGGCTGACTCGAGGTGTGAGTGTGCGTGTGTGAACGGTTACGTGTGTGTTGGCACTGTGATAGTCTGTGAGCTCTTCAGGGTGCACCCTGCTTTTGCCCAGAGATGGCTGATATGGGCACTAGCCTCCACGTTACCCGAATTTGGATTAAGCAGCCTATAGAGTGAATGGATGCACATTGTTGTGGTGTAATAGTAATAATGCACTTGCTCAAACCATTTTTAGCTATTTGTCTATAATTGCAGATCCTGAAGTGTTTAATTTTTTTCCCCATGATATACCAGGGATTTAGCTCAGTTGGTAGAGCGTCCGCTTTATCCTTCGGAAGGTTGGAGTTCAAATCCCCCCGTGTCATACCATAAGACGTTAAAATTTGGCAGTTGTTGCTTCCTGCTTGGCGCACAGCATCAAAGGATAGAACAACACAATAACTGGCACTGCACAGCATAATATTCAGTATGGATAAAGTGCAATATAAATCTACAACATAACATATATTTTTGAGAACTTTTATGTATATTATAGGAATATTATATATATTTTTTTTTATTATATTTCTTTGTAGGTTGGGTGCTGAAAACAAAGACTTCCTTTAGTCGCAACTCTGTCGTCTTCTTGCTGGGGAAATGTTATCACTTCAAGGCAGATGGTAACAGTAATGCCTCCCCACACACACACACACACACACACACACACTGGGGAGTTATTAAAGTTGGTTATTACATTTGTCTAGTGCAATTTCCTGATGTCTTCCATGTTTTTGCTGGTGTTGATTGCTGCTACCTTTTCACAGACGAAGACAGTCCCACAGAAAGCTGTAGCGCACACGTGCTTGATGTCAATGCAGTCATGGGCAATGTGGAGGGATTTCGTCGGGATTTTGCTTCCCGGATCTGGCTCACTTATAGGGATGATTTTGCTGCACTACCAGACTCAACCATCACAACAGACTGTGGTTGGGGCTGCACCCTCCGCGCCGGACAGATGATGCTGGCTCAAGCACTTTTACTGCATTTCTTGGGTAGAGGTCAGTTCTAAACACCTGTCTGTGTGCACATTTTAGACCAGAACAGGCTTAAAGGGACAGGAAGTGATGAGTGCTAAGTGACTATATAAAGTCAGAGAAATGAGCCTCTGGAGTTAAACAGCGCTGGATTTGCACTTCATGTGATTTAAGCTATTGCCAATTGAGCATAAAGACGCTTAATCCCAATTACGGTCATAGGGAGGCTGGTGCCCATCTCAGCCAACTCTGAGCAAGGGCAGAGTACACCCTGTACAGCTACGGGTATTGCAGACCACTCTTGACGAAAGTCAACAATGTCTAGTTACATGCCTCTCCCCATAGACACTGTGAGACATGGCTGGCCTTTCATAACCCAGTTAGCTGTACTTGAGGGACAGCACTGACAATCTGTTGATAGTGGGGCTTGAACCACCAACACTGGGATCAGTCATGCAGCATGCTATCACCAGGCCATCACTGCCTGTGGTGTGTTTGTGTGTGTATAAGTACGGAGCTCTGCTAATTTAACCCCTTCGGCAGCTTGACGCACAATTGTACGTCTGCCTTTTTTCCCCTCTCAGAAGCACAGGCTCCAGAATAGGCCATTTCAGCACCTAAGCACACACTTGTACATGTGTTGGCCCTGCATGAAAACAGGTGGTGGTTGATGTTGGAACATGAGGTGTTGCTTCTTTGCAACATGACTGCTTCCATGCTTGCAGCGCGTGAAGGTAAAGAGTAAATTTTTATCAAATTACAGCAAAAAATGAAACAGTGATCAAGAATAGAGTTCATACAGTAGTTCAGTAATGGTCATAGTTTACATATTGCACATTTTTAGGTCTGAATTACAGACAGCTTCATGTAGGGTATTTTATTCAAAAATGTGTTGTACAATTGTACATTGTATGACTCAATTCGACCGTTGTCAAACCATGTGTGGGGCAGGATTTATTTCCTGAGCTCGGTGAACTATAAGGATGTTCAAGGCAACAACAATTATTTTTTTTCATTCAGAATTATTGCAAGGTTACCTAAGGGGAGAAACTAATGACCGTAAGCTAGTTTTTGATGAACTAAATAGATATTGCTCGAGAATCTACACTTCGAGTTCGGGAACTGGCCATTCACTGTTCGTAGATTCACATTTAAACATTTAACAGGCAAGCCAGTACTGGTGACGAGCACTTCACTTGTCAATAAGCGGTAAGATGATTTGCTAATGAGTGTTTACACTCTTTACACTCAAGCTAACTAACGTGAAACGGGTGAAGAATCCTTATTTTACGTTATTTTCAGCTATTGTTTTTCCTTTGTGTATTAAAAACTTAACTGTAAATCCTAAGTAGTACTTCTTCTTTTAAAGCCTTTCAAAGTACTGATGTTCTCAGAATGATATCTTGG
>CM045741.1:15535015-15542515 GCA_024760905.1 Plotosus lineatus | reverse complement strand
TCGGGGTCCACAGGCTGGTCCATCTGGGCATGACCTCAGGGAAAAGGGCAGGAGATTGGTATGGCCCTGGAGTAGTGGCACACATACTCAGGTCAGTATGAGTGGCATATGTAGTGTATATCTTGTAGTGTTTTTGTTTTTTTTTTTGGGGGGGAGGGCATTGATCCTTTTATGTAAAAAAAACTTTACTGCCATTCTGATTTAAAATTGACCAGGAAGTTATAATGAGTAATTTTTAATCTGTGAATTTTTTTTTTTTTTAATTTAAGGAAAGCAGTGGAAGAGGCTACAGATCCAGACCTACGACAAGTGACTGTTTATGTGGCACAGGACTGCACAGGTATTTCACTTGGGTCAAATAAACATGCCTTAAAAGTAACTTCTACTAATTGATAATAAGGAATAAAACTCGGAATATGCTGTTAACTGTTGTGGAGCCAGTGGTGTACTGGTTAGGGTGCTGCGCTCTTGATTGGGAGGTTGTGTGTTCAAATCCCAGTTAGACCACCACTGTGCTAAGATCCTTGAGCAAGGTCTTAACCACAAGTGTGCCTCTGTTCACCCAGCAGTATTTAAAAAAAAAAAAAGGTAAAGTCCATTGGGCTTTTACACCCGAGCCATAGTGAGTCATCAGGCCGGTGCTTATTCCCAGTTTCCATAGCGTGAAGCAACTTGGAGTACAACTCCTCCTGAATGGGATGCTAGTCCATCGCAGGTTACCTTCCCAGTATATTTTTACTGGTACCCATTTATACTGCTGGGTGAACAGCGGCATACTTGTGGTTAAGACCTTGCCCAGGGGTCTTAGCACAGTGGGGGTCTAACTGGGATTTGAACACACAACCTCCCGATCATGAGCACAGCACCCTAACCACTACGCCACCGGCCCCACCAGCAGTATAGATGGGTACCAGTAAAAAATGTACTGTACTGGGAAGGTGACCTGCGATGGACTAGCATCCCATCCAGGAGCAGTTGAACTCCTAGTAGCGTCACACTACAGAAACCAGGAATAAGCATCGGCCTGATGAGCCAGTAGGCTTGGGTGTAAAAAGCCCAACAGACATTACCTTTACCATGTTATTAGCTGTGCATTCACTGATCTCTATGTTATTGATTAACTGCAGTGTACAGCGCTGATGTTATTGAGAGTCACTCAGTGCAGGAGGATACATGCACAGCCCCTGAGGGAGCGGTAACTGACAACAGAGCTGTCATCATTCTCATCCCTGTCAGGCTCGGAGGAGAGAAGATCAACCCTGAATACTTCAACTTTGTCAAGGTGAGACTGGTAAACACCTTAGTAGGAGGTATTTGTACATTAATTATAAAATAAACAAATTTTATACATATGTCATGACATTGGACAAGTGGTAAAGATTTTTTAGTTCAGGAGTATGTGACGTGTGACACATAACAGATCATCAGTGTTGATATTTAACTGCAGTAGGTACAGGGAGGAAACTGGAAACTGAATTCGCAGAGCTGATGAATCGATATATCATTAAAACTAACACCGGTGTGTAGTTATCATTATAATAAGTTCTTTTGCAGCCATTTGCATGGATACTGCATCACAACACTATGATGGAGAGCAACCATTCCAGTCACACATCTAGTGGGGCATTCATAAATTGCAAGCTACCTCTACCAGGCTCAGCTGGATTATTATAACTTGGATTTCTTATAATGAAATGTCTCTCCCTAGTGGGTGTTGGCTAAATTGAATTTTACCTCGTGGTCACCTTATCCTGTACACAATCTCCATGATTTAAGAGAATCGTGATGAGCTTGGGGGGGGGGTCATGGAATTGGATCGCCATGATCTTGAGCGAACTTGGTGGAATCGTGGCAAAATTTTAACGGTCTTGATTAATAATAAATACAATGCATTTGAGTTTGACACTAATTGTGATAGAATGTGGGAAGCACAGAGTCGAACTTAACAGAGTAGAACATAGCGTAACAGACCTTGATGCAAAATCTTGATGAACGTGGCAACATGATTTCTCCAGGTTTCATCTTTTGATTGCAAGCTGCCTGCTTTATATACTCCAGTCATACACCAAGCGTGTTCATAAATCGTGGAGCTCTACACTTTTTTTGAATCATGGAAATCATGGACATCGTGCCCCAGTGCGAACCCAGGATTAAAGATAGGGATTTTTCCGGAGGTCGGCACAGTGGCATAGTGGTTAGCACGTCCGCCTCACAGCAAGAAGGTCCAGGGTTCAATTTCCACCTTGGGCGTTTCTATGTGGAGTCTGCATATTCTCCCCGTGCTTGCATGGGCTTCCTCCGGATACTCTGATTTCCTCCCACCATCCAAAAACATGCACAGTAGGTTAATTGGCTGTTCCAAATCACCCCAAGGTACAAGTGTGAGTAAGAATGGTTGTGTAAGTGTTGGCCCTGTGATGGTCTGGTGAGTTGTATAGGGTGTATCCCGCCTTCACCCGGAGTCGGCTGAGATGGGCGCCAGCCTCCCTATGACCCTAACTAGGATTAATCGGTTCAGAAAATGAATGAATGGAATTTTCTCAGGATTTTCTTTTAACACAATCCCATGAAAGGATCACTTCCAAAATGTAATAGTTTTTTTTTTCCTTTGTTTTATATCTAGCGTGCTAACAGAGGCCTAACGATTATAGAGAAACTAGAGGGTACCGCCACCACACAGCATGGATAATGCAGCAAGTAGACCCTGTATGTGCACTGGTTTTAATTACCCATATGTTATGATATATTCTGTAGTATGTGGATGTGACCAAATTACCAGGGGGGTGGGGGGGGAGATCCTCGTTTTCAGAAATAACAAGATCACTCAGGTTTGACCTTTCAGCGTCACTCAAGGTCAAAGGTGATGGTTTCATTTGAAAGTCCATGTATAGTTTACTATTAGTGCTTTATAGTGCAGGCATGTCTATTGGCACTTGTGTCAAAGTTATAAGCACTCTACCTCAAAAATCTGATGATCTTGCTCTGACCCTCAACATCCAAAAATCAAATCGTCTCTGGGACGCTGGTAAGCCAGTGTCCCCATCTTGGTTGATGAAAATACTTTCCTGGGTGTGGTCAGGATTTTGCTCAGAGAAAAACTGATAATCATACAAATAGTCAGACAGACAAGATAACTATCAGAATTCACGGTATCACAGTGTTGACAGGTGGCTAATGTAGACCAGTGGCCTCCAAACCTGTCCCTGGAGAGGGAACTTCCTACAGGTTTCATCTAAAACCAAAACATAGCACATGTCTTTTAGCTGATCAAGGTCTTCTTTAGGTAATAATCAGATGGTCAGGTATGGAGGCTTTAGGTTGGATCCAAAGTCTTCAGGAAGGTAGTCATCCAGGAACAGGGATGGAGACCCATGGTGCAAGCACTCCAGTTTCTGCTGCTCTTTTATGCAAATATAAACTTTTTTTTTTTTTTTTTTAATTAAGCTTGTCCTTCAGGAAATAATGTTTAAATAATGTTTTAACTGATCAGAATGATTTCTTCCCCAGGCCATCCTGAGCTTGGAATACTGTATCGGTATGATTGGAGGGAAACCCAAACAGGCCTACTACTTTGTTGGATTTCAAGGTGAGTTTTTTAATCTGAGTTCATTTTTGCATAATTTGTGAATATATAACAGTTTAAAGTATTTTGCAGAGAAATGAACCTCATATCTAAAGCAGAGCTTATTTTCTGATGGATGGTGCTCCATCCATCATGTGCGAACTTCTGTGCCACCCAAAGTAGCTCATTCCCCATCACCTTGATCTGCGGGTACATGCTCATGTTGTACATGCTCACAGTCAATATTTACCCATTTCCATTTTAGCAATTTAAAACCCGGCTGATGACAAGCGATGTGTTTTCTCTGCCAGGACCGACCTGCCACATGCATCTATCATATGCAAATGATGCAACATAATTGGATGTTTGTGAAAGTAATTTTCCTGCACGGAAAATAAAAATTAAATGGCAATCTTCTTCACTGTGTAACGGATGCACTTGTGCAACTAGATTGGAATAGAAAAAAAAAAGAAAAAGAGTTTAATCCATTCTGGTTCGTAAAGGACTACGCGAGGGGAAAAAAACATCCATGCCGGGGTTCATTTGTTAGGAACCTAAGACAATCTGTGCATGACTTTGAGCTGCCGTGCATAGAAACTGAGGAAGGATATGCATTATTATAACCATGGTGGGTGTTTTTTTGGAATAACTTGTCTTTTGTTTTGTCCTTGCAGATGACAGCTTGATTTACATGGATCCTCATTACTGTCAGTCTTTTGTGGATGTCAGCACAAGCAATTTTCCTCTGCAGGTAATGTGGAATTGCAAAAAAGCTGACCGCTGCCTAGTGATGTGAATTTAATAGTTTCTGTTAGTACTTAAGGGGATGAATTTTAAAGAAGCCCTCTGCACTCAATTACCGAACACACAAGAGTCGATTTACACCTCTATCTGACATCTAGGACATGTCTCGTATAGGGGGGGGGGCTGAATTTCAAATATATTCTGTAAGATATATAAGCTATTTCCTTTCCTGCTAGCATGTGAGATTTATTTATTTATTTATTTATTTGTGTGTGTGTGTGTTTGTGTGTGGGTATGATAAAGTGTTTTTACATTTTCATATGCGGTAAAAATGCAACATGACAACCTGAAATAGCGACGTATTCCTTTGGCTTGTCTGTCGCAGCTGTTCAAACTAGACAACTAGAAGGAAGGAAAAAAAAAAAAATTGGAAATACATTTTACTTCACCTAGTCGAGGCTTTTATTTGTTCTGTCTGGTTCACACGGACATGCAAGGATTTGATTTTTCTGCTACGGTGTGTAATGCAGTGTAGTGGATATTATTCTCCTATAGCACAAGATCACATTAACACAGTGTTACAGTATAATCTGTTTCCTTTGTATAGTTCAATACTTGTGTAATGTGTGTGTGTGTGTGTGTTGGGGGGATGTTGGGTGTGTGTGTTTGTTTTGTCTTGTTTTTTTCCCCCCAGTCATATCATTGCCCCTCACCAAAGAAGATGCCTTTCATTAAAATGGACCCAAGTTGTACTATTGGGTTTTACTCCAAAAGTGTTCAAGATTATGAAAGAATTAGCAGCGAGTTGTCAAAGGTGAGTGCCGTACTGAAAAGAAGGATTGTATAGGTTGCAACCGGTCTGACAATCACTGTAAATGCATGAGGTGTGAGGTATGAGGTGTGGTATACTCTGGTTTAAAAGCGTACATGTATTCATTAGTTTTAGCATCAGGGGGTGTAAACTTATATACCTCACTGTGACACAGAAAGATATTTTCCTATATGTAGAGTACATGTCAAACGCGGCTGCATTATTGTTGCCTGTTTTTTTTATTTATTTATTTATTTATTTTTGGGGATTTCATGTACAAAACGAGATCTAACTTGTATTTTTGGATTATTTTTTCATGACCTTAACATACTTCCACACCCAACGGTTGCGAGGTCTCTTGGTGGGTGTTCTAACCTGGGCTCACTTTTTACTGCCTGATTTCCACTTTCATTTATATCATCTGTTTTGTTAGTTAAAGTATGTATTTAATGTACTCCTGTTCAGCCAAGCTTCTGATTTCAGTGTTTGCTCCACGCACTATTATTTTAAAAACTGTTTTTTTTTTTTTTTTTTTTTTTTGCTGCATGAGTTTGAATACTGGATTACGAGGCTGTTTTTTATGTTTCATTTTCATTATTAATAATAAATCAATTATTATTAAAAAAATATTGCTGCCCGTCATCATACAACTGAGGAATATATGTCAGCCAATCAGCATCATTTCAGTCTTATTGTGTTTCCTGTGGCGGGCAGATATATGCAGACACTGGACAACCATCCAGTTATTATTCCATGGATATGTTTCTCATGAAAGTATGGGCCCCATCAACAAAACACTTGGGTTTACTATATATTCTTTTTAGATGAAACTGCTAATGAATTCTGATTGATCAGAAAATGATTCCGGTATAATCGGTTTATTATTGTACTGTAATGCTCTCATTCCAACATGTTGGTATTATCTATAGTAATGGCCTACACAAGGGCTTATATGATGGATTCTTCGCATAATCTAATTTAGATTTTATTTATTTTTGTTTTATGGAATCATTTTTGAAAGGAGTGTTCAATACCAGTCAGTGGTGAAGCTGTACTTTTACATTTTTAATATACAGTGGTACCTCACCTTATGAAAGTCTCACCAAACGAAAAATTCAGGTTACTAAAAGCATTTTCCGAAAATTTTTGTCTCAGGATATGAAACAAGTTCACGTTACAAAAGCGCCATCTTAAAAATTCAAATCGCGCCATTCAAACATTAAAATGCGCCATTCAAACAATGCACAAGCTGCTCTCCCATCAATGACGTTCGAACATCCCGTCCCACTGGCCTCCCATTGGCTAACAACTGAGCTGTCGTTCATGTCGCCTTCACTCAAACGCCATCCTGGACAGGTCCACCTAATGCCATCTTGGACAGGGATCCCATTGGCTAGGAGGGATGACGCAGCTACCTCCCATTGCCTATTATGGAGCTGAATCTACCATGATACTTTTCTGTTGTTTTATGGTTTATTTTTTGACTCAGGCTTTTAACCCTCCATAAACATTTGTAAGATTATAACTCTGCTAAGAAGACATGGTCAACACGCGTGTAAAAAACATCTAGTGATCGTGAACACGCACACACACACACACACACATACACACGTGATTTCCGGTGTGAGTGAGAAGAAGAAATGGGCTCAAGTGATATCGCAAAGGAATATGGCCAAACACGTCTACCATCGGTACGATATTGAAGCAGAAGGAGGTCTTAAAAGGTATACTTTCATAATTTTTAAAGGGTTTAGGGGGTAGTATTGGGAGCCTTGGAACGAATCACGTTTTACATGTAAAATGTGGTTCAACTTACGAAAAATGCAGGTCACGAAAAAAGCTCTGGAGCGGATTAATTTCATAAGGTGAGGTACCACTGTACAGTACAAAAGTGTTCAGGGAGGAGCATTTTGCAGTTTCTCAGAATTAGAACAATCTAGTTTTGTTGTCATTACTAAACTCATTACAATCTGTCGGTGAGAAATAGCTGTTATAACATAACTCAGAACCGGGATTAACTTGTTTTATGAACATTCATGAACATGAAACAAACTATACATGACTTTGAAGGATAAAAATGTGTACAGCTAATTTTTTCAAAAATCAGGATTTTCTGGTATTATTGGGACACCTTCAGCATTTTTACAGCATTTTGGCAGACGCTTTTATCCCAAGCGACTCACAATTATCCTTTTTTATACAACTGAGCAATTGAGGGTTATGGGCCTCGTTCGAGTGCCCAACAGTGGCGACAGTGGGAATTGAACCTCTGACGTTCGGATCAGTAAGCCACCACATTAATGACTAAGCCACCACTGCCAGCATTTTCTTATATTTATCTAGAGTGGCTCCACCAAATTTATATTTGAAAATTTAAACTCAT
>CM045741.1:15470015-15532515 GCA_024760905.1 Plotosus lineatus | reverse complement strand
TGGCTAATATTTGATTGTTTTCTGATTTTAACTGTCTCACCAATTATGACTGGATACGTGCTGCTAAAGTCATTTCATTAAATCAGAATGAAGTCTTGACATCATGTGCGTTTTTAAAAACATGTTCACCATAAGCAGTAAAGTCTTTACATTATCCAGCCTGTTATATTTTGGTAATGAAGAATGGTGTAAGCCAGAGTGTTTTATACGACACAAAAGCTATAACACTATTTTCTTTCTTCTTTTTTTTCCATGTAAACAAGCCATGTAAAGAGAGACTACTAAAATGAACGAGGGCTGAAAAACACGACACATTTTTTTTTTTATTGTTTTATCAAAATCAATTTGCACAGTTAAAAAGAAGTTAAAAATAAAGCTGAAAAACTTTATTATACGTATTACTTGTAATTTGTCATTTGTTGTCAATCATTCATTCACCAAGTTTGAATAACTGCTTTATCCAGACCAAGGTCACCAGAGCTTAGCCTGGGACATCACACTGCACGAGACTTGGAAGGCATCCTTAATAGGACTTCAGTTCATCACAGCCATGTTCCCACAGCTCTTTAAAAACATCACTTGGTCGCTTTCATGTGTTCTCATTTTCAGGAATGGAAAACGCTGGCGTAATTCTACTTTGCTGCTATACTTAAGGGCTATTTAGTTCTATTTATATTTCATGGGGCTGCACGGAGGTGCAGCAGTTATGGTTCTCACTAAGTTCTCCTTGTGTCTGTATAGGCTTTCCCCAAGTGTTACATTTCCTCCCAGACATAGACTGAACAGCTCTCCATCTCATTATGACTAGGGACCTGCCCAAGGTGTACCCTGGCTCTCACTCAGGGTCTGAGCGGATTGGCTTCAGCTCCTATTATGCAGTGGCTAAGTGTTGCAGATAATGAATGACTGAATGAAAACTCAGTTTTATTGAACGTGAACATACACTGATCCGCCACAACATAATCATACGCTTGCCAGTCCATTGGTTGTCCTTCCATGGACCACCTTTTGAGTGAGTATTTAGCAATATACTGTATACCAACATCACTCCACAGGACCTGCTTATTTGGAATAGACTGAGTCTTTGTCAAAGTTACTTGGATCCATAGACATGCTAATTTTAAAGTTAATCAATTTCTTTTTTTCTGCTTCCAACACATTAAAATCAAGAACTGACTGTTTGCTTTCTGCCTAATACAACCCATTGCTTGGCAGATGTCATTGTAATGAGATAAACACTGTAATTCACTTCACGCAACTGCCACTTTGTGATGACTAAACGGCTGGGTCCATTCATCTCCAAATAGCAGGTCTTGTGGGGTGTTCTTGATATACAGTGGCAGGTGTCTACCCCAAAAAGTGTCCAATGAAGGACAAACAATAAACCCAAAAGTGCCCAATGATGCATAGGTCTCAGGTCTGTTGGGTTTTTACACCCGAGCCTAATGGCTCATCAGGCCGGTGCCTACCCCCGGTTTCCATAGCGTGAAGCGACCAGGAGTTCAACTCCTGGATGGGACGTAGTCCATCGCAGGTTATCTTCCCAGTATATTTTTACTGGTACCCATTTATACTGCTGGGTGAACAGAGGCACACTTGTGGTTGAGACCTTGCCCAGGGGTCTTCGCACAGTGAGGGTCTCAGTTGGATTCGAACTCGCAACCTCCCGATCATGAGCGCAGCACCCTAACCCAGGGGTGTCAAACTCGTGCCACAAAGGGCCATGTGGTGATTGGTCAATCTGTGTGCTCTGTCCAGAGACTGACCAATCAAATGCCTGAAGACTCTTATCAGTTGTTTGAATGAGCCAAGTCGGGTGTGCTGATGCTTGGTTGAAACAAAAACCTGCAGCCACATGGCCCTTTGTGGCATGAGTTTGACACCCCTGCCCTAACCACTACGCCACCAGCCCCATGATGCATATGTGGAGCAAAGGCCAGTATATTTGGTCTGATCCCACAGAAGGGCTGTTGTAGTACTATCCTGTACGTAATGCTGTCTCCATTAGAAAGTGTCACCAACGCATTGTGTTGCAGTTTACTGTATATCGGGCTGTCTAGCCGCAGAGCAGTCAGATGGTGCTATTGTTATGGCTGTTTAGTGAATACTTCTTACTATCCCTCAGCCAAAACCTTTCTCTCTCTTTTGCTTTTACTTCGTAACAGTACATAACATTTCATGCCACCATGCAGGCCTGAAGTTAGAATTTGATTCCTGAAACACACTCAACAAAGTTAAAGGGTGAGATTAACGCAAGTCCGGTATGTTTTATCTTCCATTATCTGTTAATTTTGTCGGAATATTTAGGTTTGTTGTTTAAACTACCCCAGCACACGGGCTTAATACCTCTTACATCTTTCTTTGGTTCTGTGTCTGTTTACAATGACAGGACTGTGTGATCAGAGGAACAATCTTGTATATGCATAATAACTTGACAGTGCAACGCTGATTAGTAGAAAGAAAAGTCTGACATCAAGTGTTCAGAACAGGGCATTTGATGTTAACTAGCAGCATGTGACAAAAAGGCATATATGAACATCATCAAGTACGTTGCACGGGCCTGTTATACTTATATACACAGGAGTAAACAAATGGCTTCAGAAAGACATTGTGACTCAGGGGTCCCCAACCACCGGGCCGCGGACCGGTGCCGGTCTGTGGCTCAACTGGTACCGGACTGCAGAAGAAATAATTAATTATTTTCAGTTTATTTATCTCAGTCTGAACGAGCTTTATTTTTGAAAAATCTTTCATTTTGAAAAATAACTAGATTCTCTTGGTTACATGTCGGTCATTTGAGCACTAGAATGTAATCCACAAGGGGTTGTGAACAGAGGCGGGTTGGACATGTTTCAAGCATTAGCAGGGATTTTGGGTGAGACTGAGCCTGAGCCTTCATTCTCCCTGCTGGTGCATGATCAACGGTGTTTTTTTGTTTTATTTTTGGAAAAGTCCAAGCTCTACTTCCCAACCAACTCTTTATTCAGCTGTTGAAAAATAACATTCATGGAGTGTTTTATTATTATTATTATTATTATTATTATTATTATTATTAACAATAATAATAATAATAATAATAATAATAATAATAATAACAATAATAATAACAACAATAATCTAATTAATAATAATAATAATAATTTTAATAAATAAATAAATTATATTTACAACATAAACAATCTATGATGACATCCCCCAGGTCCGCGGTAAAATTGTCAAGCTTTGACCAGTCCGCAGTGATAAAAAGGTTGGGAATCACTACTGTGACTGATTCCATTTTATTTTCAAGAGATAACACTGTGTCTTGTGTTTTTTTAGTATGCCTGGTAATTCAACGGGCTCCTTTTACATAGGAACCTAATGTTTACAGAATATTCCAATAGAAGTTCTAAATTAGTGGGGCCGGTGGTGTAGTGGTTAGGGTGCTGGGCTCATAATCGAGAGGTTGTGTGTTTGAATCCCAGTTAGGACCCCCCCCCCTCCCCCACTGTGTTAAGACCCCTGGGCAAGGTCTTAACCACAAGTGTGCCTCTGTTCACCCAGCAGTATAAATGGGTACCAGAAAAATATACTGGGAAGATAACCTGCGGTGGACTAGCGTCCCATCCAGGAGGAGTTGTACTCCAAGTTGCTTCACGCTATGGAAACCAGGGATAAGCACCGGCCTGATGAGCCACTATGATGGAGCCACTATACTAAAAAAAAAAAATCTCAATTAATTGGTAGCTGGTGAAGTATAATCATTTGGTATGAAAGTAACATTCTCCAAAGGCTTAATCTTTGGAAGCAAAAAAGGACCGTGGTCAGGATGAGCAAAACTCACGAGAGAAGTATTAGTCAATTCACAAGGAACATTTTTCAATGCAGGAATGCTGAGAATGTAGGCCTTTCAACATGTGCAGTTGCATCAATACCCATGGCATGGGTGAGTTGCATGCGTATAATAGAATCATTCATGCTGAGGCAAATATTGGGGTTGATTTTAAAAAGACACATGTTGCCATCCAGGCAATCATTCTTGTCGGGTAGACCTTTTTTTTTCAACAGGACAATGGCAGGAATCATTCTGCATAGTCTACAACCATTATATGTGCTTGACTGGCTTGAACAGCCGAAATATGTCTCCTATTTAACATTTATAGCGAATTATGGAGGGAAAAACTACAGCTTGTCAAATAGTTCATGTCATGGACGTCATGGATCAAGCAAGAATAGAGAAAAAACTCTGCAAACAAGTGCACACCACAATTCACAAAGAAAAAGGAAATGAAAAGGAAAGATTATGTAAAACAATGGTATGTTTCCAACAGTGTTCTGTTCTAATGGTCACAATGGCCCACAGTGGTCTGTTCCAATGTTGGTTGAGTGTGTTGCAGGTATCAAATTATAATTTTGTTTTTCTATTTACAAAATACAACCATGTTGGTCAGTAAACAAACCGAAGACCTTCGCAGGGCCATCACACACAACCATTAAACACTCATATTTAGGGACAATTTGAAAAAGTCAACTTGACTAATGTGCATATCTTTGGACTATTGGAGGAAACCCTCATAAGCATGGATAGAACATACAATCTTCACACAGAAACATGCAAGCCTGGGACTTGAGTGCCACACCCACTTGCAGTGAGGCCGGACGTGCTCAATTATTATGATTGTAGCACGTCTATCTTATGCATTTATGCTTTCACTTTTACTGTAGACAGTGGTGGTCTAGTGGTATAAGGTGCCGGATCGCTGATCCAAAGGTTGGGGGTTCGAGTCCCACTCTCCACAAGGTTGTCACTGTCCCCCCCAGTGCAGCTAACTGGGTTATCAAAGGCCGGCCATGTCTCTCACTGTCTATGGTGTGAGGCATGTAAAAGAACCATTGCTGACTTTCGACAAGAGTAGGCTGCAAAGCCGTCGGCGTGTTTCCGCCCTGCGATGGCCTGGCGAGCTGTCCAGGGTGTACTCTGCCCTCGCCCTGAGTTGGCTGGGATGGGCACCAGCCTTCCTGCGACCCTAATTAGGATGAAGCGGTTACAGAAAATGAACTGAACTGAACTGAACTTTTACTGTAATATATTTTTTAGTACTTTTCCATCTTTGTTTGTTTTAATGTTCAATATTGCTTTGCAATAATCATGCAAAATGAATGCTAACTGTACATTTTAAACCGCTAGTCACAATCCTGTAGGCCAAGTGGGAAAAATAGTACCTCTGAAGAAACAACTGCTTATTGTACACTCTTCAGAGGAAAAGAAAATGTACGTGTCTTGGACTCAGTGTTGCCATGGTTAATTCTTCTGTTTCTGTTCTGTTTGAGAAATGCTTGTGCTGTTTCCTTGTTAAATCCAAATTCTTGTATTTAAAAGGCCATGGCCTTGGACGATGGGCTCTGTTTTGGGGAACAGTCTGCCCTTTTGAGGGCCACGGCAGAAGAATTGGCCATTTGTGTTGGACATGGCATGTCGTGAAGACAGACCCCGTGGAGTACAATGAGACCATCGAATTGCTGCGTTTTTCAGCATTTGTGTCTGTGATCAGTAAATTGACTCTGGGCTGTTTTTAGGAAATGGAGAACAGTGAAAGAGGAAGCGGAGTGCTAGGGTAGAGGAATGCAGCAAGATGCCTAGATGCCTTTTTGTGAGTGTTACATGAAAGGGCATTTGTGCTCTGGGGCATCAGGGCTTTGAGGGGACTCTGTTCTGCTTGTATTTATGATGCTGTCTGTATGAATATTTGATTAATGAGTCATGATTTTCATGGGGGGGCGCAATGCTGTATCTGAACAGAACACCAAACCTCTGAGCTCAGTTTAACACAGCTGCCAATAGAGGCATTGATTCCTGCAAATTCCTGCACTTTTTTTTTTTTTTTTTTTTACACTAAAGTAGCGGGAAAACACGACTGCTTGCAAATTGGACTGAATAAAGTTTCTCTCATTTCCATATCTTGGAAAAAATAAACGATACCTCAATCTATCTTATGTAATTTTGTAGAAAAGCATGACCAGGCATGCAAACTGAGGGAAGTGATCTCATACTAAAAAAGTTGCACATCAGGTGAACCAAGAAATTAATTTGAACACATTAATTATTGAAATGAAATGAGTTTACATTTGGAGAGACACAGTGGCAAAGTGGAGAGTACTTGGTGGCACCAAGCCCCCCACGCTCCCATCCTGAGGCCATTTCTGTGTGGAGTCTGCATATTCTTCTCATTCCTGCATCGATTTCCTCTGTGTACACTGGTTTTCTCCCACAGTCCAAAAATAGGCACATGAGGCTAATTGGATATTCCAAACTGTCTCTAGGTTAAGTGGGTTGGCGAGTGAATCAACAAATAAATGAGATAACTATTACTCAACGATTAGTTTATGACTAATTGATTGTTTTGGATGTCTAGAAGCTTCTAGCTGCGAGGTTGAAGTGTCTACTACTACTACTACTACATCCCAGTGCTGTGTGTTATACCTTTTAGTTTAAATATAAAGGTGTGCATCCTTTTGACATCCCATACATAGGGCTTTTTACACCCGAGCCATAGTGGCTCATCAGGCTGGTGCTTACCCCCGGTTTCAGTAGCGTGAAGCTACCAGGAGTTCAACTCCTCCTGGATGGGACGCTAGTCCATCACAGGTTACCTTCCCAGTATATTTTTACTGGTACCCATTTATACTGCTGGGTGAACAGAGGCACACTTGTGGTTGAGACCTTGCCCAGGGGTCTTAGAACAGTGGGGATTGAACTGGGATTTGAACACACAACATCCCAATCATGAGCGAAGCACCCACTTAATCCTAATTAGGGTCGCCGGGAGGCTGGCACCCATCTCAGCTGAGTCCACCCTAGACAGCTCACCAGGCCATCGCAGGGAAAAAAACATGCTGAATACTATTCAGCTACTATTGACGAAAGTCAGCGAATGGTTCTTTTGTAGCCTCTCACCATAGACCAGGGGTGTCAAACTCATGCCACACAGGGCCATGTGGCTGCAGGCTTTTGTTTCAACCAAGCAGCAGCACTTCTGACTCACTCATTTAAACAAACATTTCAGTTTTCATTCAGTTGATTGGTCAGTCTGTGTGCTCTGTACATAAACTCCTGTGCCATAGACAGTGAACCCAGTTAGCTGCACCGGGGGGTGAGGGGTGGTGGTGGTGGCAGTGACCACCATTGACAGTGGGGCATGAACCCCCAACTTTGGGAACGGTAATACAGCACCTTACCCCCGGGCCACCACTGACCGAATTGGATAATGCTAATCAAATTTTGTGTATTTTCATTCATTCATTCATTTTCTATAACCACTTAATCTTAAGTAGGGTCGCAGGGAGGGTGGCACCCATCCCAGCCGACTCCGGGTGAGGGGAGAGTACACCCTGGACAGCTCGCCAGGCCATCACAGGGTTGAAACACACTGACGGGTATGCAGCTACATAGTCTTGTTGAAAGTCAGCAATGGTTCTTTTACATCAACCTCACACCATAGACAGGGAGAGACATGACCGGCCTTTGATAACCCTTAGTTTTCAATTTATTCTGCATTTAAAGAACAAAATAATCCGGACATTTTGTTTCAAAAGCCCTTGTTAACTGGAATGGGAGTGAGATGTAAAGAGTCAGGTAAAAACAGTCTGTGTTTAAGAAAATAAAAAATAAAAACTAGGTTACATTTTTAAGAGGAGGGCAGTGGTGGCCTAGTGGTAAAGGGCAGGGGTCCCCAACCACCGGGCCGCGGACCGGTACCGGGCCATGGCTCAATTGGTACTGGGCCACAGAAGAAATAATTCATTATTTTTGTTTTATTTATGATCTGAGTCTGAACGATCTTTATTTTTGAAAAATCTTTTATTTTGAAAAATGACCGGACTCTCTCGATTACATGTCGGTCATTTGAGCGCTAAAATGTAACCCACAAGGGGACGGCGCTTCAACAGAGGGGTATTGGACATGTTTCAAACATTAGTGAGGATTTTGGGTGAGACTGAGCCTGAGACTTCATTCTCCAAGTTGGTGCATGATCACCTGTGGGTTTTTTTTTGTTTTTTAAGAAAAGTTCATGCTCTACTTTCAAACCAAAACCAACTTTATTTCAGCTGTTGAAAAATAACATTCATATAGAGTTTATTATTATTATTATTATCATTATTATTATTATTATATGGTGTGAGGCATGTAAAAGAACCATTGCTGACTTTCGACAAGAGTAGGCTGCAAAGCCGTCAGCGTGTTTCCGCCCTGCGATGGCCTGGCGAGCTGTCCAGGGTGTACTCTGCCCTCGCCCTGAGTTGGCTGGGATGGGCACCAGCCTCCCCGTGACCCTAATTTGGATGAAGCAGTTACAGAAAATGAACTGAACTGATTATTATTATTATTATTATTATTATTATTATTAGTAGTAGTAGTAGTAGTATTAATAATAATAATGATAATAATAATAATAATTATTATTATTTATATAAATAAATAAATTATATTTACAATATTAAACAATCTATGACCACCACCATCCTGGTCTGCGGGAAAATTGTCAAGCATTGACCAGTCCACGGTAATAAAAAGGTTGGGAATCACTGATCCAAAGGTTAAGGGTTCGAGTCCCACTCTCCACAAGGTTGTCACTGTCCCCCCCATTGCAGCTAACTGGGTTATCAAAGGCCGGCCATGTCTCTCACTGTCTATGGTGTGAGGTTCATGTACAGGAAACATTGCTGACTTTCAACAAGAGTAGCTGCAAAGCCGTCGGCGTGTTTCCGCCTTGCGATGGCCTGGCGAGCTGTCCAGGGTGTACTCCGCCCTCGCCCGGAGTTGGCTGGGATGGGCGCCAGTCTCCCCGCGACCCTAATTAGAATTAAACGGTTACAGAAAATGAACTGAACATTTTTAAGTGCAACTCAGGCTCAACTCACTGAATCACCCTAATATGCGCCTCATTACGCTTTCAAGCGTTTATTTATCATAATAATATCATACTAATACCCGGATCTGCCTTGATCTGCCAAATTAGACCTGAAATACTTTGAATTGAAATACAGGTTTTGTGTACAGTATGTCCTAATTGAAATCCACTACTCTGAGTGCATGTTTTCTTCACCTCAGTAGAACACTAATTCAAGCCATTGAAGATATTTGCCCCAGTGGAGCTGAGACCAGTGCATTTATTATGCAGTGTCTCTTAATTAGTGCTGGCCATTTTGTGCTTAATGCTGCTCTGCTGAGAGCCTTCCAGAGCAGAGAGACAGAGAAATCCACTCATGATGGATGATCCAGGACAGATTCAGTGGAATTAAATTTGGACTGTTCTAGATTACTAGCGATGGTCTTTGTCAGTGTCGAAGCCGACGCTGCCTACACGCTAAAAACTGGCGTTTAACATGTGGTTTTGGTTCTTTTTTGGTGGCGACAGTTCAGCTGATCGTTTAATGTCACATGTTCATAATTGCTGTTTTATGATTTTAGTGCAAACTAAATGAACAAATTGGTAAAAAGAAAGAAAGAATAAAAGAAAAATAATCAAAATATAGAAAGAAACAGTTGGAGGGGAATGAAGATTAGCCTCAGTAAGACAGAATACATGTGCATGAATGACAAGGACCCAAGAGGAACGGTGAGGTTACAGGGGGCAGAGAGAAGGAAGGTGGAGGATTTTAAGTACTTAGGCTCAACAATCCAGAGCAATGGAGGCTGTGGAAAAGAGGTGAAGAAACGCGTGCAGGCAGGTTGGAATGGTTGGAGAAAAGTGTCCGGTGTGATGTGTGATAGGAAGGTATCGGCAAGAATGAAAGGAAAAGTGTACAAGACGGTGTTGAGGCCAGCGATGTTGTATGGTTTAGAAACAGTGGCGCTGAGGAAAAGACAGGAGGCAGAGCTGGAGGTAGCAGAGATGAAAATGTTGAGGTTCTCTTTGGGAGTAACGAGGATGGATAGGATTCGGAATGAGTCCATCAGAGGGACAGCACATGTAAGATGTTTTGGAGACAAAGTCAGAGAGGCTAGATTGAGATGGTTTGGACATGTACAGAGGAGGGATAGCGAGTATATTGGTAATAGGATGCTGAGCCTGGAACTACCAGGCAGAAGGACTAGAGGAAGACCAAAGAGACGATTCATGGATGTGGTGAAGGAGGACATGAAGGTCGTTGGTGTAAGAGAAGAAGATGCAGAGGATAGGGTGAGATGGAGGCAGATGATTTGCTGTGGCGACCCCTGACGGGAAAAGCCGAAAGGAAAAGAAGAAGAAGCAAAAAACAGTTGGGGGGATGATGTATTCATAAATTACATCCAGAGATGTTGGGGCGTGTATATTTGACTTATGTCAGGAACAAGATCCTAGGTTTGTGGGGTTGTTTCTTCCCTTTTTATCTTCATAAGGACTGCAGTGGATCCGCCTTGAGAACACAGGGAATTACGTTCCCTGGAACGTTCATCATTTTCTGTAACCGCTTCATCCTAATTAGGGTTGCGGGGAGGCTGGTGCCCATCCCAGCCAACTCAGAGCGAGGGCAGAGTACACCCTGGACAGCTCGCCAGGCCATCGCAGGGCGGAAACACGCTGACGGCTTTGCAGCTACTCTTGTCGAAAGTCAGCAATGGTTCTTTTACATGCCTCACACCATAGACAGTGAGAGACATGGCCGGCCTTTGATAACTCAGTTAGCTCCACTGGGAGGACAGTGACAACCTTGTGGAGAGTGGGACTCGAACCCCCAACCTTTGGATCAGCGATCCGGCGCCTTATATACCACTAGACCACCACTGCCCTACCCTGGAACGTACTTAATTGAAAAAAAACCACAACAACAATAACCAAATAAATAAACTAATTAATACGTAGGGCAGTGGTGGCCTGGTGGTAAAGGTGCTGGATCACTGATCCTAAGGTTGTGGGTTCAAGTCTTACTCTCCACAAGGTTGTCACTGTTCCCCCCCCAGTGCAGCTAACTGGGTTATCAAAGGCCGGCCATGTCTCTCACTGTCTCATGTAAAAGAACCATTGCTGACTTTCGACAACAGTAGCTGCATAGCCGTCAGCGTGTTTCTGCCCTGCGATGGCCTGGTGAACCGTCCAGGGTGTACTCTGCCCTCGCCCGGAGTCGACTGGGATAGGCGCCAGCCTTCCCGTGACTCTAATTAGGATTAAGCGGTTACAGAAAATGAATGTGTGAATAAATACTTTCGTCAGCAACTACTGAAGCAGCTTCAGGACATTGAAGAGCTCATTTTATATCTGCTGAAATACATAAACTTATAAAATATTGCAGTTTTCATGGTATTACAGGCATTTTTTGGTGATTTTTTTAAAATCTTTGCCTCACACTAGGTGACCTACAAGTCTGTGTCTCTCTACAAACCTTTTTGATAAGAATAAAGTTTGAAGCAGACCGAGGGCAGTGTTTGACATTTCACATCAGGTGCTCTCTCGTGAGATTTATATCTCCCTGCTACCCTATGGAATGCTGGGTACCTTAAAAATAATTGTTTCACTTAAAAGTTTTGTGCTTCCATTCCAGTACGAGAATGTTAGCCGAGTAATGTTTACTCACATTGCACAGAATGTAAATATGAAAACATTGTGTACATGTAAGTATAAAGGGAACGTCCTTTGGGTTTTTTACAACCGAGCCAAATGGCTCATCGGGCCGGTGCTTATCCCTGGTTTCCATAGCGAGAAGCAACCAGGAGTTCAACTCCTCCTGGATGGGTCGCTAGTCCATCGCAGGATATCTTCCCAGTATATTTTACTGGTACCCATTTATACTGCTGGGTATAAACTTGTGGTTGAGACCTTGCCCAGGAGTGGGTCTTAGCACAGTGGGGGTCTAACTGGGATTTGAACACACAACCTACCGATCATGAGCGCAGCACCCTAACCACGATACCACCGGACCCATCACATGTAAGTATAGTTATAATGAAGTCATATGGACTATTTAATTAGTGTGGGGTGTTTCCTGGATTCTGTTAATATAGAAAAATGCATCAAGTGCAGGATATTCTTGACAGACTAGAGTAAATTATTTTTAACACAGTTAGCAAAGGGGCAGTGGTGGCCTAGTGGTATAGGGCGCTGGATCGCTGATGCTAAGATCGGGGGTTCGAGTGCCACACTCCACAAGGGTGTCACTGTCCCCCCCCCCCCCCGTCCCGTCCCCCCCCCAGTGCAGCGAACTGGGTTATCAAAGGCCGGCCATGTCTCTCATTGTCTATGGTGAGAGGTTCATGTAAAAGAACCATTGCTGACTTTCGTAAAAGAGTAGCTGCAAAGCCATCACCGTGTTTCCGCCTTGCGACGGCCTGGCGAGCTGTCCAGGGTGTACTCTGCCCCCGCCTGGAGTCGGCTGGGATGGGCGCCAGCCTCCCCGCGAAACTAATTAGGATGAGGCGGTTACAGAAAATGAACTGAACCCAGAGAAGAAACCCAGCAGGGATGTCTATAACTGACAGACTTAAAGCAAGGAATTTGAAACCCAAATGTTAAACACAACAGTTTGATATAATATTAGTAATAATAATAGTAATAATAATAATAATAATAATAATAATAATAATAATAATCATTATCATCATCATCATGATCATCAGTCATTCTGGGCAATGTCTCTTAAAATATATCCAGATTTTAAAATATAGATATGTTTATGGTTCCTGGATAGTTCATCCAGTGATTCATTCATTTTCTAAGCCGTTTAATCCTAATTAGGGTTGCAGCTTGGCTGGCACTGATCTCAGCTGGCTCTGGATGTGGGCGGGGTACACTATGGTCAGCTCGCCAGATCATCACAGCACCAGAGATGAAGAGAAATGCCCTGAGCTGGAAATCAAACCCAGGCCTATTTGCTGTGAGGTGCCCCCGCCCACTAAACAAACAAACAAACAAACAAACAAACAAACAAACAAACAAACAAACAAACAAATAATCAGCTCTTACTGATGTCAGTTTTAGGTACATAATTGTCTATAATGCTTTTGAATGCTGAAGAATTACCATTTTCTTGCAATACAGGGATCGCTCACTTTCTGTGGTTTAATTGGGACCGAGATTCCCACGCGACCATCAAAATCCTCAAAGTAGGATCAGCCCCCCCCAGCCCCCCTGACTGACATATACGTACATGTTTATGTGTATATAATATCAATGAATACATATTCAATGCTATAAATGCTTATAATAACAATTAAATATTCAAAAATAATGCATAAGATGTAAATAGAATATAAATACACACATACAGATGCGAGTGCACGCACTCAGATGTGCACCTCACAACAATAAGTAGTTTTGATGGGAGATTTTTATTTATTTATTTTTTTTGCATAATTGGCCTTGTTTTTGTGGCATTTTCCTTAACTTTTCCTCCTATTCTTCCTTGATTTCCTTTTTTTTAATTCGGTGAATATTAAAAAAAAAAACACACACACGATGCACTGAAGCCGTATGAATTGAAGCGCGAAGTAGCGAGGGATCCCTGAACTCCAGCATGATAATTCCCGTGCGCACAAAGCAAACTCCATGAAGTCACGAATTGCCAAAGTTGGAGTAGAAGGACTCAAGTGGCCTATACAGAGCCCTACATCAACCCCACTGAGCTGAACCCCAGACGTCCTTGGTTGATATCAGTGTTTACCATCACAGAGGTTCTTGCAGCTGTATGAGAACAAGTCCCCAGAGTCAAGCACCAAAATCTGTTGGGAAAAGCTCCCAGAAAATAGAAGGCTGTTACAGCAGCTCAATATGAATCCCTATCAGTCTAAATCTCTGGTTTGAACCTGAGCTCAGTTTACTGTCTCTTAGAATGTAGATATTTAAGTATTATGTACATTCTTATCTTCCACTCAATGTCCCAGGGATAGGCTTCATATCCACCGAAGCCCTGACTCGAATGATGCAGCTACTAAATAATTTGAACATTTTCTGCTGCACACCAACACACACTTAAAAGCACAATTCATTCCTTTTCTACCACTTTCTTTTTTGTCTTCCAAAAGCAGCAAATTGGAGCTTCCAGGTATCACTTCATGCTGTTCCACTTCTTCGCTCTGCACCAAGCTTTGCCGCATGCGCTCCATTCCCCTGCTGTATTTAATCCCCCACCTGTTCACTGTGACAACATGGCACGCCCTGGAGTTAACATTTGGATAACAGATGTGTGTGCCTATTTCTATTTCCTTTCTTAGTGACAGAAAATCTCACTGGCGATTTCTCGTCTCTCTCGGGTGATGTTGTGTGAACGGCGGCTTCCTCATTCCATTCTCCTCTCAGGCATGGCCGAGCCCCCCTGTCACGTTTTGCTAACTGAATGCATGGAAAAGAGTTCGGAGCGTGGGCTTGATGGCACTGGATATTGCCTACTGTTAAGCCTGTCGAGTCAGCTGTGTGTGCTGGGATTCTGAGATGGGGACTCAAAGAAGACTTGCTTGTGTGTGCTTGTGTGTGTGTGTGTGTGTGTGTGTGTGTGTGTGTGTGTGTTTGGGGTGGGTGGGCGGTGAGAGCATCTCGAAATCCTTAAAAACACCCTGACATTTATTTCAATGTGAGGGGACACTGTGCAGCATATCTGTCTCAGAAATACTCTCACTATCACTCAGTGGTGGTTTACACACATAAAGCTACTGCATTCATGGATAAGGCTAAGCTTTACGGTGTTCCAGAGATTTTGTAATGAAGCAGGCCATGGTAAATCTCCAGATAATAAAAAGGGATTTAACTGCAACAGGAAATGAACAGTGATTGTAACATGAGCTCACCTGGTTTGATAGTCAGGCTGTTTTAATGCAATAGGAAATATCAGTGATATATTATGCATGAGTTTAGGTTTTAATTTGGTTTTCAATATGGATACATTATTTGTATGGGACACAATATGGAGAGGAGTTAAAGTGTGGGTGATTCCATCATTGGGGTGCCGGTTATGTCCAGTTAATTTACAATTACAGTGGAACCTCAACTTACGAAAGCCCCAACAAACGAAAAATCCCGGTTACGAAAAACATTTTCCTTGAAATGTTTGTCCCTCGATACGAAACAAGTTCATGTTATGAAAGCACTATCTCAAAAATTCAAACAATGCACGAGTTGCTCTCCCAATGACTACATTTCCCAACATCCCGCCCGGCTGGCCTCCCATTGGCTAGGAGGAATGATGCAGCGCCCTTCCATTGGCTATCTCCCAACATCCCGCCCCGCTGGCCTCCCATTGGCTAGGAGGGATGATGCAGCTCCCTCCCATTGGCTATTATGGAGCACCCATAATGCTTTTCGTGTAAAGGACAGGGTTACTGTTGTTTCATGAGTTTTTTGAGTGTGCTCATTGCAACTTTATCTTTTGGCTCAGGCTTTTGAACTTGCATAAACATTTGTAAGATTATAACTCTGCTAAGAAGACATGGTCAACACAGGCACGCACATACATGCGCACACACACACACACACACACACACACACACACACACACACACACACACACACACACACACACACACACACACACACACACACACACACACACACACACACACGTACGTGTGTGATTCCCAGTGCGAGTAAAAAGATGAAGCGGGCTCATAGCATGCGGTTGAGTGATATCGCAAAGGAATATGGCCAAACACGTCTACCATCGGTACAATACTGAAGCAGAAGGAGGCCTTAAAAGGTATTATATTATAACTTTTATGATTTTTAAAGGGTTTAGGGGTAGTATTGGGGGCCTTGGCACAAATCACACTTTTTACATGTAAAATACGGTTCAACTTACGAAAAATCCAGGTTATGAAAAAGGCTCGGGAATGGATTAATTTCGTAAGGTGAGGTACCACTGTATGTACGGGTAGCATCCATTCATTAATTCATTTTCTGAACCGCTTAATCCTAATTAGGGTCACAGGGAGGCTGATGCCCATCTCAGCCGACTCCGGGAGAGGGTAAGGGTACACCCTGGACAGCTCACCAAGCCATTGCAGGGCCAACACTCACACTCACACTGACACGTAGAGGAGATTTGGAACAGCCAATTAGTCTACAGTGCATGTTTTTAGACTGTGGGATGAAACCGGAGTACACTGAGGAAACCCACGCAAGCACGGAGAGAACATGCAAACTCCATACAGAAACACCCGCATTGGGAACCGAACCCAGGACTATCTTGCTGTGAGGCAGACATGCTAACCAGTACGCCTATGGGTTTAAAAAAAGGTAAAGTCCAGTGGGCTTTTTACACCAGAGCCATAGTACCTCATCGGACCGGTGCTTATCTCTGGTTTCCATAGCGTGAACCGACTAGGAGTACAACTCCTCCTGGATGGGATGCTACTCCATCGCAGGTTACCTTCCCTGTATATTTTTACTGGTGCCCATTTATACTGCTGGGTGAACAGAACAACAGTTGTGGTTAAGACCTTGCCCAGGAGTGGGTCTTAGCACAGTGGGGGTCTAACTGGGATTTGAACACACAACCTACCACCGATCATGAGCACAGCAACCTAACCACTACACCATCGGCCCCCACTTATACCTATGGGTATGCATATGTAAAATATATTATAAGCCCAGGTAAATAATCCTTTGTATTGCACCTGATAAATATTGAGATGAATTATTTGAACCATTGACAAAACCCCCCACGTTGCTGCCCCCGCGACCCGACCCCGGAAGAAGCAGAAAACGAATGAATGAATGAATTGACAAAACCAGTTTAAATCACTTTACACTTCTTGCTTGTCTCAGTCCAATATAATTTTGTTTTAACTTTGAAATACTGTATACTTCACAATGTTAATATGCAGAATAAGAATTAGAAAATGCATTTTATTGTCCTACACATAGCCTTCACTTTATACACATTCACATCTACAAAATATCTGGAATATTCCATAAGTCACATGATCAACTCAGCGGCATTATTCAAATTGTCAAATTGCATGTTCTCTTTACGCTTGTGTGGGTTTCTTCTGGGTACTCTGGTTTCCTCTCATGGTCCAGAAACTTGTAAATCTCTCTGTGTGAGTGTGAATGGTTGTGTGTGTGTTTTCTCTGCAATGGCCTGGCAATCTGTTCAGGGTGCACCCCACCTTCATGCAGAGTGAGCCGAGATAGGCATCAGCCTCCCAAGCAACCCTAATCATTATTAAGTGGCTTAAAAAATGAATGACTGATGATTCCCCCTAGAGGAAAATGGTTGCATGTCTATGTTGGCCCTGCAATTGTCAGTCAAGTGGCTTGCTGAGTAAAAATCTTATTTTTGTTTGGATTCTTTGTTTAGTTCTAATTTTGTGATTGTGTTTCTGTAATTTTATTCCGAAAGCACAGATTCTTCTTTCGATTGCAGTTTTGATTGTACAGCTAATTGCCCGACTTATACAAGTATGCTTGTGCTAATATGTTTTTGCTCTATAATTAGAACGTACGTAGAGATTTTTTTGTCGTAACTTCCTGAATAGCAACAAAAAAAGAAAGAAAAGAAAATAAGTGCGTGTTGACATTTTTCAGATTTAAGGAAAGGTTTACTTGTTTTCTGACAGGAGGAATTTGTGGGCTCAATGACCAACTTCAAGTTCAACAGAGTGTGAAAAATGAGAGGCTTGGTAAGGAGCCACATCAGTGTCGGCAATAACAAGAATTACTGTATTTTATTCCTCAAAATTAAAAGCAATTGTTAAGTAAATAAATTGTACAATTCATGACTATTTGATTACTTTTTATGCTAGGATTAGTCATTTAATATTTAAAAAATATGAAATGAAGTCACCATTAGGGTGGGGAGAGCCATTTTAAAATTTTTACATATTTACTATAATTTAAATTATGTTTAGTTTCTCTAAGAAAGTGAGCAATGCCCTGCGAATACAAGACCTGGTATCTAAAAAAGTAATTTCCATGTTAAAATTGGTTATGGCTGACTGTTTCAACACGTGATAATAATAAAAAAGATAATTCTATTCACTCATTAGCTGTACAACTTAATATTACTGGGGTTGCAGGTAGGCTGGTGTCTATGTCAGCCAACAATGAGCAATGGCAGGTGTACTCCCCAAACAGCTCTCAAGACCATCGCAGGGCAACACACATACAAACACTCACACTTGGGGTCGATTTGGAACAGTCAGTTTACCTTATGCGCATGTCTCTAGCTTATGGGAGGAGACCAGAATAGCCAGAGGAAATCCACATAAGCACGGGGAGAATCTGCAAACTCCACACACAAACAAATGAGCTTGGGAATCGAACCCAGAATCTACTTATTGTGAAATAGTCATGCTAACCACTATGACAAAGTACCGCCGTAACTATAATCCAAATAATAAAAAATCATACTTATTATGCGCCCTCACAGTTGATTGAATCAGAACAGCTTTAATATTTTCATTCCTTAATGATTTGCCCACAAACCCAAACCAATTATACTGTACATATTAACATGTTTTCCCAAAGTTTGAATCAAACTCAAGTTACAATAATGATATGGGACCCCTAGTGGTGTTCAGAATATAACCCTGTATATACAAGGATCCCTCAATTTCCGCGGTTAATGGGGACCGAGACCCCGCCCCACGACCACCGATTTCCGCTAAGTAGAATCGACCCTCCTGACTGACGTATACGTACATGTATACGTGTATATAACATCAATAAATACATATTCAACACTATAAATGCTTATAATAACAATTAAACATTCAAAAATAATGAATACGATGTAAATAAAATACATAAATACACACATACAAACGCGAACCCGCGCACACACACAGATACGCGCCTCACATCAAAACGTTAGGAGTTTTGTTGGGTTGTTTTTTGTTTGTTTGGATTTTGTTTTTATTTTTTTGCACAATTGGCCTTGTTTTGTGGCATTTTCCTAAATTTCCTTTTTTTTAAATTTTTCGATGAATATTTTTGAAAAACCCGCGATGCACTGAAGCCGCAGAAACTGAAGCATGAAGTAGCGAGGGATCACTGTACTAACATATTTTAAATAAACGATTTTATAAAAGACAGACATGTGACTACTATCGTTTTAGTCACATTTTAACTCACCTGACCAGGTCGTCAGGACGTTTACTGTAAAATCTATATAAACTCTACGAATAGTATTTGATAGTGTTTACACCAAAATCTTTGTAGATTTCTCACATTTACCTCTGTGAAGACTGAGATCTCACTTAATCTTGCACACGTTGTGGATTTTACCATGTGAAACATGTGCTGGAAATGTATATTAGACTGCAATTAATTTCAAAGTAATTTCAATGATCAGGACAGAGGGGTCGTAGCTCATGAAATCACAACTGCCTCTATTTAGCCAATTTATTTTTATATGCAGAGTACACGTTTGTTGCACCTGCAACAGTAAATCGGCCATTAAGGGACACAAAAATAATATTAAACATCATTATATTTACGTATAATGACACTTGATTGTTATTTGCGTTTAAATTAATTTACCTTTTTACAGTCAACATATTTCATCTAAAATCAGTTGTCGTCCTGAGAAAAATGTTCACCACAAATTGAAATGACCAAAATAACATCCTCACCCAGCCATCAACCCCAAGCACATCAAGCGCAAGTTCTCCATTAATGAGCCATTTGTCTACGTGCAGCTTGAAATATAGCTCTTCTTAACACATATACATATATACTTTAAAAAAAAGCCATTTAAAATGATTCAGTGGGCTTGGTGGGCGCATTAATTTTCTGTACTAAAAATATATTTTTAAGCAGGTCTTAGGCGCTACTTTTTCTTTTGTGCAATGCATAATGGATTGCCGTCTAATTCATTACCTCGCCATGGTTTGGTCTTCTTTAAATGAAGTTTTAATAAAGCACGACTCACGGTGTCCAAGATCAATTATAAGCCTCTACCTTTTCCTCAGACACAGATACTTGTGCTTGGTTAACTCTAATATCCGTCACTCATCGTCCGGTATCTGAGCTGGCAGTCGAAGGTTCCATCCATCTTGTTTGTATATACCGGCTATTTTTTCACATGATTGGCATATAAGGTCGACAATTCTGTGTCAGCTGGACAGGAAGGCCAGCACTGTTCCTGTTCTTTTGATGTGTGTGTCAGCTTTCGGGTATCTCTCTATGTGTCATGAATATGTTAGCAGTAGTGCAGCACGAGATATTAATTTAGTATTGGGGCAGAGAGGGTTGGTGCATGTGGCGACATGGTACAGCCCTCCTTTACAACATGTCTGTGATTTAATAGCCAGAGGGATAATGTCTGCGCTTATATATTCATCTGAGCACTAAGTGCACAGCTGCACGGAAAAAACACACCGGCTTGATAAGACCTGGCTGTTTTAATTAAACATAGTTCTGGCAAATTGTCATGTGACATGAGCTGTGATGGATGACAGAAACCATTTGCATTTTGGTCTGTGAAATCTTTTGGAATCCTGTAAGTGAGAAATAAGGCAGGACTGACTGGGTGTGTTGTTACTGGAAAATAATCAATATGGAACTGATGGTATGTTCCCACCCCACTGGTTATTTTTTAACAACAACATGTCTTGACTCCTGGATATTTTAAAATTATTAATTTATGCTTTTTAACCACATCACTTTTTCTGTTAATGTTTTGGAACATCCATGAAAGTAACCTTTATCACATACGTTATAACTATAAACTACTGAAGTTGATTTACCCCAGGCTTATTCACTGCAGAAGATTCCCCTCAATATTCCATCTCAGGGCCTATTCAGTGACATCCACCACACCTTTGTTGAGCAATCGTTATTTTCAAGACAATTAAAGGGCACCTGAAAAACAGAGACCCCCCGCCAAGGAAATTAGGCAACGCTTTTATAATATAATATAAATTCTTTAACCACAACCTCGTTCTACTTCATGTCTGGATATATTTCTAAAACTATTAGGGGAATTTCAAAATAAAGTTCTACCTAAATCAATTACTAATACTACAATCTAAAAGAAGCATAGCATTAGCATTGTTGAGTGCACCATCAAAACATAACCACAATGCCAGCAAAAAGAAAAAAATGTACTCATGGATCTGCAGTTTGACCTGTTCCAAAATGTAATTGGTCCATTCTACACCTTTCCGTCAAATGTTATAGAAATTGGATTCGTAAGTTTTTCCTCAATTTTGCTTTCAGGCAAACAGACTGAGAGCAGCATCAAAAAATAAATAAATAAAATTGTTAAATGCACCAAACATTTACCATAAGCAGAAGTTAGGAAAATAAATAGACAAACAAAAGCACTCTGAAAAGACAAACCTGCACCGATATATCACAGAAAATTCACTGCACCCCCTGCTGGGGCTGCTATATTACCACACTTCCAAAAAATTGGCTGATCTCACAATGTTAAAGAATCCATCAGAAAATTCTTGGATCCAGAATTTGAAAAAAAAAAAAAAAAGAAAATCAGAATTAATGGAAAGTACAGTTTTTCGCGAGTGGGGCCGGTGGCGTAGTGGTTAGGGTGCTGTGCTCATGATTGGGAGGTTGTGAGTTTAAATCCCACCGAGACCCTCACTGTGCTAAGACCCCTGGGCAAGGTCTTAACCACTAGTCTGCCTCTGTTCACCCAGCAGTATAAATGGGTACCAGTAAAAATATACTGGGAAGGTAACCTGCGATGGACTAGCATCCCATCCAGGACGAGTTGAGCTTCTACTTGCTTCACGCTACAGAAACTGAGGAAAAGCACCAGCCTGATGAGCCACTATGGCTTGGGTGTAAAAAGCCAACGGACTTTACCTTACAGTTTTACACGATGGTTTGGTTCCAGCCCTTCCCTTGTTCCCTTGACGCAGTTATATATAACTATATATATATATATATATAAGTATAACCCTTAGTATGATATTAAAATATGCTTCTTAAACACATTCTATAGCCAGTCTTCATCATTAATACTGTAATAATGCAGTAAAATGTAGTAATGATTAACTTTTTAATTTTGTACTGTGATAATAATTATTAATGAATAAAGTGCTTAGGCTCCTTACCAGAAGCTAGAGAAGATGCAGGGTGTTTGAGTGACATCATAGGGCTTAAATAATCATTAAAAACACACTAAAAAAATTACTTCACAATTCAAGCAATCGCGTTGATAACTTGTGCGTGAAGGAGACAAAAAGAGGTGTACACATCATCATGCATCCAATCAGTAGGAGGGAGAAACAAAAGCTCTCAGCCATTGACTAAATTTGAATCATGTGCCAGTTACTTCGGAGTTTGTCGCCAATCCACGAGTATGCCGGGCCGCGAGCACTGAACCGTGAATGGTCAAGGGCCTACTGCACACTTCTCTGTGCTGGTTAAAAAAAGGATCATTACAAAATGCAGAGTCTCCTTTGGTAATTATTACACAATGCCTCATTACAGAAATCTTCATAGTATAAAGGATCTTTCATTTAATAAAACAACACATTTTACCACTTATAGCAGTGTACGATGCCCATATTTTATATCAGCTAAAATAAAATCAGAAAACCTATTATAATGGATTAGAATAAGCACACTGATATAAACCTGTAAATTGCCTTGATAGTAAAATGACTACCAGAGATACTGTTATAGAAAATTAATAAACATCGTCTGTCCAATCAAAATTGAGACATCAACAGTGCTGTAGTATAATAGAATTTTGAGTGCTGTGAAATTCTTGTGTAGAGGAACTGTTTGGACTGTAATACAAGCTGTGTTACAGGGTGTGTGTGTGTGTATATGTGTGTGTGTGTGTGTGTGTGTGTGTGTGTGTGTGTGTGAAGAGGGTCTAAACGAAGTGCTAGGTGTTTAGCACTCCATCCACACCACGGAAAGCTTCTTCTCCCTCATCCTCTCCATTTGCTGCTTCCAGCTATGTACAGATGGGCCTTTGACAGGTCTACAGCTGTTCCCCTAATTGTTCATTAAGTGTTCTATTGATTCCCTGATTCGCCGTACATGTGTCTTTCAGCCTGGCTCTTGTGTGAAGAGGCAGATACACACACACACACACACACACACACACACACACACACACACACACACACACACACACACACACACAGCTCCTGAGATGACAAAGGCGGCTGAAAGCCGAAAATACGAGCTGCCAGTTTCAATTGAGCTAGCTCCCCTCTCAGGACCTAGCCTGGCCCTCCTGTTCGCTTTTTTATTTGCTAAACTTTTAGCATCAATCAATTAATGCGGCAGCAAGAAGAAACGTTTAATTCCTTGTTAGGTTGGCCACAGCTTTGGCTCACACCTGGCTTATCACAGCTTTATAGGAATGGAATATCAGTGGAAGCAGGTTGTGCTTTACAGAATAAGAGAAAATATGTGCTGGTGGTAGAGAGAGAGAGAGAGAGAGAGAGAGAGAGAGAGAGAGAGAGAGAGAGAGAGAGAGAGAGAAAGGGTTCTGTTTAGTGCCACCAGTGACTCGGGGCAATTTTTAACAGTCCATCCAAAATTGTGTGCATTACGACAGTCAAGCAGGTTTCTCCTCAGGGTGATCCAGATTTAATCTTCAAACAGGACAGATCAGAAACATGGACACCCATGTGGGCTGGGAATCAATCTCCGGCCTAACAAATAGACCACGGGAAAAGTGAAGAGTTATTTAAATTCTTATAAAGGACAGATTTATCCATCATGATGCTTTCCAATGCTTTTCAACCCCCCCTCCGTCGTCCTTGCTCCTTCAAAAACTCGAGATGGAAATTGAGCAGGCCCACATGCTCTCTTGAAGCTTTTTCATAAAGCAGCAACAGATATTTTACAACACGGACCATTATAGCATAGTTCGGTGCTGAAAAAATAAATGAGAATGTGTTTGCAAATATGGGAAAGAAAAAAGTGCAAGCATTCTTATTATCCTTTGACCACAATTTGGCTATGAGATGGGATGCTGAACCTCAGTGTGTGTATGTGTGTGTGTATGTGTGTGTGTGTGTGTGTGTGTGTGTGTGTGTGTGTGTGTGTGTGTGTGTCTAATGCCACTGAGGGACTGATAATGTTCTCTGTAAAACACAATCACTCTCCCCCGCCTCCTCTTTAGGTAAGTCTCTGGGAGCCCAATCAATACTGCATGGCTCAGTGACTTATCATTGTGTGTGTTGTGTGGAGGTGTGTAACAAAACCACATCAGCCTTTGCATTAACAATCTAGAGACTGCCGATCCTGTTTAAATACTTCTAAACAAGTATAATCTACCTACCTATTTCTATGGAATATACTGTATAAAAGCTTTCTAGAATTCTAACAAAGTATATCAAATTATTATAGCAATTCTAATACCCTTTGTATTGAACAGAAGTTGTGTGTGTATATGTGAACGATGTCCCATTTGAAATTTACAGCATGAAACAGTCCTGAGTTCAGCCAGAGTTGTGCAGAATGCTCGCACTTTTATTGCTTTAGCTCTAGTTGTTATAACTGTGCTGTGAGTGTTTTTTCTCTCTCAAGGCCATGACCCTTATGCTGCTAATGTTAACTCCGATGGCCAGAACTGACCACACAGCAAATGATAGTTGGTCATGAACTATTGTTCCTTAGCCTTGCTTGCCTTTGCAGTTTTGTGGCAACACTTACAAGGCCTTTTGATTCTTAACTCTTCCCATTTTAGAGGTATAACATATTTGACGAAGGGGGGTTGGGGGGAATAAAAGAAACATTTAAAAAAAATTATTTTCAAATGTGTTTTTTTGCTTGTTTTGGGTTTTTTTTGTCCTTTTTCCTGTTTAAATAATCAGCATAGTAATTGACTTTTAGAATATATTTGGCAAGAGACTTTACATGGTACCTTAGCACCACACACTGCAGATATACATACCGTATTCGACGTGATAAGCGCCCAGGGCGCGTTAAAAAAAATTCAGTGGGTGGGCGCTTATTAAAATGTTACCAGTGGAACAGTACGTGTTTATTACCATCCAGGTGAAAAACACGAACAATAACAATTATAAGAGTTTTATTGGTATTTGTATTATTCATTTTGTGTTATCAACCAAATTACTTACATTAAAGCTGAAAATAAACAGAAAACAAACTAAATTAAAAAAAAAGATTTTTCCTTCCCTTACTTTTCCCTCCCGGTGCTTTTCCTTTAAACATTTCCTTTAAACATTTTCCCCAAGTAAAATGAGCCAATCAACATGAAACTCAACTTTAGCACATGGCACGTTGAACCAATCAGCACAAGCATAAACAAAAGCTCATGCCCAGGAATGTCTTTAAATTTATGAAATTAGTGAGCAGGAGAATCGGGTGAAAAATCCTCTTCATCACTTTCTGATAGGTCCATATCTGGCTCATCGCTGCATTCATTCAGAGCATCCCATAGTTTTGCTGTAGCAGTTTCTAATGGTTGTTGAACATTTACCAAGAGAACACAGCAAAATATTTTCCTGAACGCCTTATTTTACTGTTACAGAGACTGATTGAATAAAATTGGTAAGTTTGTTCGATGATTTTGCTCCCAGTACACATGGGTGGTTATTAAACGTAAGATAAAAATGGATGGGGGGCTTATTGGAGCAGGGCACCTATTATGTCAAATAGGTACCTAGAGAAAGATGCATTTACATTTTTAAATTTTAATTAAACGTTTCTACACTGAAAAAAAAAAAACTTGATACAAATCACGGCAAACAGTCAGAAATGAAATAAATTGATTTTTTTTAATTAAAAAAATATATAGTATTTTTTGCAAGATGGGCCCCACCCTCACCGCGGCCCTAATTAGGATTAAGCGGTTCATAAAATGATGGATGATAGTATTTTTGTTGCCTTACAGCCTGAAGGTCCTAGATTCAAGTCCCGGGTTCTGGTGTATCTGTGGGGAGTTTGCATGTTCTTCCAGTGCTTGCATGGGTTCCCCCAGGGACCCCAGCTTTCTTCCACAGTCTTCTTCTTCTTGTTTCCCTTTCTGCTGTTCCCTTCAGGGGTTGCCACAGCGAATCATTTGCCTCCATCTCACCCTATCCTCTGCATCTTCTCTCTTACACCAACTACCTTCATGTCCTCCTTCACCATATCCATAAATCTACTCTTTGGTCTTCCTCTGGGCCTTCTGCCTGGTAGTTCCAACCTCAGCATCCTACTACCCATATACTCACTATCCCTCCTCTGTACATGTCCAAACCATCTCAATCTAGCCTCTCTGACTTTGTCTCCAAAACATCTTCAGTTATATCGGTCTAAAGACATGCATATTAGGCTCACTGGCTTTTCCAAATTGCCCCTTGGTGTGAATGTGAGCATCAATGGCTTTGTGTGTGTGTTGCCCAGCGATGGTTCACAGTGTAACCCACCGTCACGCTAGCATAGCACTTGTCATTGGTTCGTTGCTTTATATATAAAGGGATTCCTAACTTTCCACGGTTAATTAGGACCGAGATCCCCATGCGACCATCGAAATCTGTAAAGAAGGATCACCCCCTGACTGATGTATGCGGACATGTATATGTGTATATAATATCAATATATTCAATGCTACAATTGCTTATATTAACAATTAAACATTAGAAATAATACAAAATATGTAAATAAAATATAAATACACACACACATACAGACGTGCGCACGCACACACTCATATGCACGTGCACGGACTCAGATGCGCACCTAAGAACAATGTAAGTAGTTTTGACGGGAGGTTTTCGGTTGTTTTTTTGTTGGTTTTAGGGTTTTTTTTTTTTGCAGAACTGGCCTTGTTTTTGTGGCATTTTCCGTAATTTTTTTCCTCTTCTTCCTTAATTTCATTTGTTTTAAATTCGATGAATATTTAATATATTCCTGTGAGGAGTGAGGTTCCATGTTCCAGGGTTTACTGCAGTTCACTTCCTCCTGAAGTGTATTTAGTTCCACATAGTCAAGCGATAATTAATTTATTCACCAAAAACAAATGGGAAGAATTCCGTGTCCATATGAATTTGAATACGAATTCACATGGATTTATTCCTGTTTGTTTTCTAATAAAAGTGCAGCTATGTGCATGAAGTAGTTTTCTAACAGTCTTTGTAACAATGGTTTATGAATTTATGATAAATACACAGGAGATAAGCTGGACGAAATTGGATTTGAGGATTGTGAATGTCACAATTTATGCTACCAGTTTCAGATTATATATAATATAAAATAAAAAATAAGCAAACCGCTTAATCCTAATTAGTGTCGTGGGGAGGCTGGCACCCATCTCAGCCAACACTGGTCAAGGGCAGAGCACACTCTGAACAGCTCGCCAGGCCATCGCAGGGCAGACACATGCTGACGGCTATGCAGCTACCCTTGACAAAAGTCAGTAATGGTTCTTTTAAATTAACCTCTCACCATAGACAGTGAGAGACATGGCCGGCCTTTGATAACCCGGTTAGCTGCACTGGAAAGACAGTGACAACCCATTGAGAATGGGGCTTGAACCTCCAACGATGGGATCAGTGATCCAGCACCTTCACCACCAGGCCACCACTGACCCAAGCATTACCATATTCACTAAAGTATTATTAATGATTTTATGTAAGCTGTGGTTGGTGATTTTGGACATCCTGGCTATCAAACCTTCTTCCAAAGAGAAAAAAAAGATAAATGTGCTGTAAATATGTAAACTCAGATTACTCCTTTAATGTATAATGGCAGCTATATGCAACACTACATTGTAAGATGTAAACCATGACAATGGAGCTCTGTGAATTAAAGTTAATCAGTGATAAGTTTGGGGGGGGGGGGGGGGGGGGAGTGGTGGGCTAGTGGTATAGGGAGCTGGATTGCTGATCCAAAGGTTGGGGGTTCGAGTCCCACTCTCCACAAGGTTGTCACTGTCCCCCCCAGTGCGGCTAACTGGGTTATCAAAGGCGGGCCATGTCTGTCACTGTCTATGGTGAGAGGCATGTAAAAGAACCATTGCTGACATTCGTAAAGAGTAGCTGCAAAGCCGTCAGCGTGTTTCTGTCCCTTGCTAAAAGGGTTGTGACAGGAAGGGCATCCGACGTAAAAACCTCTGCCAAATCAAAATGTGCGAATCAAGATGATTCGCTGTGGCGACTCCCGAGTAAAAGGGAAAAAGCCGAAAGGAAGACAGACAGACAGACAGTGATAAGTTTGGGGTGTTGTCCTGAGACCGCAACAATTTTCCAACACCATTTTTAAAAGTTATTATTGTTAATTATCTTATTTATTAAAAAAGTGGATGTGTTTGCATGAAGTGGTATTTCCGATGATTAGACACAATGGTATTGTGCCAGATCTTTGAGATTAGTTGTGATGTTTAATTGCACCGATCTTTTGGGAAGACCTGATATTAATCACATGACGTTACTTAATCGCCACCGTCCCACTGCCACGGTGAGCCAGGGTTAAGGTTACATTGCCTAGGACATCAAGTCTTGAATTTGGCAGTTTTTGTAAGAAGTTGTTCGTATACAGAGGACAAAAATTTAGGAAAATGTTTTTCGTATACTGGATTTCTCGTATTCAGGGGTTTTCGTTAGAAGGGGGGACGACTGTATTGTTTTCGTTCTGGGGAGGCGCCACAGAAAATAATTGAGAAGCACTGACCTAAGGGCAATTTGGAACAGCCAATTAATCCAATGTGAATGCCGTTGGACTGTGGGAGGAAATCTGTGTACCTGGAGGAAACCCATGCAAGCACAGGTATAACATGAAAACTTCTGAGTAATTTTTTGCATGTATAAGATAAGATAGATAAGATAAGATACAGCTTTATTAATCTCACAATGGAGAAATTCACTGTTACAGGCTCTTGAGGTACTATCAGTAGGGGGTGCAAAAATAGATACAAGTACAAACATACACACATACATATATTATATAAGTAAATAAATAAATAGATACATAAATAGTATAAATTACTAAACAATAAAAGAAAAGAATGGAGCAACTTTATAGACTGGCCTATATTAAAGTGTAATGTATCTGAGTGCAGAGTAGCTGGGTTGATATGGTTCACAGTCAGTGGGGGAGATGTGGTTGATTAAAGTCTTGGCGGGGGTTTTATTGCACATAACCGGTATTTTCACAGACAGTTACAAAGTGGCGTTGTACAGTCTGATAGCGGTGGGAATGAACGACCTGCGGTAGCGCTCCTTCCTGCACTGAGGATGTCTCAGTCGTCCACTGAAGGAGCTGCTCAGCTCCTCTACAGTCTGGTGCAGTGGGTGAGAGCTGTTGAACAGGATGGATGTGAGCTTTGCTACCATCCTCCTCTCACTCACCTCCTCCACAGAGTCCAGTGGGCAGCCGAGGACAGAGCTGGCCCTCCTGACCAGCTTGTTCAGTCTCTTCCTGTCCCGCTCTGTGCTGCCCGGGGCCCAGCAGATGGCAGCGTAGAGGATTGCAGAGGCTACCACAGAGTCATAAAATGTCGTGAGCAGAGGTCTGCATATGCCGAAGGACCTGAGTCTCCTCAGAAGGTGGAGGCGACTCTGGCCCTTCTTGTACAGGGCGTTGGTGTTGTGGGACCAGTCCAGTTTATTGTTAAGGTGAACACCCAGGTACTTGAAACTGTCCACTGTCTCAATGTCCTGTCCCTGGATGTTCACTAGTAAATGTGTGTGTGTGTGTGTTTGAGTGCTTCTCCTGAAGTCGACCACCATCTCCTTCGTCTTCCTAGTGGTCAAGCACAGGCGGTAGACCCCACACCAGTCCACGAAGTCAACGATGACCGACCGGTACTCCAGCTCGTTCCCCTCTGACACACGGCCCACGATGGCGGAGTCGTCCGAGAACTTCTGGAGGTGGCAGCTGTTTGTGTTATATATGAAGTCCGAGGTATAGATGTTAAAAGGAAGGGTGAGAGGGCGGTGCCCTGCGGTGCCCCGTGCTACAGACTACCACCTTTGACTTACAGCAGCGCAGCCGCGCATACTGTGGACGGTTAGTAAGGTAGTCAATAATCCAGGCAGCAAGATGCCCGTCCACTCCCACGTCCTCCAGCTTCCCTCGCAGGTGCGCTGGCCTGATGGTGTTGAAGGCGCTGGAGAAGTCAAAGAACATGACCCTCACAGCGCTGCCGGCGATCTCCAGGTGGGTGAGTGCCCGCTGCAGAAGGTAGATGATGGCGTCTTCTACTCCGATGTTGGGCCTGTAGGCAAACTGCAGCGGGTCTAGGGTGGGGCTCACCATAGAGCGGAGGTGTTCAAGGAGGAGCCTTTCCATGGTCTTAATGAGGTGGGAGGTCAGGGCGACAGGTCTGTAGTGGGCTGGTTCCTTCGCTTGTGCTGTTTTGGGAACCGGAACCACACAGGAGGTCTTCCAGAGGACTGGAACCTTCTCCAGGCTGAGGCTCAGGTTGTACAGGTAGCATAGTACCACACAGAGCTGGTCTGCGCAGGTCCTCAGCAGCCTGGGACTGATGCCATCAGGTCCTTCAGATTTCCTCTGATTTAGTCGCCTCAGCTGTCTCCTCACCTGGTCTGATGTGAGGGAGAGGGGGCTGGGGTGGGCTGCAGAGGGAGGGGATGTGTCTGTCGGGCTGTAGCAGTCAAGTGAAGTTGGCCTGGGGAGGGGAGGTGTCAGCTGGTCTGGAGACGTGTGAAGAGGGGAGGGGAACGGGGAGGGGTGCAGAGGGGGAGGGGGGAGAATCAAACCTGTTGAAGTAGCAGTTTAGTTCATCCGCCCAGCGCTGGTCACCATCAGCTGTCCCTCTGACACTCTGCCCAAATCCAGACATGGTCTTTAGTCCTCTCCAGACATCCCGCACGTTGTTCTGAGCCAGCTTCTCCTCCATCTTCTTCCCATAGTCCTTCTTTGCCTTCCTGATCCTCCACTGGAGCTCACGCTGGACCTTCTTCTGCTCCTCTCTGTCCCCCGAGATGAAAGCCCTCTTTTTCTGGTTCAGGAGGACTTTGAGCTCAGGGGTGACCCATGGGTGGTTGTTGGAGAAGCACCGTACCCTCCGTGTTGGCACAGTGCTGTCCACGCAGAAGTTCATGTAGTCGGTGATCCAGTGTGTGAGGCCGTCGATGTCATCACCAAAGGAGTTACAGAGCATGCTCCAGTATATATATATATAGGTTCAAATCAAGGTATAATGTGAATAAAATAAAATTCACACATTCACACAAGTATAAAAGTACGAAGCAGAACATACAACATGAGAAAACTCGCCAGCGCTCACTGTGTGAACTGAGCCTCTATGGCTCATCCGTTTCAAGCTGGAATAAAAGGTAGTGGTCAGAGGGGTGTTCAGCTTGTCTTTAACCTTGATGATGTTTCCAGTGAGGCCACGTAATGGGTCCCTAATTGCTTTCACAGAGAGGGGGACGTGTTGACATTTCCTTCTGTGCTGGCAAAAGACTGTGGCTCTAGCCATTATGCTAATTCAACCATTATATATCCAGAGGTATTTATGGGCCTGACACAAGTGATGTTGCAGGTAAAGGGCTGTGAAATGGTCTGTAAACAGAGGGAATTGATTTCTGGCGATAGTGTGAGCTGAAGCACAGAGAAAGAGCCTGTGTCTCCCCAGTTTCCTGAGATGCCGTCAAATTAGCAGTGACAGTTTTAACAGCAAATCTCTTCGTGACATCACTAACAACCAAAGTGAAATCCAATTGGCCAAGTGTGTGTGGAAAACAAGTTTCAAATTAACTTTCTTAGGATAGGTAGTCATTAGCAGGTCTGTTTCAAACCAAGAAGGTTCTGGTTGAGTCCCAGGCTTCTGTGTTGGGTTTGGATAATTTCATTGGCTGTTCCAAATTGCCCCAAAGTGTGAGTGTGAGCATAAACAGTTGTGTGTGTATTTTCCTTGCAATAGTCTGGTTGAGGTTGCACACCAGCTTTGTCCAGTGTCGGCCGGGTTTGGCGAGAGCCTCCCTGTTACCTCAGTAAGGTTAAGTGGTTCGGGGCATAATAGAGAACTGCATGGATGGGTGATATACCAAAGAGACGATTCATGGATGTGGTGAAGGAGGACATGAAGGTCGTTGGTGTAAGAGAAGAAGATGCAAAGGATAGGGAGAGATGGAGGCAGATGATTCGCTGTGGTGACCCCTGAAGGGAAAAGCCGAAAGGAAAAGAAGAAGATCGATAGGTGATATCAAGAACTTGACATATTGTGATGTATAGAATTCGAGTCATGTAAAGTTTTTACTTTATTTATCAATTTTAATCTGGGGCAGTGGTGGCCTGGTGGTAAAGTGTTGGACCATTGATCCTAAGGTTGGAGGTTCAAGCCCCACTCTCCACAAGGTTGTCACTACCCCCCCCCCCCCCCCCCGGGTGCAACTAATTGGGTTATCAAAGGCCGGCCATGTCTCTCACTGTCTATGGTGTGAGGCTGTAAAAAAACCATTGCTGACATTCGACAAGAGTAGTGTGTTTCTGCCCTGCGATGGCCTTGCAAGCTGTCCACGGTGTACTCTGCTCTCGCCCAGAGTTGGCTGGGATGGGCACCAGCCTCCCTGCAACCCTAATTAGGATTACGTGGCTGCAGAAAATGAATGAATGAATTTTGCTGTAATATTTAAACATTTTGAAATTCGCACTGTGGTGACAAGCAGTTAAACATAATGCTGGATAAATATGTGGCGGGTATGGCTGCAGCCAATCAAAACCCATCATCTGTTTAAAGGCAATATTCTACTCTTGATATAGAAATAAGCAACCTACATTCAACATTCCAATTTATCTGATATATCAATGTTGCCTTTAGCAGGAGGGCCACCTTCAGTATCAACTTGACAACAAGTAATCCACAATATCATGGTGATTACGCGCTGTAATCGAGGCTAAAGGCGGCCCAACAAAATATTAGTGGGTGACTTTCTTTGTTTTGATTGAGCAGTGTCACACTTATATTTATGTTTATATTCATTCATTCATTTTCTGAACCACTTAATCCTAATTAGAGTCGCGGGGAGGCTGGTGTCCATTCCGGCCGACTCGGGGCCAGGGCAGAGTACACTCTGGACAGCTCACCAGGCCATCGCAGGCCACCACTGCCCGATGTTTATATTGTATTTCCTAAAAATATAATGTAGAATTTCATTCTTAATTATGTCTGCTCTTTGTATGCTAATAATGGGGCAGTGGTGGTCTAGTGGATAGGGTGCAGGATTCTAAGGTTGGAGGTTCGAGTCCCCACAGGGTTGTCACTGTCCCCCCCAGTGCAGCTAACTAGGTTATCAAAGGCGGGCCATGTCTCTCACTGTCTATGGTGAGAGGCATGTAAAAGAACCATTGCTGACTTTCGTAAAGAGTAGCTGCAAAGCCGTCAGCGTGTTTCTGTCCCTTGATAAATGGTTGTGACAGGAAGGGCATCCGACGTAAAAACCCATGCCAAATCAAATGTGCGAATCAGATGATTCGCTGTGGCGACTCTCGAGAACGGGAAAAAGCCGAAAAGAAAAGAAGAGATATGTATGCTAATAATACATAATTATAGGACAGTGGTGGCCTGGTGGTAAAGGTGCTGGATCACTGATCCTAAGGTTGGGGGTTCAAGCCCCACTATCAACGGGTTATCATTGTCCTCCCAGTGCAACTAACTGGGCTATCAAAGGCCAGCCATGTCTCTCACTGTCTATGGTGAGAGGTTCATGTAAAAGAACCATTGCTGTCTTTCGATAAGAGTAGCTGCATAGCTGTCAGCGTGTTTCCGTCCTGCGAGAGCTTGGCGAGCCGTCCAGAGTGTACTCAGCTTTCGCCCAGAGTTGGCTGGGATGGGCACCAGCCTCCCTGTAACCCTCATTAGGATTAAGCGGTGACAGAAAATGAATTAATGAATAATTATACATCTGTCTTAGAAAACCTCTGATGCATGTTTCTAAAACCTTTTACACTGGGTATACACTGTATTTTCTTTTAAAAGTTGATTAGAAAACATCTGGGATGGCCTGCCGACCCCTAATTAGGATTAATAGGTTCAGAAAATGAATGACTGACAAAACATTTGACTGTCACACTGTGTACGACACATGACACCTGAAAATGAACCCATACATTACACTTTAACATACAGTGGTCGTGATACTAAAAATATACTGGGCTGGATAGGATAAAAATAGCAGATAGGAAACTGTTCTTACAATCAGTTCGACTAAAGTAAAATAGTTGCTTGTTAAAATATTTTTTAAAACACTGAAATTGTGAAGGATGCAGTAAATGAGTCTCATTCTCCTGATTGGAATCCATTCATTAGAAACACATTTTCCAACCAGCTTGTAATAAACCCGATGAATTCCACCTTCATTTACTTTCCATTCAGTGTGCATGGAGGCATAGCTTACAAGTGCTGATAGGACAATTTAATTGAATTGCTGCATCCACCAGATCACTCTTAATTCACTCCACAGGTTTTCATGGTTAAAGTAAATATTACCTCTGTGTTTTCCAGATATGTGGAAAGAAGACGTCGGATTTCAATGAGGTTTGTTCTCATTTAAGGACAACACTACTCAGTGACACTTCATACTGATAGTTTCCAGCATGATTAATTCACTGTTTTCCAGCATCAAGTAAAAAAAAAATCTAAATAAATGTTTTGGTTGGTTTCTCTTAAGCAATACAGAACATTTCGATCTATTTTTTTAATACCGTACTCGACGTAATAAGCACCCTGCTCCAATAAGCGCCCTCCGGTGTTTTTGATCCTACGTCTAATAACTGTCCATGTGTACTGGGAGTAAAATGGTAGATCGAACTTACCAATTTTATTGGATCAGTCTCTGCAACAGTAAAATGAGGCGTTCGCTGCATGTAAAAGTGAGTTTACATGGTATTTCAAGACCCACTGCCACTGGGGAATGTCTATAATGTTCATCAGTATCAACACATTTGATTGTTCCGCCGTGCTTTAAAAAACAGGAAAATATTTTGCTGTGTTCTCTTGGTAAATGTCCAACAACTGATAAACCATTAGAAACTGCTACAGCAAATTCAGGGGATGCTCTGAATGAATGGATTAATGAGCCAGATATGGATGGACCTATCAGAAAGTGATGACGAGTATTTTCCCCCAGATTCTCCTGCTCACTAACTTCATAAATTTAAAGATGTTCCTGGCCATGTGCTTTTGTTTATGTTCATGTTGATTGGTTCAACGTGGCATCTGTTAAAGTTGACATTCATGTTGATTGGCTCGATTTTACTTCCAGTAAAATGTTTAAAGGAACAGCACCGAGAGGGAAAAGTAAGGGGTCTTTTAAAAAATTAAGCTGTTTTCTGTTTATTTTCAGCTTTCATGTAAGTAATTTGGTTGATACCACAAAATGAATGACACAAATACCAGTTAAACTCTTTTATTGTTGTTATTATTCATGTTTTCCACCTCGATGGTAATAAGCACTTACCGTTTCACTCCACTGGCAAACATTTTAATAAGCGCCCACACATTCCAATTTTTTTTAAGCGCCCTGGGTGCTTATCACGTCGAATTCGGTATTTAAAAAACGCTTTTGCACAATTTAAAACTATTACAAGCCTGATATTCTTTAACCATATACATCATCTCTCAAATTGCCTCAATGTACTTGTATATGAATATGATTGCATTATTGTATTAACTGGTACTGACCCAATATTTAAGTATAAGCCAACGTTCAGCTAGCCATGTATTGAAAATTCTGACAGCACAGATGAATGAAAAGCAGTGTTCTTCATCCTAACTGTCAGATACACAGAGCCTCCCACGATTATCCAGATCTTGAGGTGCTAAAATAATAAATCTGCTATATTAATCTAGACAAAGTCACAGCTTTGTTCCCCCTCTAAGATAGAATTTTAATAAAAGATAGTGCTGTCATAATCAATCAGCCAGACCTGTGTCAGGCTTTAAAGTGTGGGTCTATTCACACACACACACACACACACACACACACACACACACACACACACACACACACACACACACACACACACACCACAGGTAAAGGTATGCCGACACATTTAGTAGCTCACATACAAAGAGAAAGTATGCGTACCAGACATAAAATCCTTGTAATTATTCCACATTTGAAAGTAATGCTGAGCATATTACTCCAGATACAGAACATTCCATTGGATATGCGGCAACACCTCAGTTTTATTTAACGCAATCACCAGCTGTTGGTGCTGTAAAAGTGATAATTATGCTGAATTACCTGAACCACCATTACATAGCTTAATTGAATTCACCGTTATCTCAAGAGCCTCAATGCTTTTAGTATTTTGAATGAGGAAGAATAAGTTCTCAAAACTAGGAAAAATAAAGTGAAAAAAAAAAAAGATTCAAACTTCCAATTCTCTGACAAGTCTTTTCCAAGGCTCTGGCTTACTGAGCCAAAGGTTGGGGGTTCAAGTTGAAACTAAAACGAAGCTGCCACTGTTTGGACCCTTGAGCAAGAACCTCAGTTGCTCAGCTGTATGAAAGTAATAAATGTGAGTCACCCTGGATAAGGGCGTCAGTACATGTAAATCTCAATCTGTCCGTTTTGACCAGTTCCTTAGTTCCGTCACTCATCAGCTGGTCATGCAAACATGACAACATACAGACAACCAGATAAAGAAAAATTTATAACACATGAAAAAAGGGCAGTGGTGACCTGATGGCCAAGGTGCTGGATCACTGATTCTAAGGTTGGGGGTTCAAGACCCATTTTCAAAGGATTGTCACCGTTTCCGCCGCCCAGTGCAGCTAACTGAGTTATCAAAGGCTGGCCATGTCTCTCACTGTCTATGGTGTGAGGTTCATGTAAAAGAACCATTACTGACTTTTGACTAGAGTAGCTGCATAGCCGTCAGCGTGTTTCTGCCCTGTAAAAGCCTGGCAAGCTGTCCAGGGTGTACTCCGCTCTCGCCCATAGTCTAGTGGGGATGAGACTTGATGAACATTCATTCATTCATTTTCTGAACCGCTTAATCTCATTTAGGGTCACGGGAAGGCTGGCGCCCATCTCATCTGATTCTGGGCGATGGCAGAGTAAACCCTGGACAGCTCACCAGGCCATCGCAGGTAAAGAAACACGTTGATGGCTATGCAGCTACTGTTGATGAAAGTCAGCAATGATTCGTTTACAGTCTCTCACCACAGACAGTGAGAGACATGGTCGCCCTTTGACATCCTAGTTAGCTGCACTGGGGAGAACAGCAGTGGCAACTGTCTGATAGTAGGGTTTGAACCTGACCTTGGAATCAGTAACCCAGCACCCTATCACTGGGCCGCCGTGGCCCCCGTTTGACGAACATTTATGCACATCTTACAAATTGGACATTTTTCCCCGGGATAACAGGAATTACCGATTATCATTAACATGACGTGGTTCACATCCAAAATGTAATGGTTTGTTCCTTGTATCACGCCCTACCCTAAACAAAAAAATGTATCCAAATCTGTGCATAAAATTATTAGTTCTGAGATACCATGCAAAAACCAGACAACCCACAAAATATTCATTTTGAAAAAAAAGTTTTTGTTTAATTAAAATTTTTAAGAAATAAAAACTTGAGAAATGCCATATTTCCCCACAATAACCCAATAACCCACACCGTATACAATACAAAAATGCCCCTTCTCTCCGTATTTTCAGTTTGTTTTTTTTTTATGGTCGGTAAAAGAAATCTATGTATTAATTGAATGACAGAGAATTAAACTGCTCAATTTCTCAATCTAAAATATTGTTAAAAGACAAAGGTCTTCCTGCTGAGTGTGACCTTTTCATGGGCGTGGCTATCTTGAAATTGTGGGTTGTCTGCTTTTAGCATGGAAATTGACAAGTATCATGCTGTGAACTACTAGAGACAACAATTATCCTTTGAATGAGTCTTCACTGTTCTAACAATTTTATAGATGGTATGTACTATGATGTTTAAAATCTACAATAACTGCACTAGACTCACTGTTAATAGTCAAGCAGGTTATCTGGTTCTTGCACGGTGCCACAGAGTTATCTTGTACACAGACAAATAAACAGACAGACAAACAAACAAAGTACACTGATCCCTCGCTACTTCGTGCTTCAGTTTCTGCGACTTCAGTGCATCGCGGGTTATTCAAAAATATTAATCGAAAAATAAAAAAATAAGGAAATTCAGGAAAAATAGGGGGAAGTTAAGGAAAATGTCGCAAAACAAGGCCAATTATGAAAAAACCCCAAGCCAACAAAAACAAGAAAACAACGCAACAAAACTACTTACATTTTTACATGAGGTGCGATACATGCGTTTTGTGTGTGTGTGTGTGTGTGTGTGTGTGTGTACTGTATATATAACTGAACTGGGAAGAAGGAGGGGCACGTTCAGTCTGTTGTTTGTAAACAATGGATGCAGCATCATTACATTATTGCATCATTACATCAGCGTACTACGTACGTATGTCTAAACTCAAAATTTGACTTAAAAAAAAAAAAAAAAATGTAAAGTCGAAAAAACATAAAACAGATGAATGTAAGTCAGGGAGCGTCTGTATTTATATTGTATTTGCAGTGTTGGTGTAGTGGTATATGGCACTGGATCGCTGAATCTAAGGTTAGGGGCTCGAGTCTCACTCTCCACAAGGTTGTCACTGTCCCCCCAGTACAGCTAACTGGGTTATCAAAGGTGGGCCATGTTTCTCACTGTCTATGGTGAGAGGTTCATGTAAAGGAACCATTGCTTACTTTCGTAAAGAGAAGGCTGCAAAGCCGTCAGCCTATTTCTGTCACTAGCTAAAGGGTTGTGTCAAATGTGCAAATCATTCGCTGTGGCGACCCTTGATAAAGGGAAAAAAGCTGAAAGGAAATCTCTCAATTGTTATTATAATCATTTATAGTGTTGAATATGTACTTATTGATATTATATACACATATACATGTACAGATACGTCATTCAAAGGGGTCGATCCTACTTCGCGGAAATCCTCATTAACTGCGGAAAGTGAGGGATCCCTGTAATCAACAAATGAACAGAGGTGAAAACATCCTGTTGGAGATAATGAGAATGATGGTATGAACATGTGAACGTGAAATAAAGCTGGCTGTCAGAGCTGCTGATAACAGCAAAAAAAAAAAAAAAAAAAAAAAAAAAAAATTAGCAATATTTTCTGACCAATGAGATTTAACAATTCAACAATGCTGTAATATAAACTGTTTACAGTTTTTTTTTCCCCAGTGTAATCATTTCATCCACATATCTTTCTTTTTTCTTTTCTTTTTTATTATAGAGACATTTATTCAGGAGGCTAGTTCTGTATGTAGGCGCGAAATACAAAGCCCATTTAATAATTATATTATTGCCTACAGAAAAAGTATAACTCTACAGATATGCATTATCCTTCTGAGACCCAAACTCTAATGCTGTGTTCCTTCTAATTTTTTTCACTGTTTCTGATTTTCAACACCTGAATAAATAATCAACATCTTCAGACAGGAGGGCATTTTTGAAAGAGTAATATGCAGTGGTGGTCAAGAGAAAATGTGATGCCTCATATAAGGATAGTGGGTACTCAGAAGGCTAAATGGTAAAATGTTTGCGCACCCCTGACCATCACACTCATATTATGTGGTTTTTGAATCCCCCCTCTTATGGGCTTGGTCCCCTTTTGGCGTTAGAATAATCCAAAAAGCTTGGCATTCGATTCTGCAGTGCGATTTGTGCTCATTCGGCTACAAAGAGGATTAGGCCCTGATATTGAGTTAAAAGACCTGAATTGAAGTCATGACATCCCATTTATGCTTCGTGGGATAAAAAAAAAAAATCGAGGAAGAACCACATACTGTATTTATATTTATGGTATTTGGCAAGAAATGAATGTCATTAAAAACTTAATTTTGTTCCTATTTTTATATAATGTTAAGAAAATAAGGAACGCTAATGACTGTCTTTAATCATGGAAGTACTCTTGCAAACTCATGAAATATATATGTTTATTTATGTATGTATTATGGGCCAATGGCCTTATACTGAATAAAATGTCTGTCTGTATTTGGCAGACAATGTTCAGACCAACTTACATTTGGTTTTATTTATACAACTTGCCATTTGAGAGTTAACGGTATTGGGTGCTCATGGAAACAAATCCAAATATCCAAATCTGTGCATAAAATTATTAGTTCTGAGACACCATGCAAAAACCAGACAACCCACAAAATATTCATTTTGAAAAAAAAGTTTTTGTTTAATTAAAATTTTTAAGAAATAAAAACTTGAGAAATGCCATATTTCCCCACAATAACCCAATAACCCACACCGTATACAATACAAAAATGCCCCTTCTCTCCGTATTTTCAGTTGTTTTTTTTTTTATGGTCGGTAAAAGAAATCTATGTATTAATTGAATGACAGAGAATTAAACTGCTCAATTTCTCAATCTAAAATATTGTTAAAAGACAAAGGTCTTCCTGCTGAGTGTGACCTTTTCATGGGCGTGGCTATCTTGAAATTGTGGGTTGTCTGCTTTTAGCATGGAAATTGACAAGAAATGAATGTCATTAAAAACTTAATTTTGTTCCTATTTTTATATAATGTTAAGAAAATAAGGAACGCTAATGACTGTCTTTAATCATGGAAGTACTCTTGCAAACTCATGAAATATATATGTTTATTTATGTATGTATTATGGGCCAATGGCCTTATACTGAATAAAATGTCTGTCTGTATTTGGCAGACAATGTTCAGACCAACTTACATTTGGTTTTATTTATACAACTTGCCATTTGAGAGTTAACGGTATTGGGTGCTCATGGAAACAACTGGGGCTTGACCTTCTCAACACCTGACCTTCTCATCAATAAACCAGAGCCTTATCCACTGAGGACCTCCTGCACATATGCTGTCATGATCAGGTGTCCACATAGTTTTGGCCATATAGTGTATACTCTCTGATAAATAAATGTCTCACGTAACACAAATACTAATGTACTATAATTTATTTAATAATGATAGGTATAGGATGGGAATGAGAAACGAACTGTATGTTAAAACATGCAAATATTACATGAATACATACCGTATTCGACGTGATAAGCACCCAGGTCGCTTAAAAAATTGGAATGTGTGGGCGCTTATTAAAATGTTACCAGTGGAGTGGAACGGTAAGTGTTTATTAGCATCGAGGTGGAAAACATGAATTATTACAGAACAATAAAAGAGTTTTACTGGTATTTGTATTATTCATTTTGTGGTATCAATCAAATTACTTACATGAAAGCTGAAAATAAACAGAAAACAGCATTTAAAAAAAAAAAAAAAAGACCCCTTACTTTTCCCTCCTCAGTCGTCTTCTTTTCCTTTAGGCTGTTCCCTGAAACATTTTCCTGGAAGTAAAATCGAGCCAATCAACACAAATGTCAATTTTAGCAGATGCCACGTTGAACCAATCAACACGAACATAAACAAAAGCACATGCCCAGGAATATCTTTAAATTTATGAAGTTAGTGAGCAGGAGAATCGGGTGAAAAATCCTTGTCATCACTTTCTGATAGGTCCATATCTGGCTCATCGCTCCATTCATTCAGAGCATCCCATAGTTTTGCTCTAACAGTTTCTAATGGTTCATCGGTTGTTGGACATTTACCACGAGAACACAGCAAAATATTTCCCTTTTTTTTTAAAGCACGGTGGAACAATCAAATGTGTTGTTACTGATGAACATTATACACATTCCCCAGTGGCAGGGGTTCTTGGAATACCGTGTAAACTCACTTTTACAGGCAGTGAATGCGTCATTTTACCGTTGCAGCGACTGATCCAATAAAATTGGTAAGTTTGATCGACCATTTTGCTCCCAGTACACATGGGCGGTTATTAGACGTAAGAAGAAAAAAACAAAAAAAAAACAAACAAAAAAAAAAACCACAATGTGGAGGGGGGGGGGGGTGTTAGTTGTTATTGGAGCAGGGCGCTTATTACGATGAATACGGTATTAACCTATACCGAACATGTGCACAGATGTTCATTTGCATGCATTCATGAAAACAACTGAAATGCATCAGGGAGAAAAATATTGTGTTTCAATACAAGACAATGAACAATACATAGTATAATGACTGAAAACAGAAGCACACTAGCATGAGAGCCTAAGGTCAACAACAGAGGTCATATCAGGTATTACTGCTCACCTTCTCTTTGTCCCTTACACGACTCTCCCGATGGTGTTGATTATCTATTATCTTGTTATTGGGCATAAATTTTACAAGCTGTTGAGTGTGCGGCAAAATCAATACCTTTTAAATGATGTTTATGTGTGATTAACTGTTAATATCCTCACAAATTATTTAATATAATAAGGTCATTTGTCTTTCACACAGGCTCGGTACCTGGCAAAGAATAATAGAATAATAAATGAGGACACTAGTAAAGAGGAGATTTTCAGATGCTTCCCCCAGCTAGTTTTATCATCCATATCCTCTTTACAGCCACAAAGCAGCACTATGGTTATTTTATGCAAGTAATAAAATTAGCCTGGGATGGAATTAGCAGACTCGGGGCTCTTTATAGGTCAAGCCGGTGCTTTATGATCCTGTGACTCCCTAGCACTATTGTCAAGAGGCTAGTTAGAGAGGTCTTTAAGCATGATTTAATATGTCCATGCCTCAGAAAATAGTTAAATAGCTAATTAAATGGAGGAGTTAATTTACATATTAATTGACCTTCCAGTAATATTTATATTGATACCTACAAGAGAGGCCCTCGTCTTCATTGCCTTTCATCATAGTTAGTTTGAGCAAATATGGTGTAACTTTTTTTTTGTTTAAACTCAAGTTGCTTTTTATCGTCACTGGAGAGACGGTGTACATCTCGAACGCGAACCTCTCCTCACAGCTGGCTCAGGCTTGGGTGGCCCCGCTGGCTTTTGTTGGGAAATAATAGGGTAGTGCCATAAACAGCCTTGTGAAGTGGCCTCAAGGGTCTTTTGAGGGGAGAGCTGGGCGGGCGGGTGGGCGGGGGTGGGGGTGTGGGGGGACTTTAGGACACTTGCAGCAGCCGGGGAGATTGCAGTCGAGTGGGGTTTTTTGGAACACCGCCCATGTCAAAGTGACTCTTAATTATAACACTGATCGCTAATCAAGCTCTGCGGAACAGTCCCCCGAGGCACTGTAATACCCCAACTTGTCAAGAATTAGCATAACATTTTATCTGCACTTACATGCCAAGGTTATCAACCGCCCTCCTAGCTCCCATTTCATGCCGGTTCAGTTCGCAAATAACATCAGATCATATGAAGTGCTCCCTTTTTTATACTGACTGGATGAAAAGATTTAGGTGAAATAGAAATTCCTGACTAGCACCATGCATGCTAATGCCGATTAAAATGCTAACAATGTCATGACATCTCTAAATAATCACAGATCTTTGTTTGATTTTTAATGGGAAGCCAGTCCAGATTTCCTCATACATTGTGCTCCTGGCGTCAGTTTATCATATCCTATTTTAAGGGAGGATCATTTGTCAACACTTGTCTTCCTTTTGTATTTCCTATTCTTCCGTAGCATTGAATCCTGAAAAGGATTTGCATACTGGACAAACTGGACAAAAGAACGACTAAATGAATCTTAGAGACGCGTGTAAACTGAAAATGTGGCAACAAATACGTGAGGGTTTGAGGGTCACTGCATGGATTCGCTGTTGTGTCATCATCATCTGCCCCAGCACGTGCTAAAACGTCGCAGTATATGAGCAGATGTTCATTATTTGGTCAAATCAACTTTTCCCCATTCACAACGACGACGGGGACTCATCAGGAGAATTGAATTTGATCTGATCTTTATAAAAACTGAGCCTGGTTCTTGTCTAGCTGAGTGATTTAGCTTAAGTTAGTCCACTCACTAATATTATGCATGATATGCGAATATTTGTACACAGTTATGCAAATTCGACTTTCGACAAGAGTAGGCTGCAAAGCCATCAGTGTGTTTCCGCCCTACAATGGCCTGGCGAGCTGTCCAGGGTGTACTCTGCCCTTGCCCGGAATCGGCTGGGATGGGTGCCAGTCTCCCCGTGACCCTAATTAGGATCAAGCGATTACAGAAAATGAACTGATGATTATGCAAATTCATAAAAATGTGTGAAATTAACTCTGGGGGAAAAAATCTGAGGAATTGTAACAAACATGAGACTTATCTTATTTGCCGAAATGCTTAATCCTGCCAAGACTGTTGGGAGACTGGTGCCTATCTCATCAAACACTCGGTGAAAGTGGGATCTGATCAGTTCATAAAGTTCAGAAAGTTCAGAAAGTCCTGATCAGTTCATTAGATCATTGCAGGCAAAACACATATACAACCGTTCATACCCACTCTCAGACCTAGGGGCAATATGAAACAGCTAGTCAGCCTAATGTGCATGTCTTTGGACTGTGGGAGGAAAATACAGTACCCTGAAGAAACCACGAGAACTACACAGAAATGCCTAAGGCTGGTTCTTGAACGCAGGACCTTGTTGCTATGAATTAGACATGCTAACTACTATGCTCCCATGCCGCCAACCTAAGACAGGAAATTGGAAATATTTATTAGCAACATTAGCATAATCTTATAATACTCTGTAAGCTGTGATTAGAATGATTCTGTTGTAAATATTTTACAAATACAGTGGTAGCTCACCTTACAAAATTAATCCGTTCCAGAAAGGCCCGATTCGTTCCAAGGCCCCCAATACTACCCCCTAAACCCTTTAAAAATTAGAAAAGTACACCTTTTAAGGCCTCCTTCTGCTTCAATATCGTATCGATGGTAGACGGGTTTCGCCATATTCATTTGCAATATCACTCAACCGCATGCCACGAGCCCGCTTCTTCTTTTCACCCGCACCGGGAATCACTTTCTTGGGGTCCATGAATGATGAAAAATAAAGTTGCAATGAGCACACTCGAAAAACTCACGAAACAACAGTAACTTTGTCCTTTACGCATGTTGCATCATGGGTATTATGGCGATGCAGCTCCCTCCTAGCCAATGGCCAAAGGCACACGAAAAGCATCATGGGTATTATGGAGATACAGCTCCTTCCTAGCCAATGGGAGGCCAGCGAGGCGGGGTGTGGGGAGATAGCCAATGGGAGAGCAACTTGCGCATTGTTTGAATTTTTATGATGGCGCGTTTCATAATGTGAATTTTTTTCGTATCCAGAGACGTAAATTTTAGGTAAATTCGTTTCGTAACTTGGATTTTTCGGTTGTTGGGTCTTTCGAGAGGTGAGGTACCACTGTACCTTCTAAAACCCATATACAGGGTTTCCTCACTTTCTGCAGTTATTGGGGACTGAACCCCCCCACCTCCCCCCACCCCGCGACTGCCAATTTCCGTGAAGTAGGATCAACCTCCCGACTGACATATACATACATGTATGTGTATATAATATCAATAAATACATATTCAATGCAATAAATGCTTGTAATAACAATTAAACATTCAGAAAATAAAGCATAAGATGTAAATAAAATATAAATACACACCCACAGATGCACACCTCACATAAAAATGTAAATAGTTTTGTTGGGTTGTTTTTTGTTTAGGGGTGTTTTTTTTTTTTTTTTTTTTTTTTTTGCATAATTGGCCTTGTTCTGCAACATTTTCCTTAACTCTTTCCCTATTTTTCCTTAATTTTCGATGAATATCTTTGAAAAACCTGCAATGCACTGAAGCAGCAGAAACTGAAGCACAAAGTAGCAAGGGATCACTCAATCATTTAAATGTTGATTCATTGAATCTTATTAAAACACACACACACACACACACACACACACACACACACACACACACACACACACACACACACACACACACACACACACACATATCTATGGGCAGTTTGAAACATTATCTCTTCCATGATACATTATTACTATGCTGTAATTGTTTATATTGCCAAGTGCTGTTCTGTAGGCTATTTTTTATAGTCCAGTGAATAATTAGAAAGAAAATATTTCCCCAGAAACTGTGAAAATGTCAAAACTGAGTAACTGGCCGTGCTGTTTGTATTGGAGCAACAACATACTGTGTCTGTCCTGTCAATCACAGAAGAAACTAACAAATTTCTCATATCCAGTTTGTGTAACAGCATTCCTTTGTCGGCATAAAAACTGTCAAGAAAGATACCTTTTATTTACATATAAATAATTAATTATAAATAATAAATATTACAAATAAGAATGAAATATTTATGCATGAAAAATCTAAAAATCTCAGTAAACAGTAATAAATGAAGTAAAGTCAAAATCTGGTGTGATGACCTTTTGCTTTAGAAATGTTAACAGTCTCAAGTACAGTTTGTACAGCTTTAGATGATGCGCTGTAGGTGCTACTCAGCATCTTATAGAAGCAGCATCAGTTCTCCTGGAGATTTTGACTATCACACATGCTCTTTTATTTGTATGCAAAACCCAGCAGGGTTCATTATGTTTTTTTTCTGTAACACTTAATTTTGTTCTTGAAAACGAATGTATGAAAATCTAAAATGCTTTTGATCCAACTTGCAAATGTACAAATCTCAAAATATCTGTAAAAATATAAAGCAAAATCGATAAAAAATGTTTATACAGGAAAAAAAAAAGAAAAAATAGGGTGCATTTCTAAACATTTTTGCACAGTGAGATGCGTTATATGTTTGACTTTCCGGTTGGCAGCTATCACGTGATCGAGTGTCATCAGGTAATCGTGCGTGAAAGCACTTTTTTAAATAAAATAACTTCCTTTGTGTAAAGAATTAACAAACCAAAACAAACTAAGCATATATATATATATATATATACACATACATATATACACACTAGTATATATACAGTGGTACCTCACCTTATGGAATTAATCCGTTCCAGAGCCTTTTTCGTAACCTGGATTTTTCGTAGGTTTTTCGTAAGGGCCAACACTCACACAACCATTCACACGCAGTCTCACACCGAGGGGCAATTTCAAACAGCCAACTAGCCTACTGTGCATGGTTTTGGACTGTGGGAGGAAACTAGAGTGAGATTTCCTTTTGGCTTTTTCCCTTTATCAGGGGTCGCCACAGTGAATGATTCGCACGTTTGATTTGGCATCGGGTTTTACATCGGATGCCCTTCCTGACACAACCCTTTAGCAAGGAACAGAAACACGCTGGCGGCTTTGCAGCTACTCTTGTCGAAAGTCAGCAATTTTTTCTTTTACATGAACCTCACACCATAGACAGTGAGAGACATGGCCCACCTTTGATAACCCAGTTAGCTGCACTGGGGGTGGTGTGTCTGTGTGTGTGTGTGTGTGTGTGGCAGTGACAACCTTGTGGAGAGTGGGACTCGAACCCCCAACCTTAGTATCAGCGATCCAGCGCCCTATACCACCAGGCCACCACTGCCCACTGGGAGGAAGCCAGAGTACCCATAGGAAAGCCACACAAGCACGGGGAGAACATGCAAACCTCCATACAGAAATGCCCGAGCTGGGAATAGAACCCAGGATCTTCTTGCTGTGAGGCAGACATTCTAAGAACTATGCCTCTGTGCCGCCTATATGAGATACACACACATACCCACACACACACACACACACACACACACACACACACACACCCACACACAGACACACACACCCACACACACACACACACACACACACACACACACACTCGTATACACACACACAGTCTCACTTGCAGAACTGTTTTTCCTAGTAGGGTTGCAGAGTATCTGTAGCCTATTCCAGCCATGTGGTACAACCTGAACAGTTCAAAAAACCATCCATACCATACATACACGTACCCATAAGAAGACGTGAAATATGTTAATTCTCAGCCTGTACACATCGTAATTGCAGTGCCTTATGACATATTACTAGAGCTTATAAACATGGCTGCATTGCTAGCCCATAAACAATTGTAAGTCCAGTTGTACTGATTTATAAAAATGTTCTTTACACAAAGCGTATTTGTCCCAGCCACTGGGATTGTATTCAGGCTTGACAGGTTTGTTATTGCTGTAGTGCAGACTCTTAGACACAGTGATACTAACCATGCTTATATGAGAGTCAGAGGTTCGGGCCAGGGCGGGCTCGGGAAGGGGGGGGGGGAGGGGGGGGGGGTTGGGACGCATCAGCAGCACAAGAACAATAATCCAGGGTCTGGCTACCTGACCGAGCACCCAGTCTTGTCCACTGAATAACTCTATAAAATGGACACCTGCCACGGTGGTCACATATATCACCGGGGGCCCTGAACGCAGGCCAGGACAATTGGCCAATAGTCACGGCTAGCTGCCTGCTGATATATCAGATGTGATCGCCCTCCATGCAGGGTTCAACACCCCAGCCAAATACTGGAGTTATTTGTTCTTGTCATTAAACTAAACTTTATTGTGACCCTCTAAGGCTGTTATTGCACCGGTAGCACTTCTCCCTGACTGGACTTCATCATTCGCACTGTCTATGAATCTAGCAAGTTTTGCCATTGCACATCAGTGAGCTATAATTCCTAAGCGCCCTAGCACACTCGAAAGGGACAGTATGTGTGTGTGTGTGTGTGTGTGTGTGTGTGTGTGTGTGTGTGTGTGTGTGTGTGTGTGTGTGTGTTAGGGAGAGAGAGACTTGCATGGGGACTGAACTGATATGACAACAGCATGGGTTTTTCAATTTGCTCTCTTCCTGATTTGCAATTTAATAAACACTTTCACAGTGTGCACACAGTTGGCCTAGAGTCAGCCATTTTCTCCACTGCATCTCTATGTGCATCTGCTCAAACATTTAGCCTTGACCAAAATATGCACTGGAGGACAGTGACAAATAATACGCTTAATATTCTATACTCTCTGTTTAATATGCAGTATGATTTTTTTTTCAATGCACAGGTGCTTCAATGTAAATTTATTTTCCATAAAAGTAGGACGTACGCACTTAACCATGACTGCTATAAGAACACTGCAAAACTGATGTTTTAGCAAGTAAAAATATATTCAATATAGTCACATATATCTCCACTATAAGATTACCGTTTACTGAATATATGATTTTATTTTAAATAACAAAAATAGTCTTTTATTTAACTGGAAGTAAAGAAACAGGTCACATAGCTTTATATTTGGTTTATTGTAATTATATAACAGGGAATAGATTAATTATGCTATAATCCAGATATTTGAACTTGATAACAGTATACAAGTGGCACCCGGTATAGGTTGTCTTTATATTTGTGAATTATTATTATTATTATTATTATTATTATTATTATTATTACTATTATTAATAGTAATAATATTATCATCATCATCATAATATTATTATTACTATTATGATTATTTTATTTATTTATTTTCAGAAAATAAAGTATGATGAGGCCCTGTAAACCATGGACACCATGCCTTCGTCCAGTGTTGGCTGAGATAGACTCCCTGTGACCATAGAGGATTAAGTGGGTTACTAAATGAGTGAGTGAGATGAGAGTATGGTGATGTGTAAAACACAACAAGTACTAAAAATATACTATATGGAAACGTTGCAATTTGATTGGTTCACTATGTCCAAATGAAAAACATGCTGAATGAGTCGGTTGAACTGATGCTGTTACCTACATTTCAGTATTACCTCAGCTCTAAGCACAAAGCATGCCTGATCGATCTCAGTCATGATTACAATATGCAAATATAAACTATAACAAATATTGTTTTAGTTTTTTTCTTTATATTTCTGTGTAGTATATACTACTAAAACACTGAGAATGATTAATAGTGAAATAAAGTGAAATGGGATTAAGGGACATTAATATTATTTACCTTACCAAGCAACATGAAAATATTGTTTTTAATCACAAATGTAATTAAATTATGGAATAAAAAGAAGTATGCAGTGGAAATTTAAAACACAACAGCATTAAGTCTTCTTTTACATTATTTTCATTTCTAAGTCTTACATATGTATAATGTGTACAGTATAAACTCAGTCTGGGGATATAATGATATTTAAGGGTGTGTGTGTGTGTGTGTGTGTGTGTGTGTGTGTGTGTGTGTGTGTGTGTGTGTGTGTGTGTGAGAGAGAGAGAGAGAGAGGGAGAGAGAGAGAGAGAGAGTATTTTCTGTCTGACATTCAGAATTGTACTGTGGATTCCACAAGTATATTAATTCTGTGTGCATATTAAACTATGCATTAGCTGGACACAGGACGAGATAGAAGTCACATTAAATAGAGAAGCATGAAAACCTTAATAGCAAAATAAAGTTAGGATGAGAGTAAGGGCCATTATTATTCTTTAAATTACCAAACCCAACATGAAAGTCTTGGTTTTTATTACGAAAGTCGTCAAAATATGGACAGAAAATGCTCCAGATTGTAATAAGAGATGTTATGAAGTGTGAGCTTGCTTTGCCTCAGTATTCTTTATTGCTCTCACCGCGGGCATCCTTGGAATCATTTTTGTCACTCATCCTCAACAGTTCATCATCGCTCATGTTTTACAGCACACCCTCTCGAAATGATGGTGACTTGCACATTACAATATGGGAAAGATTTAAGGTATTTAAAGATGTGATGCTGCGGACAAAACATGTATATCTGTCAACTTATGGCCCCAGCAGTTAGAAAAACATTAGCATATTTGGGGTATACTCTGGACAAGAGGTGGCTGTTTTTACTGCCAGTGTATTTCTGAAGGTTCTTGAAAGAGACAGTGCGGTCATAGAAAATATCAACTGCAGATAAACGAGCTGACATAAAACTGCAGTCCATGTCCTGTCAAGCCTGGGTAGTTTCCAAGCGGAGAGAGTGAGAGAGAGAGAGAGAGAGAGAGCGAGCGAGAGAGGGCGAGCGAGAGAGAGAGAGAGAGAAAGAGAGAGATTCAATCCATACAATAGCATTCACATTTTTTTCCTAAAATTGCAGCATGAGTGAAAGACTTCGCTCATTTTTATTTTAATAATATATAGAATGATTATATACATATATTGAGAGCGAGCGAGAGGGAGCGAGAGAGGGCGAGCGAGAGAGTAAGAGAGAGATTCAATCCATACAATAGCATTCACATTTTTTTTCCTAAAATTGCAGCATGAGTGAAAGACTTTGCTCATTTTTATTTTAATAATATATAGAATGATTATATACATATATTGAGAGCGAGCGAGAGGGAGCGAGAGAGGGCGAGCGAGAGAGTAAGAGAGAGATTCAATCCATACAATAGCATTCACATTTTTTCCCTAAAATTGCAGCATGAGTGAAAGACTTCACTCATTTTTATTTTAATAATATATAGAATGATTATATACATATATTACATGATATAAGTTATATTTATATCGTATTATACTATATAAGAAATACTCTGCGTCTGATATTAAAATTTTCTGTAATTATTCATTGTAATTACTAATGTTGCTATATATTCAATTAATTAAAATAGCAATTAATATCACAAAAGAGTTAATTCTATAATGCTAACCATAATTATATGATATTAATTTTATATATATAAAACATTAAATTGGTCTTGATGAAAGCCATGCACAATTATTTGCCAACACTGGGCTAAGTTCTGGATAGTTAATCTTCAGTAATGTGGTTGGTCAGCCTTGCATTTAGCGTGTGGCCTTGGCAGATGGCCCCTCTCTCGAAGTCACCTCTTTGCCAATGAGGTAAAAATGGCAAGTTTTTGCTCTTTAAGATGGCGGCACATAACCTGTCCATGGAACATAAATGTGTCGGAGCCGCTTGGCAAAGATAGATGGTGCCCTGCATGCTTGCCTTCATAAAAAGGTCTTTAAAGCCCCATCCTGATCCTTTTTTCCTCGGGAAGCATTAGATTAAAGAACAAGGAGCTCGGGCTTGGTAAATGTAATAGATTGCAGACGAAGCTTTCAAAGCGCTGTCCGTTTGTACTGGAGGAGAACAAGAAGGCCATTATGCAAAAGAGTACTGCGTATGTGATCAGCGCCTTTTCTCTCAGCCAAGAAAGACGGAGAACACACATCCATGCGGATTTGATTGCTTCTCGGGACGTCCTCACACAGAGCATCGTGACAAATATCTGGGTTTTGACTGCTGTTATGTCTGAATTAAAATTATTGATACATTTTTTGGCAAAGGTCGAGCGCCTCTGTGGTGATTTCTGCACGTTCTAATGGGAACGGAGGCGGACATGAATAGCACACCATCTGTTGAATTATAGTCAGATTAGGACGTGACTGTGGCCAAACACACAGCGTGTGACACGGGTTGTCCAATCCTCTGACAACTTTGATCCCTGAGCAGACCCCCAGAGAGCCACCTAGCACTATTGATGAGCTTTGAGTGTATTGTGTGAGTGCAACTGTGAGTGTATGTATTAATGTGTGTGTGTGTGTGTGTGTGTGTGTGTGGCAAGGTGAAGGGCTACAGTATAAGAGGTATGTCCTGTAATATTTCCGTACTTTATATACATGTAAGAGAGTATGGAGGATTTTTATCCAGTTCTGCACGACACAGCTGATCACAATAGCATTGCATAGGTAATGATAATACATTACTGTCAGACATTCATCACCACATTGCATGAGAGATGAGTGGAGAAGAAACACTGCCTCTTTTCCTCACATGCACACACTACGCATATGAGCTGATAAGCATATGCCATATATTTTACAGTTATTTCACAACCCCTGAATGCATAGCCAATAGCTGAGCAGGCTATTCGTCATATCCGGTCAGTGGAAGTGGAATAACGGTTTTATTCTATCCACCGGAGATATATATTGTGAGAAATATAGCATTTTTAATCTTTTATTCAAATTCCTGAAAATAAATGCTTATTATTATTATCAAATAAAAGCAATTTAATATAGAGAGATAGCTATACTTCTGGTCTCTGCATACTTCTGCATACCTGCCTATCCCTGATCACAAGCATCAGGTGACCCCCCCCAAGGACTGGAAGCGCCTCCATGCACCAGGTAGGCGAATTCTTGTGATTAAAAACGTTCCTGCGCTCAAATGCTTTGATTCCAAATTTTGTTGTTTGCATGAACAGAAGAGCTAGCTAGCTAGAGTTAGTTTTTAGCTTTGCGTAAATCATGACTGCTTCTATTTATTTTTCTTTTGTGATATACCTGTCTGTCTGTCTTCCTTTCAGCTTTTTCCCTTTTACTCGGGAGTCGCCACAGCGAATCATCTGATTCGCACGTTTGATTCGGCAGAGGTTTTTACGTCGGATGCCCTTCCTGTCACAACCCTTTTTAGCAAGGGACAGAAACACGCTGATGGCTTTGCAGCTACTCTTTACGAAAGTCAGCAATGGTTCTTTTACATGTCTCTCACCATAGACAGTGAGAGACATGGCCCGCCTTTGATAACCCAGTTAGCTGCACCGGTTGGGGGGGGGATGGGGGAACAGTGATAACCCTGTGGAGAGTGGGACTCGAACCCCCAACCTTTGGATCAGCGATCCAGCGCCCTATACCACTAGACCACCACTGACACCCTTTTGTGATGTACCTATTAATGGTATATGGAGTTAGGTCCTGATCATAGGTTAGCCAATGAGAACAAGCGGTGGCTCATATCCAGAGGCTACAAACAGAATAATAGAGAATATCCATGAAGCCACAGTAGTATTTAGCACAGCACAGGAAAGCACATAATGATCTTATAATGTTATAATATCCCTGTCTGCCCAACATGACAAACTATTTTGGTAATTAACAATCAAAGTCTGTCCTCCTTTCGGCTTTTTCCCTTTTAGACAGTGAGAGACATGGCCCGCCTTTGATAACCCAGTTAGCTGCACTGGGGGGACAGTGACAACCCTGTGGAGAGTGGGACTCGAACCCCCAACCTTTGGATCAGCGATCCAGTGCCCTATACCACTAGACCACCACTGCCCCATTATATATATATATTTCAATATATATATATATATATATATATATATATATATATATATATATATATATATATAATTAACAATCAAAGATTACATAGAAAATAGTAATCTAGCATAACATGTGAGACATATAACTAATATTAAAATTAGAAGAATCTCATGAAAACATGCAAGTAGAAAGCAGTTTTTTCATTCTTTTAAACCAGGTAACGTTGTTCCTTTTGGCATAAAATTAACAAACACACAAAATATGGTTTTCTCTAGTAATCAAAAATAATGTTTAAAACATGATATTTTGAGATTAATTTAAAAATTGATTATTCAGTATTTTCATGATTATATGTCAGAGAAAAATGGAATTACAGTATGTTTTGGGATCAGAACAGAATACAACAGAATGTAACAGCCTTTGCTGTACATACATGGATCCTTCACTTTCTGCGGTTAATGGGGACCAATACCCCCTGCGTCCGCCGATTTCCGCGAAGTAGGATCAACTTCCCTGACTGACGTATACGTACATGTATATGCATATGTTTTTCCTTTCCTTTCGGCTTTTTCCCTTTTTCAGGGGTTGCCACAGCGAATCATCTGATTCGCATGTTTGATTTGGCTTTTAAGTCGGATGCCCTTCCTGACAAAACCCTTTAGCAAGGGACAGAAACACGCTGATGGCTTTGCAGCTACTCTTTACGAAAGGCAGCAATGGTTCTTTTACATGAACCTCTCACCATAGACAGTGAGAGACATGGCCGGCCTTTGATAACCCAGTTATCTGCACTTGGGGGACAGTGACCAGTGACAACCTCATGGAGAGTGGGACTCGAACCCCTAACCTGAGGATCAGCGATCCAGCACCCTTTACCACCAGGCCACCACTGCCCTACATGTATATAAAATATCAATAAATATATATTCGACACTATAAATGCTTATAATAACAATAAAACATTCAAAAATAATGCAGAAGATGTAAATAAAATATAAACACATAAATACTGTACACACATACAGACGCGGACCTCACATAAAAATGGAAGTCGTTTTGTTGGGGGGTTTTGGGTTGGGTTTTTTTTGCATAATTGACCTTGTTTTGTAGTATTTTCCTTCACTTTCCCCTTATTTTTCCTTAATTTCCTCATTTTTTAAAATTTTCTATGAATATTTTTGAAAAACCTGCGATGCACTGAAGCCACAGAAACTGAAGCACAAAGTAGCGCGAGATCACTGTATGTGCATCACTGTGCCTTGGGCCACCATCACACTATTACCAGTTCTCTGGTTGTCTTTTTTTGAACAAATTATGAGGTACTTATCACTGCAAACCAGTAACACCCAACAAGCCTAGCCATTTTGGAGACGAATATATGCAATCGTTTATCCATCAGAATGTGGCGTTTGTCAACATCACTCTTACTCATTTTCCCCGCTTCCAACACATCGACTTTCTTCTTCTTTTCCTTTCGGCTTTTCCCTTCAGGGGTCGCCACAGCGAATCATCTGCCTCCATCTCACCCTATCCTTTGCATCTTCTTCTCCTACACCAACGACCTTCACGTCCTCCTTCACCACATCCATGAATCGTCTCTTTGGTCTTCCTGTAGGCCTTCTGCCTGGTAGTTCCAGCCTCAGCATCCTATTACCAATATACTCACTATCCCTCCTCTGTACATGTCCAAACCATCTCAATCTAGCCTCTCTGACTTTGTCTCCAAAACATCTTACATGTGCTGTCCCTCTGATGTGCTCATTCCTGATCCTATCCATCCTCGTTACTCCCAAAGAGAACCTCAACATTTTCATCTCTGCTACCTCCAGCTCTGCCTCCTGTCTTTTCCTCAGGGTCACTGTTTCTAAACCATACAACATCGCTGGCCTCAACACCGTCTTGTACACTTTTCCGTTCATTCTTGCCGATACCTTCCTATCACACATCACAACGGACACTTTTCTCCAACCATTCCAACCTGCCTGCACACGCTTCTTCACCTCTTTTCCACAGCCTCCATTGCTCTGGATTGTTGAGCCTAAGTACTTAAAATCCTCCACCTTTCTTATCTCTGCTCCCTGTAACCTCACCGTTCCTCTTGGGTCCTTGTCATTCATGCACATGTATTCTGTCTTACTGAGGCTAATCTTCATTCCCCTCCTTTCCAGGGCATACCTCCACCTCTCTAGATTTTCCTGCACTTGTTCTCTGCTCTCACTACAGATCACAATGTCATCTGCAAACACTTCCAACACATCGACTTTCAAGATGACTATTCACCTTCTGCTAAATACATCTCAATCCTTGGCAAGTACCACTGTAACAAGATATGAACAATGAAATTCTTCACTTCACCTGTCAGTAGTCCGAAGGTTTTTATGTTGTGGCTACTCGGTGTATATTGTAAAAGACACTTTATCTGTAAAATCTGTAAAATGCCTTTACTGTACTTAACACCTTACATACAATATCAGTTAGATGATCCAACCCAATAATTACCACTTTCAACATGTGTAGTTTGAATACAAATCCATAAGCAGCTAGTGGAACATGCTTATTTTATTCTCATGCCCCAGTGTCACCAACACTCCTACCCAAATCCATGCCAGCTGCACCCTCCACCTATATCCTCTACTACATCCTGAGACGAGACGGCCCCGGAGGCAGCATGCTGTCCATTATCACCTCCTCTGACAGATATAACTGCATTGCGCTTGGTCTCTGGGCTCAGGTTTAGGCCTGATTTGAATACAGGCTTGTTTTATGGAGGCAGGTAATTGGAAGAAGGTGATTTATTGCAGTGTATACAGGGCCTGTATCCAACAAAATATCTGGAAGCAGGGAATAATCACTTCCCCCGCCATCATGACATTTATCTGGACACTGGTATATTTTAAACACCCTGCATTGACAGTGTTGACTATTAGCCACAAAATAAATTATTCACCACTTACAAGGGGAGAAAAAATGAGAAAATTCTCCTTTCCACGGTCATAACAGGACAAAATGGCATGCATTGGAAAGAGAAGAGGCAGTCATTTTTTGTTCAATTACAAAAGGCAAATATTTATTATTTATAAGTACTTGCCTTGTATGGGCTTAAATGTTATTTATGAACCTGTTGCATAGTGATTTCCAATGTAACTCATTATTTTTCGCCAGAGGGTGTTGTAAAGGAGCAAGGATATATTTAATGACACTCTGCTAGTCGGCGCAATTACACTGTAATCATTATGTAAAATGTGCTATTAATTAAACCAATTTTCTGCGGGGAACATTCTTTTCTTCAGGGCTTCGTCTTCATCGCTCAGCATTGTGGCTCCTGTTTTTCTCTCCCTTCCTCTCTAACATTGTGACATGGGAGCGTTCATATTTATTAAAAAACATTAATTAGTTTCTTATGCTAACAAGCCTATATTAATATGGACATGATTTTAACTATAATTAGATATTACTTAGAACATATTCTCCCTATCTATTTCACAGGATGGCTATAAAAAAAAAAAAAAAAAAAAAAAAAAAAAAACACTGGTTCATTCATTTCACCGAAGTAAAGGATCAAGTAACGTTTAGAAGGAACTTATTAACAGCTACAATATTTAAAAACATAGTAATGTGAGTCAAAAGCATTCGTTCGTTCGTGATCCTAGTTTTTTGTTTGGGTATATTTAATACTGTCTCTACACTGATCCTGAAATAATGTACGCAGATGAGCAATCTAGCTATGATTGGCTAATCAGCGAGGATATCAATAGGTACGCCAAAACAAGAAAGTGGACGCTAGTCATGCTAAGCTTAGCACTAACCCGAGCTGGCCGGTTCTTTAAGAGTTATTCCAAAAAAACCCCTAAAACTAAAATATCTATATTTTATTGGTAGAATGTTGTTGTTGTTTTTAAATTCAAAAATTGCATTTTATTTTCTTGACTAAATGCAACTTTATTTGCCTGCCGCGAGGACCGGTCCTGGCTAACTGGATTTTCTGTTAAGCATTTGATATTATAAACATATTTTTTAACATCTGATTGAATTTGACAAAAAAAAAAAAAAAAAAAAGATGTATACCTTTAAGTCCTAATATAAAAATATATACAGGGATCCCTCACTTTCCGCGGTTAATTGGGACCGAGATCCCCCCGTGACCAGCGAATTCCGCGAAGTAGAATAAACCCCCCTGACTGATGTATACGTACATGTCTGTCTGTCTTCCTTTCGGCTTTCTCCCTTTTACTCGGGAGTCGCCACAGCGAATCATCTGATTCGCACGTTTTGATTTGGCAGAGGTTTTTACGTCGGATGCCCTTCCTGTCACAACCCTTTTAGCAAGGGACAGAAACACGCTGACGGCTTCGCAGCTACTCTTTACGAAAGTCAGCAATGGTTCTTTTACATGCCTCTCACCATAGACAGTGACAGACATGGCCCGCCTTTGATAACCCAGTTAGCTGCACTGGGGGGGTACAGTGACAACCTTGTGGAGAGTGGGACTCGAACCCCCAACCTTTGGATCAGCGATCCAGCGCCCTATACCACTAGACCACCACTCCCCCGTACATGTATATAATATCAAAAAATACATAATCAATGCTATAAATGTTTATAATAACAATTAAACATTCAAAAATAATACATAAGATGTAAATAAAATATAAATATACACACACACACACACACACACACACACACACACACACATACACACACACACACACAGATGCGCGCGCACACAACTCAGATACGTACTTCACATAAAAATGCAACAAGTTTTTATGGGCAGTTTTGGGTTGTTTTTTATTTGTTTGGGTTTTTTTTTTTTTTTTGTATAATTGGCCTTGTTTTGGGGCATTTTCCTTAACTTTTTCCCCTATTCTTTCTGAATTTCCTTATTTTTTTAATTCAATGAATTAAAAAAAAAAAAAAAAAAAAAAAACGTGATGCACTGAAGCCGCATGAATTGAAGCGCAAAGTAGCGATGGATCACTGTATAATATATTTTAATAAAATACATTTAAATAATATTTTAATCGACTCTCGCCCAGAGTCTGCGCCAGCCCCATGACCCTGTTTATCATTTAACGGTTGAGAAAATGAATGAATGAATCATTAATATTGTTTATATATTTTTACATTTTTAAATTAATTTATTACTCAAAAATAATGTTTATTTTATTTATATTAATAAGATAATAAAATAGTGTATTTTTTAAAGAGGTGTAGTGATTAGCATGTTTGCATCGCTGCAAGAAGGCGTTTCCATGTGGATTTTGCATGTTTTCCCGTGCTTACATGGACTTCCTCCAGGTACTCCAGTTTCCTCCCAAAGTTCAAAAACATACACATTACACTAATTGGCAGTTTCAAATTTCTCCTAAGTGTACGTGTGAATGGTTGCATGTGTTCTACAATGGAAAGCTGTTGAGGACGTACCCCATCTTCACCCATTATTGGATGAGATAGGTCCCAGCCTCTCCACGACCCTACCACTAGGATTAAGTGTTTCAGCAAATGAGTGAGTAATGAGTGAGTCTCGCTCTGTTAGAGTCCAGTGGATAGAATTAAACAGTTATTCCACTGCCTCTGATTATACAGGGAGTCCTCGCTACTTCATGCTTCAATTTATGTGGCTTCAGTGCATCGCGGCTTTTTTTTTTTTTTTTTAAAGATTCATCAAAATAAAAAATAACGAAATTAAGGGGGAAAAGGGGGGGGGGGGGTTAAGGAAAATGGCACAAAAACAAGGCCAATTATGCAAAAAACCAAAAACATCAAAACAAACACAAAACAAAAAACAACCCAAAACCTCCCATCAAAACTACTTACATTTTTGTGAGCTGCGCATCTGCGTCCGTACGTCTTTATATTTTATTTACATCTTATGCATTATTTTTGAATATTTAATTGTTATAAGAAGTTATAGCATTGAATATGTAATTATTGATATTATGTCCCTTGCTAAAAGGGTTGTGACAGGAAGGGCATCCGACGTAAAAACCTATGCCAAATCAAATATGCAAATCAGATGATTCGCTGTGGTGACTCCCGAGAAAGGGAAAAAGCCGAAAGGAAAGAAGATATACACATATACATGTACGTATATGTCAATCGTGGCGGCACGGTGGCTAGCACGTCCGCCTCACAGCAAGAAGGCCTGGGTTCAATTTCCGGCCTGGGAGTTTCTGTGTGGAGTTTGCATGTTCTCCCCATGCTTGCCTGGGTTTCCTCCGGATACTCCCGTTTCCTCCCACACTCCAAAAACATGCACAGTAGGTTAATTGGCTGTTCTAAATCGCCCATAGGTTCGCATCGTGCAGAAGGCAATGGCAAACCACTGCACTTTCCTTGCCAAGAAAACGTCCATGAAGATGATAATCAAGGTGTTATCCTTCATGGCAGGTCACCAAGCGTCGTCCTATGACTCGGAAGGTACCAGACCAGACTCGGCCATACATCAGTCAGGGGGTGTTGGGGGGGGGGGGGGGGTTTGATCCTACTTCGCGGATTTCAGTTATCGCGGGGCGATCTCAGTCCCAATTAACAGCGGAAAGTCAATTCATCACGCTTCAATTAATGCAGCTTGAATGCATCGTGGTTTTAAGGAAATTAAGGAGGAATAGGTGGAAAAGTTAAGGAAAATGTCACAAAAACAAGGCCAATTATGCAAAAAACCCCGAACCAACATAAAACAAAAAAACAACCCAACATCTCCCATCAAAACTGGATACATTGTTGCATCTGTATGTGGCGTCTGCGCAACTACGCCCCCCCTCTGCCGGAGCCTAGTATTGAGTGTACCTCAGGATAATGTTTAATCATATTTCAGACTAATATTTATGATCTATCTTTCTGTAGATTTTGTTCCATTTCTATTTCTACTTATTCTTAAATTTCATTTCACTTTCGACCTCGTTCTCCGGATGTTTGCAAAACGAATGTTGGTAAGTTGGAGAGCGTCTGTATTTATATTTTATTTACATTTTATGCTATTTTTTCAATGTTTAATTGTTATTCTAAGCATTCATAGCATTGGATGTGTATTTATTGATATTATATACACATATATATGTACGTATACGTCAGTCAGGGAGTGGGGGGTGGAGGTGATCCTACGTTGCGGATTTCGATGGTCGCATGGGGATCTCAGTCCCAATAAACCAAGGGATCCTTGCATATGAAAAATGCAGACTTATATAATCAGATCTGTTAATTATTAGCTATAATTATATGTATAATCATAAATATATATATCAGAATAATTTATAATATTACACAGAGTATACAGAGTAAGTGTTGTGTGCTTTTAATTTCACCACAGTAGTATATCAATGCTGTAGTTAAACAGCAGAATCTTGGCATATGTTGAGTCTTTTCATGATCTATTACCATTACATGACTGCAACAGAAACGGAAACAATTCGATACCCAGAGAGCCTCCATTTACATTGCAAATGTGACTGTTTGCCATTTGAAAAAGACAGCTAGAGAACTCTGTAGACCAAGATCACGTCAATTCGCTCGTATAGACAACACAAGAAGCCTAATGTTTATTTATTTGGTGCCAATAGATTTGTGTTTCCATTCATTCATTTATTTTCTGTAACCGCTAAATCCTAATTAGGGTCACAGGGAGACTGATGCCGATCCCAGCCGACCCTGGGCAACAACAGAGTACACCCTGGACAGCTCACCAGGCCATCGCAGGGTGGAAACACGCCGAAGACTATGCAGCTACTCTTGTCGAAAGTCAGCAATGGTTCTTTTACATGAACCTCACACCATAGACAGTGAGAGACATGGCCGGCCTTTGATAACCCAGTTAGCTGCACTGGAGGGACTGGAGGGCTTGAACCCCCAAACTTAGGATCAGTGATCAAGCACCTTTACCACCAGGCCACCATTGCTGGAGTGGGGCCTGTGGTGTAGTGGTTAGGGTGCTGCACTCATGATCGGGAGGTTGTGAGTTCAAATCCCAGTTAGACCCTCACTGTGCTAAGACCCCTGGGCAAGGTCTTAACCACAAGTGTGCCTCTGTTCACCCAGCAGTATAAATGGGTACCAGTAAGAAATATACTGGGAAGGTAACCTGCGATGGACTAGCGCCCCATCCAGGACGAGTCGTACATCACGCTATGGAAACCGGGGATAAGCACCAGGCCGATGAGCCACTATGGCTCGGGTGCAAAAAAAGCCCAATGGACTTTACTTTACTTTATCACCAATGCTGGGTGTGTTTTCCATTGATAAGAAAACATTTCGGATTTTAGAGCCGTGTACAAAGAGGCATCTTTAATGGATCTGCTTACTGTGGATTTGAACCAAAAACCCGCGCACAAGTTTGCAGTGGTGTTGTTGCTTCTTGTTGGGAGGGGCAGTACTTTTGTCATGAAAGGTACAGTACAGTACAAGCATCTTGGGCTTGGGTTTTTAAAATGCACTTCGTTAAGTACTTAGGCTCAACAATCCAGAGCAATGGAGAGTGTGGAAAAGAGGTGAAGAAGCGTGTGCAGGCAGGCTGGAATGGTTGGAGAAAAGTGTCCGGTGTGATGTGCGATAGGAGAGTGTCAGCAAGAATGAAGGGAAAAGTGCACAAGACGATGGTGAGGCCAGCGATGTTGTATGGCTTAGAAACAGCGGCGCTGAGGAAAAGACAGGAGGCAGAGCTGGAGGTAGCGGAGATGAAAATGTTGAGGTTCTCTCTGGGAGTAACGAGGATGGATAGGATCAGAAATGAGTATATCAGAGGGACAGCACATGTAAGATGTTTTGGAGACAAAGTCAGAGAGGCTAGATTGAGATGGTTTGGACATGTACAGAGGAGGGATAGTGAGTATATTGGCAGTAGGATGCTGA
>CM045741.1:15415015-15465015 GCA_024760905.1 Plotosus lineatus | reverse complement strand
TAGGAAAACCATGGCAAAGAGTTATGACAGTGTAAAGTCTGTTTGTAACTTTTGATTAATGGAATATTTGCTGCAGGCTAAACAGAGAAACAGGCAGCTGAGTGTTCGACTTGGGGGTAAAAATCCCAAACGTTCATTTAAATGCAGAAGAGGTATTGGACCAATGATCTTGCCACACGAGCTCTGTGATATTAGCCGAACCAATTTCTGAACACCACGCCGCTCGTATCCTGGATCTGCTTGTCTGTCTATTTTAGCACCTAGTCCCTCCCATTTTCTTTAGCATTCTGATTATTGGTAGTTCCTCGCTGTCAAATGGCTGAATGACAAATTTCATAGGAATTATATACTTTGGAAAAAAATGCCGATGCTTACATCTCTGTTCTATATTCATTGATATTCTCGGTTCTTTATTCATGAGTATTTTCAAAATGCTGATCGTTTTCACCCTGTAAAGTCTTTTGGATATTCAGATTATAGATACTTTCCATTGTCTTTTTTGAGAATCCATTTGATACTGTAGTGCAGGGGGCACCGACATGGTTCCCGGGGTCACCAGGTTGCCCGCAAGGACAATATGAGTCGCCCGCGTGCAAGTTCAACTGCTATTTTTAGAACGGGCCAGCGGCTCCATAGCGCCACTCTCTATTGAGCTGCATCTAATTTTTTTGTTTTATTTATTTATTTTTTAAAATCAAATCAATATCTTCACATAGATGAAGATCATTCATTATTAATAATAACATATAATTAAAGATGAATTGAGCAAATTTGTTATTTCAGAAGTGTGTATCGACCTGGTAGCCCTGCGCATTAAGTGGTACCCAAGAAGTAGCTCTCAGTTTCAAAAATGTTGGTGACCCCTGCTATAGTGCATTACCATGTGACTTACAAGCCTGTTGGTGTTTTGCGGATAAAAAGAGACAGGTCTGTGCTGGACATTTTCATTTCAGGTCAGTTCATTTTCTGTAACCGCTTAATCCGAATTATGGTCCGGGGAGGCTGACGCCCATCCCAGCCGACTCCAAGCGAGGGCAGAGTACATCCTGGACAGCAAAACTCGCCAAGCCATCGCAGCCTACTCTTGTCGAAAGTCAGCAATGGTTCTTTTACATGAACCTCACACCATCGACAGTGAGAGACATGGCCGGCCTTTGATAACCCAGTTCGCTGCACTGGGGGTGGGTGGGGGTGGGGGTGGGGGGGGGGGGGCAGCGACAATCTTGTGGAGAGTGGGACTCGAACCCCTAACCTTTGGCTCAGCGATCCAGCGCCCTATAGCACTAGGCCGCCACTGCTTGGGGGTTGTACTATGTTATACAATAATACGTTTACAAAGTAGTACAATCATGTATTAAATATCAGTGTTCTTCAAAAGGTGTTGTAGGAGAGATGGGTGTAGTTAAATACACTGCTGCAGAATGTCTCATCCAGAGCACGTGAATCACAGGTTGAAGTTGCGAGTCAAAGTGTATTTATAGAGGCAGAAAGTATTCATTAAACATTGGTAGGCCTCCGTCAGTCCCGAAGGACTATGGCTGCGCTCTGGCTGGTATCCCGGCTGGTGATACTCCCCAGTGCGCAGAGCCCGGGTAGGGAGAGTAATGAGGGACAGGCTGTTACCCAAGCAGCAAGTCCCCCGTCTCGGCGCCACCGGAAGGATCCAATGGAAAGGCAAGTGCCGATACGACTGGGTTCCGGTGCCGCTGCAGGAGAGAATCTACGGTCAATTTGGAACGGCCAATTAACCTACAGTGCACGTCTTTGGATTGCAGGAGGAAACCAGAGCACCCGGAGGAAACCCGCACAAGCACGGGGAGAACATGCAAACTCCACACAGAAACGCCCAGGCCGGGAATCGAACCCAGGCCTTCTTGCTGTGAGGCGGACGTGCTCACCACTACGCCACCGTGCTGCCTCATTAAACATTACAGTATTATATATAGAAGGTGGTGTAAATATATTGCAGGCCCCCGCCACACACCCCCCCCCCCCCGCCCGCCCTCCCGCCAACGGTTGAATCGCAAATGGTGGTTTTATACCATCTATGTTACCGTAGTTCATTAGTCCTGAATGAAACATATGAAAATTGTTTCCTTTTCCCTGTATTCTGGACCCATAACTTTGGTTCCCTGTCTGTAGAATAATTACTGTATAAGCATTACATACAGCAGCATGGAAAAATTCATATACATAAATAATAATAAAAAAATACATCGTGTCATTTCCACGGAATAGTTGCTTCAGTTGGCCATATTGCGGCTCCACAACATTATGAGGCAATAAAATAAAGCAGGTGGATGACCTGAGTGTTCAGGGATCGCTCGCTTCTGTGCGCTTCATTTCATGCAACTTCAGTGCATTGCGTTTTTTTTTTCATTTTTTTAATATTCATCGAATTAAAAAAATAAGGAAATTAAGAAAGAATAGCGGGAAAGTTAAGGAACATGCCGCAAAAACAAGGCCAATTCTGCAAAAAAAAAAAAAAAATCCTAGACAAAAACAAAACAAAAAACAACCCAAAATCTCCCATCAAAACAACTTACATTGTTGTGAGGTGCACATCTGGGTGCGTGCACACGCATCTGCATGTGTGGCTGTGTGTGTGTGTGTGTGTGTGTGTGTGTGTGTATGTGTGTGTGTGTGTGTGTATATATTTATATTTTAATTTTAAAAATAAGGAAATTAAAGGAAAAATAGGTGAAAAGTTAAGGAAAATGCCGCAGAACAAAGCCAATTATTCAAGAAAACCAAACAAACAAAAAAAAAAAAAAAAAAAACAACCCAACCCCCCCCAACAAAAACTACTTACATTTTTATGTGCGGTGCGCATCTTGTGTGTATGCGCGCGCGTCTGTATGTGTGTGTGTATTTATATTTTATTTACATCGTATTCATTATTTTTAATGTTTAATTGTTATTATAAGTATATATAGCAGGGGTCCCCAACCCCCGGTCCGCGGCACATTTGATACCGGTCCGCAAACAAAATTTCATGGTGCAACTTATAGTATTTTTATTCGAGCTTCCAGGTCTTATTTTGAAAAACGACTGTTTTTGACATTGCCACAGAAGCACTGAAAGCCCTTATTCCATTTCCATCCACATATCTTCGTGAGGCGGGGTTTTCTGTGGTGACAGCCACCAAAACAAGACTATGGAGTAGACTCTAACCGGTCCGCGGAAACATTTTCAGACATAAAACTGGTCCCTGTTGCAAAAAAGGTTGGAGACCACTGATTTATAGCATTGAATATGTATTTATTGATATTATATACATATATACATGCACGTATACATCAGTCAAGGGAGTGGGGGGGGGGGGGGGGTGGTCCTACTTTGTGGAATTTGGTGGTCGCGTGAGGATCTCGGTCCCAATTAACCGTGGAAAGTGACGGATCCCTGTACTGCATGACCATGTTATACCATCAATGGACTTTTTTCCTTGATGACAGTGAAAGAGTGATTCAGGAAGCACGAGGACTCATTTTCACACAGGAACTGTAACCACAAAGTCCTGACCTGACTCCTGGCGGTAATAAAAGTCTTTGGGATGTTCTGCAGAAGACTCGGTTCGGTTTTTCACGTCGTCCATTCAAGACTGTCAGTAAAAGGTCGACTCAAATCTGTATGGACGTAAACAGTGTTGTATTGATAGCACTTCTGTCTAACAGCAAAAGGGTGGTGGGTTCGAGTCCCAGGCTTGGTTGGGCATTTCTGTGTGAATGTTCTCCACACGCTTGAATAGGTTTCCTCCGGGTACTCTGGTTTCCTGCTATAGTCCAAAGACATGCACATTAGGCTAATATGTGTTTCCAAATATCCTGTAGGTGTGAGTGTGAATAGTTGTGTTTGTGTTGGACTGCGATTAATTGGCGAGCTGTTCAGGGTGTACTTCAACGTTATTCAAAGTCAGCTGATATAGACTTCAACCTCCCTATGACCCTAATAGGATTAAGAGGCTCAACAAATGAATGAATGAATTAACACACACACACACACACACACACACACACACACACACACACACACACACACACACACACACAAAGCACTGTAAACGGTGATTGCGTGCAAAACTTGTCATACAATGTAAAAGTGACCCTTATGCCCTTTCCAATATTGTCATTAGTAATCAGCTCACAAGGAAAACAGGGGCGGGAGAGGGGAGGAAAATCATTTGAACTCATGATCCACCATGGATCGGCTTGAGCACTGAGGTCATCAGCAGGCTAGGATGACAGCTCGGGTCAATACCAAAGGGCAGAAGGGGAGTTGAGAAGGGCTCAAGGGGTCTACAGTCAAGGGCTCAGACTCAGGATGCTTCGGATTAAGGGTGGTTCTTCAGATGTTGGCAGTTATTTCTTCCATTTTCTCCGTCGAAGGATTTGCAGCGAGCTAGAATGACAGTGAGCGTTGGACTTTGCTGACTGTGGCAGCCCGAGGCCTGCGGGGTCATGCTCCCCAGCCTCTCAGCTGCTGCTGTCTACACAATGACAAAATGTTGAGGAATGGAAGGATCTGATAAGCTGTCAGCTGCTTCTATCATGTTAGCGTCCTGATCCTCTTAGCAATCATGAGCACGGCCGCCGCATCGTTCACACTCGACTATTGAGTTATTGACACAATAGCAGTCGGTGTGTCTAAGCACCTCATTGATTGCGGTAGGAAATTTGTGCTACATACATATAGAAAACTAGGCAGAAGTGTGCAGAAGAAAAATACAAGAATAATGTTGTGGGTAAGAGTAAAAGCAATGTATTACATTTTTTTTTTTTTTGTGTGGAAGAAAGAAAAGTATAACATAAGAAAGAAAAAGGAAATAGAGTTATGTATTGGCGCTATCAAGACATCACATTTGACACATTCAATCCAGTGAAAGTCATCTCGAGGGGGAAAAGTAATAACCCCCACTATGCCTTTCCTCGCCTTACACTACGCTTATGAAATATCACTACTGAACTCGCGTTGCCTTACCAGCTTAGGGGGATTTGGTCAGTTTGGCAACTTGTCAAACAGATGGATCAAACAGAGCTATGGAGTCAGAGTCATTTCTATCCTGCTCCCTGTGTCCAAAATGTGATATGTGACTTGTAATAAGGATCGTGCTTGAGCTGGGACTTAGTCCGACTGAGCTGCATTAAAGCCAAGCATCACCCGGTGACTTCAGCGCTCATGCCATTTGTTCTGTACGTTGTTCCACATTCCCGTCCATTGCTCTTGAGGCGAAGGAGGTGCTTGGCTAGCTAGGATGCTTGAAAATCCTACCGGGCTGACCCAGTCACTATCAATTGTCCCTGAGCAGCACTGATCATCACCTCAATTATCTGCTGTCCAGCCCACCTGATGGGTTTTTTGCAAACCATAAGTTCTGTGTCGATGAACATAGAATAATGACAGCATACTGCAGGCAGGTAGAATACAACAAGGCAGCTGGGTGCCCTCTAGTAAATAGCTGTAAGCACACACACACACACACACACACACACACACACACACACACACACACACACACACGGCAGCCTATTCCCCTACCTGCAGAAAAGCCATTTACTGACGGCCGAGATGTCAGAAGCTGTCGTACTCCTGTGGGAATGGAACTGATGTGTGTTCCCTCACCAAAGCTGAGCGAGACGATGGAGAGAAACTCATTTACGCTCCAAATACAAATAAACACGTGCAGAGAGCAACAATATTTGGACCATGCCTGATCTCATTCCAGAGGTTAGCAGGTGCAAGGGCAAATTCTAGGGAACTGAACGTAGATATACAATCGTTATTTGTAGATATATACACATAACATGCAGCTCAAGCTGACTGCAGATTTACGTTATATACGCTTGGTTGCAGGGTTGATGACTACCATGCAGACGTATGCTGTTGCATTCTACCACATGATAGCACTGCTCAACTGGATTCAGGTTTCGTTCCTGGGGCAAATCTAGTGATTGCAATACAGTGATCCCTCGCTACTTCGTGCTTCAGTGCATCGTGGGTTTTTCAAAAATATTCATTGAAAAATAAAAAAAGAAAGAAATTTAAAAAAAAAATAGGGAAAAAAGTTAAGGAAAATGCAGCAAAACAAGGCCAATTATGCAAAAATAAACCTCTAAACAAACAAAAACAAACCGAAAACCCCCAAACAAAACATACATTTTTATGTGAGGTGCACATCTGAGTGTGTGTGCATGCATCTGTGTGTGTATTTATATTTTATTTACATCTTATGCATTATTTTTGAATGTTTATTTGTTATTATAAGCATTTATAACATTTAATATGTATCTATTGATATTATATACACATACATGTACGTATACGTCAGTCAGGGGGGTTGATATACACATATACATGTAAGTATACAGGGATCCCTCGCTACTTCGCGCTTCAATTCATGCAGCTTCAGTGCATTGCATTTTTTTTTTTCATAAATATTCATCAAATTAAAAAAAATAAGGAAATTCATGAAGAATAGGCGGGAAAAGTTAAGGAAAATGCCACAAAAACAATGGCAATTATGCAAAAAAAAAAAACCCCACCCTAAACCAACACAACCAAAAAACCAAACAAACCAAAATTTCCCACCAACACTACTTACATTGTTGCATCTGTGTGTGCATATGCGCATCTGTGTGCGTATGTATCTGTGTCGTCTTCTCATGCAATACCATCTGTATGTCCGTGTATTTATATTTTATTTACATCTTATTTTATTTTTTAAGGTTTAATTGTTATTCTAAGCATTTATAGCCTTGAATATGTATCTATTGATATTATATACACATATACATGTACATATACATCAGTCAGGGGGGGTTGGGGCAGGTGATCCTACTTCGTGAATTTCAGTGGTCGAGTGGGGATCTGGGTCTCAGTTAACCACAGAAGGTGAGGGATCCCTGTACATCAGTCAGGGGGGTCGAGCCTACTTCCCAGAAATCGACGGTCGCCGGGTGTATGTGGGGGGGTGTCTCTCAGTCCCCATTAACTGCGGAAAGGGAGGGATCCCTGTACAGTGGGCCCCCAACTTACGAAACCCCCTGGGTACGAAAATCCCTGGTTACGAAAAATATTTTCCGAAGTTTTTGTTCCCGGGATACGAAAACAACCTCTTACGAAAAGCGCTAGATGCGCCATTCAAAATTCAAACGCACCAATCAAAATTTCACATGATGCGCGAGTTGCTCTCTCATTGGCTGTCTCCCAACATCCTACCCCGCTGGCCTCCCATTGGCTAGGAGGGATGACGCAACAAACTTCCTGTACCATACTTCTTGTTTGTGAAGGAGAGTTGGATGTTGGCTTGTTTTGAGATTGATCATGCAGCGATATATTTCGTTATCGCCGAAAACCCTCTACAATCAGGACGATATTGAACCAGAAGGAGACCTTAAAGTGGAAATACAGTGATGGAGGTGATTATTTCGGCACGATATTGAAGCAGAAGAAGCATGAGCAGACTGCGTCATGGAAAAAGACCTCCGATTTCGCAAGGAAGGAAGTTAATATTGAACCAGGACAACTAATCTTTCAAACAGGTATTGTAATTCCGCTTTAGATAAAACATCCCGTTCATTTAAACATTTACATAGAATTGTTCTGTCAGCTGTGTGTGTTGTGTGAGAGAGAGACAGAAGGAGGCTTAACTCTTTAAGTTTTTAGTTTAGTTTTTTAAGTTGTTTAATTCAGTATATGTTTAATAAATGTGGACCTCCGATCCCTCAAGGAATCAAGTTAAAGTTGAGTTTGGACCTCCGATCTGTCAAGCAGGGAATGCGCTTTGAATTCCATGTCTTAAAATAGCATCATGCTTGTGGGTGTGGCCCGCAGCTCCACAATAAACATTTAATGTGTATACAATACACATTTAATGTGTGCTGTATTGTGTGTGTGTGTGTGTGTGTGTGTGTGTGTGTGTGAGAGAGAGAGAGACAGAGAGAGAGAGAGAGAGAGTGAGACATGTGTGTGTGTGTGTGTGTTAATAAACAATGTTTAATAATGGTTTAATTAATAAATATGTTAATAAAATGTTTGAATGGTTTAATAAATAATTTTGTTTTACTTTTAACACATATTTCATACAAGATTGGTGTACTTTTATCATTTTTAAAGGGTTTATGGGATAGTTTTGGGAGACTTGGAACGAATCAGGTGTTTAGCATGTAAAATGCGACCCCAGCTGACAAAACTCCCACGTTACGAAAAAGGCGCTGGAACAGATTAATTTCGTAAGTAGGGGGCCGAACGTACTTTGAAATTACTGTCGTGGAATCTAAGAAGTCTAAGAAGATAATGGTCATAGGATGTGGTATTTAAATGATGTTTGATTGGTATCAAGGTGTCCAATGGTGTAAAGAAATTAATTCCTACACCATTACACTTCACCCACCACCACCACTGCAGCCGCCACCTCCGCTAATCTGAACCGCTGACACTGTTGAGTTAACCCGTAGAACTGATAGTTATGTCGTTTAAAAAAAAAAAAAAAAAAAAAAAACAAGAGAAGGAAGGTATTCTTTCATCTGGTTTACTTGAGTAAAAGGAAATAAGTAAAGGCTATGAAATGTACTTGGAGTATAATATGTGAAGAACATTTTTACTGGCTGTTTGTCTCAAAAGCATAATAAACAACCATTTCACACTCTCACTCTCTCTCTCTCTCTCTCTCTCTCTCCCCCTCTCTGTGTGCCACACCTCCATGCCCTACTCATGTAGCTCTGCTCACACATGTACCCAAAACAACAGATTACATTTCCTAAATATACTATATAATTTCTGCCAATAAAATAGAAACGTCACTGGTTCTCAAATGCATTACAACTAAAGTAATGACTCTGTTTTGAAAACCTAAATGGTAGAAAGAATAGATATTAGTGTTAACATTTAAAGTGAAAGTAAACGGTTGTCAGAAAAATTTAACACTCAAGTAAATTAATGATACTCAAAAGATGTACTTATGTACAGTATTCAAGTAAATACAGGGTTCTCTCACTACTTCGCGCTTCAATTCATGTGCCTTCAGTGCATCGTGGCTTTTGTTTTTTTAAAAAATATTCATCAAATTAAAAAAATAAGGAAATTAAGGTAGAATACGGGGAAAAGTTAAGGAAAATGTGGCAAAAACAAGGCCAATTATGCAAAAAAAAACCCCAAACAAACAAAAACAAAAAACAACCCAAAACCCCCCAACAAAACTACTTACATTTTTGTGAGGTACACATCTGAGTGCGTGCACGCACATCTGTGTGCGTGTCTGTATTTATATTTTATTTAGATCTTATGCATTATTCTGAATGTTCAATTGTAATTATAAGCATTTACAGCATTGAATATGTATTTATTGATATTATATACTCATATATGTAAGTGTACATCAGTGTGTGTGTGTATGGGGGGGAGGGTGTTGATCCGACTTTGTGGAATTTGGCAGTCGTGGAGGGATCTCGGTCCCAATCAACCGTTGAAAGTGAGGGATCCCAGTATACTTCATTGGTCTTCAACTCTGTCAACACAGTATTCGTACCCACCAAACTACCACTCATTGCATCGCGTTTTATTCATCCCACCTGTCCATGTAAACTTTAGCATATCTACCTTGGGAAAATCCCAGGAAATCTGACATCAACACCGTGCCACGGTCATTGACGCCCCACCCCACCCCCCCACACCGCTGTATGAAGTCAGTATTACCTCAAGCTGTTGACCTTCCACATGATTGGTTGATTAGATAATTGCATTGACGTAAATATATTTGTTAAAACGTATTAAGTAATTTAATGTTGCTCGGATGAAAAACATCACAGGGATTTCTGAGATTGCAAAAACAAATGACAACAGATAGCAATTGATTTCTTTCTCACACTACATTACAGAGTTAATTCAAAATATCAAGCAACAAGCCAAAAATACTGATATGGACTTTATTCTGGTTTAAAAACCGTTGAAGGCAGACTTTATTTAAATCCATATTATTATACGTTTGTACAGTGCCCTATAGTATTATATGTATGGTTTTATTCATGCTTTTAATCTATGTGGCGAAATTGAATGACTTTGTGTAAGCGTTTTTCTCTTGGTTGACTATTTATAAACATTTTGCTTTTCTTTAGGGTCATCTCTGTATTGCTCTGTCTCTGTTGGCCGTAATAAACGAGTGTAATTACAAAGGCTGATTGGTTGGAAGGTCATCGGTAATCCTGTAATTTTTCATGGATGTTGGGGATTGTTTGTGATGAATGTTCACAGCCTTTCATGTGTCTCTCCTTAGACTACCCTGTGCATGGAAATGCAAGTGCAAATGAAGCTGTTTCTTTCCTCTTTTTTAATCTCTCCCTTGTTTTTCCATGAACAAGTAAATGAGATCCTACAGTGAAAGCGGACATTTTAATAATAGCACGCTGTCGTCAAAATAAATTAAGTTTACTAATAAATATTAAGCGTAGTAAGATGCGCTTCATTACGAAACACACATGTTTAGAGAGATTTTTTAAACTAGTAGTTATCATTACAGACTTTGTCTTTTTTATTATTATTATTATGAATAATAATAATTAAAACACAGTCACATGCTTTTATAATTGAAATACATTCTGTAATTTATTGTGCTATTATGTGATTATATGTGCCGTCACCCTGTGCTAACCAACTGTATATGGCAACTCTCCAGGTCTGCGCTCTCCCAGACCACTAAAACACATTTTATCTGATTGGCCTTTTAATATTTTTATGGTCCTGATACAGAGATGCAAATCCATTTTTAAAGCACCAAATCAATCAGTCTAACACTCAACAGTACTTCCAAATATGGCGATAAAGTATCCGGCAGGTGTAATTCACTGCTGTGAAAGATTCCACATGCCCCTCTGTGATTTAAACCACCTTTGGCATGGGTGCCTATCACAGTTGCAACACATTTTCTCAACCAATTGCGCATTACAGTCTTCTAATGGTCAAGTCAGACAGAGTAACTTATAGCAGCTCATTAAAAGGCTTCTCTTACACTCGCTCTATCTCTCTCCCTGCCTCCCCCTTTCTCTCTCTTCATTTCTCTCACTCTCAGTGGACACAATGCCTCCTGCCTATTTGCAGTGATTTCCGCAGGTTGAATTAATGTGCTGTCAGGCCTGTTTCAGAGGCAAGTACTGTGGCTGGCAGGTTCCCTGCTGCTTGGCTGATCAACTACTCAGCCGGAGCCGGGGAGGTGTCCGGTCAGCTGGCCAGTGAGTTGGTCAGTGTAAAGGGAAAGAAAGAGGGATGTTGGCAGGATGAGGAGGAGGAGGAGGAGGAGGAGGGGGGGGGGGGGTTGTATGGCTCCACATGCCACATGCTCATCTGTTACCTGACAGCCTAGGAGAAGCTATGATGAACACTGTCCATTTAAACTCAGTCAACATTTTCTCTCAGATCTTAAGTTGCCAGCTATGTACTGAGGACATAAAGTAAAGCTTTGGTAAAGACCTCGGTAATCAAATCTGGGAGAAATCTAAGACCAGGTGGAGCAAAAATCAAATTTTAAGGTGAATGAATATCAAGTCACAGTGGTGGCAGCCTGGTGGTAAAGGTGCTAGATCACTGAGCCCAAGGATGGAGGTTCAAGCCAAATTCTCAACAAGGTTGTCACTCCCCCACCAGTGCAGCTAACTGGGTTGTCAAAGGCCGGCCATGTCTCTCACTGTCTGTGGCGTGAGGCTGTAAAGGAACCATTGCTGACTTGCATCAAGAGGAGTTGCATAGCCAGCAGCGTGTTTCTGCCCTGTGATGGCCTAGCGAGCTGTCCAGGGTGTACTCTACCCTTGCCCAGAGTCAGCTGAGATGGGTGCCAGCCTCCCCGCACCCCTAATTAGGATTAAGCGGTTCAGAAAATGAATGAATGAATGACTATCAACCAAGATCGAGTTTAAATAAGAGCAAGAATGAGTCAACTGAATAAGAAATTCTTTACGTCTACTAGTTGAAAAAATACTTAATTCATGTACAGGCGCTCCCCGACTTACGTTTTTAATTGGTTCCAGACGGCCGAACATATGTTGAAAGTGAACGCAAGTTGTTACAGTGACGTATGACGTGTAACGTATGACGCTCATACTGTACTATACATCCATAAATACCATTACTGTATCTCATAAAACACCCCTAAATCAATTATTATAAACATAACATTGTAAAATAATATTGAATATATCAAATAATATCAACATTAATTTCAAATAAGTCACTTATTTATATCGAGTCACTTTACATGAAGCTTAAGATAGCCAATCAACATTTATAATGTGAGGCGTTCAAAACCGAAAGTAGTGTACTTGCGAAAGTAGTGTACGTGCTGTGGGTTATACGGACTTCCGGTCTTTCAAGTGCACAAGGGTGCCGTTGAACTCGTTTAGAACACAGCCTCCATAGAGTGGAAAGTTCCGTTTTGTGGATTCGGGTTTTCATTCATTTTACAACTCTCTTTGCTTAACTGAGTATGCATGGTAGATTGCGCCGATCCGAGCAGATAGCTAATTACTCTCTGTGTATGAGACTTGCACCCATGCTAGTAGGCTTACGCTTCTGACCAATCATATTTGCTTAGGGTTACAAAAGTCCGCAAAACAGTGTAAACACAAAGATCACGGAGACAAAGTCTTAACACACTATATAACTGAGATATATATATATATATATATATATATATATATATATATATATATATATATATATATATATATATGTAAAAAAAAATACATAAAATCGAAAAAACGTAAAATGTATTTGTTCTAATGATTGGCTTATATACTGCCTGTCCAAAAAAAAAAAAACATCACACACTCTTATAGTTTCATGGAGGACATTTAGCCTTGAACACTCTGTCTTCCTTTTGGCTTTTTCCCTTTTACTCGGGAGTCGCCACAGCGAATCATCTGATTCGCACGTTTGATTTGGCAGAGGTTTTTACGTCGGATGCCCTTCCTGTCACAACCTTTCTAGCAAGGGACAGAAACACGCTGACGACTTTGCAGTCTACTCTTTACGAAAGTCAGCAATGGTTCTTTTACATGCCTCTCACCATAGACAGTGAGAGACATGGCCCACCTTTGATAACCCAGTTAGCCGCACTGGGGATTTAGACACATCATGTAGTAATCTTCATGGCGTTGTTGTTTCAGTTGGTCTGGTTGAGGCTCAGCCACATTATTGTGCCAATAAAATGAAGCCAGTTGATAATCTAACTGTATTGAATGTGCAGGTTATCACATCAACCAACTTTTTCTTCCCTGATGGCACGAATATAAAATAGGCAATCAAATAATGAAACAGTGGTTCGGGGAGCATGAGGAATCATTTCCACATATGTATTGGCACCACAGAGTCCTGACCTTAACCTTATTGAAAGTGTTTGGGATGTGCTGGAGAAGACTTTATGGAGTGGCTCAGTTTTTCCCTTATCAGTTCAACATATCTGTGATAACTGAGCCTGACATGCAATGGAAAAAATACTATTTTGCTTAAGGTCATGAACAGTTTCATGACGGTACATGCTGTCAGCAATGCGAACGGCAGAACATTAATATATTCATGTGTGTGATGATTTTTTTTTTTTTGGCTGGGCAGTCTATCTTCCAGGAGAATTAGTTCCTGTGAAACTGTGTGCATGCAAAAAAAAAAAAATGGGAACACAAACATTATTTTCTTTTAGCCAAGAGCCATGCCAAAGACCAAGACATGTCCAATAAATCTGAGGCAAGTTCATGTCAACACAGGAAACATTCAGTGTAGGGCGCCATAGCCTGTGTATAGCTGGCCTGTAATATTACAGTCTGCTCTTGGACTTGGGGACTTTTATACCATCACAAACTTGTCTTAGTCTCAATGGTATTTGCATGAGGATTTGTCCCAGTCCTGGCCATTGGTCATGCTAAATATACAAGGTAGTTTTGACCAAATCCAGCCACCTTTTAATATACAGTAGGTCCTTGACTATTCGCGGTTTTGCACTCACAGTTTGCATATTCACGGACTGCCAAGCAACCCTCACGTGATTCAAATTCAGCCAATGGCTGTCCTCCTTCCTGCTGAATGGTTAAGATGATGTAATTCCCCTTTTTCCTCATTCGCGCACAAGTTGTCAATGAGATTTTTTTAGTGTGTTTTAATTACCAGTTAAGTTCTATGATGCCACTCAAACACCTGCCCAGCACCAGAAAAAGGTAATGACGTTGGATATCTCCTCTGAAGAAATAAGACTTAAATTTCCTCTGAAGTGCCTGAAGAGGAATAATCGTCTGAACTGTTGTAAAACACTCCACTATTAAAATCTTTCTCAATTATTATTCCAGTACATTACCTAAGTTAATGTTTAGAATGTTTGTGTGTGTGATTTTATTTACTGTGGTGTAGCATGTTTCTCATTTTGTTTTGTTTCTCCAATTTATTACATTTCTTTTTCTTTTATGTCCTTTTTGTTATGGTCTGTGTTTTGGGGGACTTTGATTTTGGCACTGTGCCTCTAACTAACTGTTTACTCTCCGCTTCGGCTGAGGGGCGTGGCTGAGCCGCTCAGCTCCACGAATATTGAGGGCCTACTGTATCTGTTGTTTTTTTTCTCAAGTGACACCTCCTTCAAATCGGACGATGAAAGCTGTTTAGAATTAAGTTGCATCAAAGAAATTTGTTTTTTCTGTTTTGGGTGTGACTCTATCTATACCATTTGGACCTGGCCTTGATTTGGACTTGAGTCTCATTAGACTTGGTATTGACTTAGTCTCAGGTAGTGTTCAGATTGATTGGAGAAGTCCAAATCTAAACTAGCCCTGTCTACAGCTCAGGTGTGACGTTGATGAATAGTTAATGCAGCAAAGAATAGTATGAACATTCGTATAAATACACATGAGGGATCCAAACATATAAAACAAAAGCCATGGACAAGTTTATTGAAGGTAAGACTACGGTATTAGAATTTGATTCTTCAGATTTTTTTAAATAGGAAAACAAACGAAATCATGTGCTGACATGGCTCTAAGTGTCTGTGAGCAAAGGACAGCAAAACATGAGTGAGCTGAAAAACTGTCAGCTTATTCGAATTTAAAGGTTTTATGTTATTCTATTATTGACTGGTCACAGGTATGCGCCGAAATAAATTAGCTTTCATGTGATCCTACCTTTCTGAGCAGTATGCTGGTATCATAATTACACTAACTATTCATTCACTCATTCATTTAGGGCCGCAGGAGGTTGGCGCTCATGTCAGCCGACTCTGGGTAAAGTCAGGGTACACCCTGGATAGCTGGCCAGGTCATCGTAGGCGACTGACACAACCATTCAGACTCAGACTCACACGATTTGGAACAGACAGTTAATCTACTGTGCATGTTTTTGGACTGTTGGAGGAAACCGGCATACCCGAAGGAAACCCAAGCAAGCACAGGGAGAACATACAAACTCCACACAGAAACGCCTGAGTTGGGAATCGAACCCGGGAACTTCTTTCTATGAGGTGGACATGCTAACCACTATGTCAACTGTGCTGCCCAGACTGACTATAATTATAATTATTATAATAATAAGTCATAATGTATATAAATTATTGTATTTATGCATGCCGTCACACCCCCCCCAATGCCCCAAAACCTCCTCCATCACTAAGTATTCTTGAAATAATAAAGAGAAAGAGTAATACTGTTTAAATATATAGTAGTTAAGTATAAATAGTACACTTTTGGTATTTTTTTTCTTTAAAAAAAGGGTTAATTTAGTAGACACTGTAACACATTTATTTCATTTTTCTAATTCTTACATACTGTATATCAATACAGTGATCCCTTGCTACTTCGTGCTTTAGTTTCTGTGGCTTCAGTGCATCGCGGGTTTTTCAAAAATATTTCTTGAAAAATAAAAAAATAAGGAAATTACGGAAAAATACCGCAAAACAATACCAATTATGCAACACCCCCCCACACAAAAAAAATACAAAACCCCCAACAAAACTACTTACATTTTTATGTGAGGTGTGCATCTGTATGTACACGTCTGTATGTGTGTATTTATATTTTATTTACATCTTATGCATTATTTTTGAATGGTTAATTGTTATTCTAAGCATTTATAGCGTTGAACATGTATTTATTGATATTATATACACATATACATGTACGTATATGTCAGTCATGGGGGTCGATCCTACTTTGAGGAATTCTGCGGTCGTGGGGGGTCTCAGTCCCCAGTAACATTGGAAAGTGAATGATCCCTGTATATATCAATCATGTTACAAAGCTAAAAATTTCTAGGTTATGATGATGTTTTCATGTTGTACTCTTTTATGCACACGCGCGCACACACACACACACACACACACACACACACACACACACACACAATACATATAACATAAGACATATAACAGAACATATATTAGTAGGCTAGCTGTAATTCTCTTAAATGAAGACTAAAAGGACTTTAATCTCATTAATTTACTAAGGCTTAATCAATAGGCTCGAGATGCTGAAAGGTCTAGTTCAGCCATTGATTACAATCACTCTACTCTCTCTCAACAATAAGCCAACTTAGCATTAACAGGCTTTCAGCTGTTCAGTCTAGACTTCCTCTGGTGGTGATGGTTTTTGGTTAGGGAACAAGCTGAAACCTGTCTTATTACTAATGTCACCTGGTGGGATCAGGCCCTATTCCCCATCCCCATGTCTCAAACCCGAATCCAATTTGTTCAGTCCTCCTGTCCTCGCTAGCTGCAAAATTAAAAACCTTGCCCCACAAAAACACCTTGCATTTCCAAGGTATTGGCTGCCTCTGCTAGACTAGAAACTTCATTTATTCTGGCTAACTTCTCAATTATCTTCCCAGTAGTGGAGACGTGTAAAAAGTGCAAAAATCAATAGGATTCCATTCCACTAGTATTGGAAGGGTAAAATTAATGAGATAGGACACTCTCTTAATCAGAAATAAATGTTTTAATTCAGATAATGACATAGTTTTCCCTTGCAGAAGGATGACAAATGCCGGGCCAGCAGCCCCCTTGCTAGAAGCTGTTCCAATTTTATTGTAAATATAAAAGGTATTGATTGGAGAGATGTACAAACCCTATTGCTTACAAAAGCCATTTGGGGGGCCTGGGAAAACTATTAAGCGCAAGGTCAGAAATCAATAAACAACACTAAAATGTGGCTGCGCTTGCCCTGGCTGGCACATTGGAAAGGAGAATGGCAGGTGTAGTGACAGAAGTGTCGGTGGTGGAGAGAGGGCAAGGATGAAGGGGTCAGGTGTGTAATCATGGGTCCTTTGACAGCCACCTCACACAGTGGCCAGCTCGGCTATTGTTTCAAAACACCAACTCATCAGTCTGTCACCATCGCTAACCTACTTTACGAAGACTTCTCTGTCACATCTTCACCAAGTCTTACATCTGGCTGCATACTGCTGCATTCAGCCAGAAGTCCTTCATACATCGCAGGCATTTTTTTTTATTGGTCTTTGATCAGGATATGGATGTATCTTAATTTCTTAATTATCAGAAAAATACAGATGCTCCCCAAATTACGAACATTCGTTTTACGACCATCCGGAAATACAAACAGGACTGTCAAAAGTCGAAAGTGAAAATAAAATGAAATTGAAGAACAAATAGAAATAGAAATGGAATAAAATCTACAGAAAGATATATCATAAATATAAGTATGAAATATGATTAAACATTATCCACTTAATAGTGTACTAAGCTCCGGCAGAGGGGCGTAGCTGATACGTGCTTTACAACATACCAAGGTCCGGGAAGAGAAGCAGAAAGATACATTTCTGAACTCGTGCCAAAACTTTCAAAGAAGAAACAAATTGACTCCAGTATTATATGGAACTGGATCAGATCCGCTGTGCTGTGCTTGAGAGGAACCAGGAGTTTAAACACGAGACATAATGATAATGATAATGTACAGATGATTATGTAGAGAGAGCGAGAGAGAGAGAGAGAGAGAGAGAGAGAGAGAGATTGTATACAGTACAAACTGGTAGGTTACTTATACAAGGTTTAAACAGAATTCCCCTCTAAAGAATGCCCTGTAACGACTTACAAACAAATTCATCTAACAAACAGCTGTCCGGAACCTAACTCGTTTGAAAGCTGGGGAGCGTCTGTATTGTTTAATTGAATTTAAAAAAATAAATAAAATTTCAGAAAAGTTTCAACGATTGATTCCATAATCTTCAATCTTTTTTTATTTTTGGGTAAATTCCATCCTGAGGTCAATCCAAGCTCTAAGCTCTAGTTTTTAAAAGGTCAATATGCTGTCAGACACAAGGCCATGACATGAACCTTTAGCAATAGATTATCAATGGTATCTCCATGGAAAGTTGATAAAGTTGTAATTTGTGTGCAGTAATTATTGTGAAATGGAGACGATCAGGGCAGATGACTTAACCCCAGATCTATGGACTCCACTGGACAAACTGCGTGTCATAACCTTACCTGCACTTTGCCACAAGTCCAGCATTGGCAGACCTTCACAATACGTCAGGTCTTCGCAACAGGTGGAGTAAAATGCTGCATCAGAGCAACAAAGCCATCTTAATAAACATTGCGAATTGATAAATCATTGGGGAGCCCAAAGGGACTTTATTTGCAAGAGATCCATGAGGCTTTAGGAGGATCAACCAGTAAGTATTGCCTTCTTCAGCGACATCCGCTTGGTAGATAAATAAATAAATGATGCTTCGTGAATCTGTATACAAATGAGAGCTGCTTGCCTGATGCATGAATAGGGGATAACTTATGGAGGGCAGTTGTGGATGAAAATACTTCTCTTCCTGCCCTTCTGAAAATGGGATTTAGGAGAGGTCACTTTCTCCTATCAGAAGGTGAACTGCGGGGCGTTTTCGGAGAGGTGGTGGGGGTCCCGTGGATTTAGATCTCAGTGCACCCCCTCTCCCATCTTTGGTAATGTCAGTATCTATGTCACGCTCATCTCCCAGAGAAATGATGGGATGGGCCTGATATGGCCCCCTGTCGGTACGGTCATTCGACCCTGCCTGTAATACCCCCTTAATGCTGGCACAGTGAACAAAGCACCCCATCCGCTGTGCACAGATCCCTTTTGACCCCTTGTCGCCTAACACAATGCAATTGGCCATGTCATTATGGCTGCCTGGCTGTCCCATTCCCTGTGTCTGCATGCACGACGACTGTATAAATTGATTTTTATCTGTCATACGAATAGGGGCGAACAGATTTGTTGGCCAGTGAGTGAAAATGAGGAAAGAAATGACAGTGAAAAGGTCATCTGATATTTCTGAGGATATCCAAGAGAAATGGATGCTAAAGTGGGAGTAAAAACTATTTATCCACATCCCCAGGTGAATTTCTATTTACTTCACTGCAATTTCTATTTACTTCACTTCACTTCTGAAGACAGGCATAACATTTTTCATTTTACATTATTTATTTTTTCCTCTCTAATTTAATCCATACCTACTTCTGAACACAAATTAATATTCAGTTCAGTTCATTTTCTGTAACCGTCTTAATCCTAATTAGGGTCGCGGGGAGGCTGGCGCCCATCCCAGCCAACTTCGGGCAAGGGCAGCGTACACCCTGGACAGCTCACCAGGCCATCGCAGGGCAGAAACACGCCAACGACTTTGCAGCCTACTCTTCAAATTAATACATTTTTTTCCTAATCAGTAGTAACTATCCTATTTGCTTTCCAATGGAATTCCTCTACATTTGTAATATAGTGGTACCTCACTTTCCGAAATTAATCCGTTCCAGCGCCTTTTTCGTAACTTGCATTTTTCGTAAATTGAACTACATTTTACATGTAAAACTCGCGATTCGTTCCGAGGCTCCCAATACTACCTCTTAAACCCTTTAAAAATTATAAAAGTATACCTTTTAAGACCTCCTTCTGCTTCAATATCGTACTGAAGGTAGACAGGTTTGGCCATATTCCTTTGCGATATCACTCGAGCCCGTTTCTTCTTCTCACTCGCACCGGAAATCACACGTGCGTGCGTATGCGTGCGTGTGCGTGCGTGTTGACCATGTCTTCTTAGCAGAGTTATAATCTTACAAATGTTTATGGAAGGTTAAAAGCCTGAGTCAAGAAATAAAGCTTAAAACAACAGTAACTCTGTCCTTTACACGAAAAGCATCATGGTAATTGCAGCTTCATAATAGCCAATGGGAGGGAGCATCGTCATCCCTCCTAGCCAATGGGAGGCCAGCGGGGCTGGTTGTTGGGAGATAGCCAATAAGAGGGGGCTGTGTCATCCCTCCTAGCCAATGGGAGGCCAGCGCGGCGGGATGTTTGAATGTCATTGATGGGAGAGCAGCTCGTGCATTGTTTGAATGTTTGAATGGCGTGTTTGAATGTTTAAAATGGCGCTTTCGTAACGTGAACTTGTTTTGTATCCAGAGACACAAATTTTAGAAAAATGCGTTTCATAACTTGCATTTTTCATTTGGTGAGACTTTCATAAAGTGAGGTACTACCGTATATTGTATGTGTACATGGACACAAAAAAATCTTTTACATATTTGGATGTCCACAAATATGTTTATAGTACGTTATATAAGATAAATAATAAATACTCAGAAGTGCGAGCTTTTAACTATAAGGTGCATGGTGCTAAAACGTTATGATGCTTGAGACCTGCTCTAAACATGAATATTGCAATAAAAGAGTAATACAGGGATTCCTCACTACTTCGTGCTTCAATTCATGCGGCTTCAGTGCTTAGCGATTTTTTTTTAAATATCCATTAAATTAAAAAATAAGGAAATTAAGGAAGAATAGCAGAAAAAGTTAACGAAAATGTCACGAAACAAGGCCAATTTATGCAAAAAACAAACAAACCCCTAAACAAACACAAAACAAAAAAACAACCCAAAACCTCCCATCATAACGACTTACATTTTTGTGAGATGCGCATCTGAGTTCGTGCGCGCGTGTCTGTATGTGTGTATTTATATTTTATTTACATCTTATGCATTATGTTTTAATGTTTAATTGTGATTATAAGCATTTATAGCATTGAATATGTATTTATTGATATTATATACACATATACATGTACGTATACGTCAGTCAGGGGGGTTGGGGACGTTGATCCTACTTCGTGGAACCTAAGTCATTCGTAAGCTGGGGAGCGTCTGTACACACACATACAGATGGTATTGCACGAGACGAAACGATACACATACATACGCACGGGCACGCACGCCCGCCTGCAGACGCGCACACACACAGATGCAACAATGTATCCAGTTTTGATGGGAGATTTTGGGTTGTTTTTTGTTTGTTTAGGGTTTTTTGCATAATTGGCATTGTTTTTGTAACATTGACATTTTCCGTAACTTTTTGCCCTATTCTTCCTTAATTTCCTGATTTTTTTAATTTGATGAATATTTATTTATTAATTAAAAAAAAAAAAACCCGCGATGCACTGAAGCCGCATGAATTGAAGGGTGAAGTAGCGAGAGACCCCTGTATATTGCTTGGTTAGTGACCATTAGTTCTACGTTATTTTTCATGATGCATAATAGGACACATTGAGTCCACTATATAGTGTATAATAATTCTCCCTATGCATTCGGACATTACTTCTAAACGGCAAACTCACTATATAGTGCACTAACTTTAAAGTATGTAGAGAGTGATGTCTGACTCGGGGAAAGTCTATCTCAGGAGCACTGTGTGGGAAGCAGGAATACTTCCTGTATGGAATGACAGTCTACTGAGGCGCTGTAGGACTTTAAATTTACCCACGGCCATTTTGAGCCAACCAAAATATAAATATCAACACGGTAATGCTGTTTTATTTACAATTTATTTGAGCTGTCCCACTGTACTCACGACAGGCATACTATACATAGTATGCAAACCACATTTTAATACAATACATATTTTACAATAACCATTTCACCCATAGTGTCATTTGATGCATCCTGGATAGTCTAAAAATGAAACACACAACCAGTGTGCAACACTTAATAGCAGAACAAACTCTCCGTTTTTCACTAGTCGATGTATACAGTGCTTATGACTGGTCCATAACTCAGTTCAAAGAACACAGGCCCGTTTTTGCCACTTTGCTGTCTTGTGAAAAGCCGAGGGACCTTGTACGCCAGTGCACAGTGGCAGGCATGAGTAGGAGAGAGCCACGATTTATGATTGGGTGACATCGGTGGTGGAGGTGATTTATAGTTTAATTTGCTGTTGTAATAGACAGAGGATAATAACATGTAAAATATTAATCAATGTGTAGCAACAGCAGACATCATTTGCTAAGCTTGTTATCCGCTGCTCTGCCCCTGACAGTGAACAATTAAACTGACATGTGAAAAACAAGTTGCGTGTGTTCAGGGGGGTCAGAGTCGATGTGTGTGGTTTGTGTGTGTGTTTGTGTGTGTGTGTGTGTGTGTGTGTGTGTGTGAATGTATACACGTGTGCTAAGGATTGAGGGATGAAGGATGGAGGTGGGGGTTGTGTGTGAAGCTTTACAGCCCCAGGTGGGGGACATTTGGGCAGAGAAAGGGGGATTTGTGTGGTGAACAGCAACATCAGGCTCCCTCTGAGAGAACGACTGCCTGAAACGATAGACCTTTACAAGGAATACTCTCTTCCTCTCTAAAGCCAAATGATGAATGAGACACATGACAGCATGGCATGCCTTTGAGCAATAAGCTGTGTGTTATGAAATATGTGTAAACAACAAGGCCAGCTTAATCACCGTTCATTTTGGGAAATTGGCCAAATTAGCGATGGTGTTTATAATACAGCGTACAGATATACTAACAAATAATAAACAATGGAAAACGTCCAGGAAGAATATAGGAAATACTTTATTTATCTTGAAATTATTATACAACAGAATATGTAGAGTTTTATATAATTTTGGTGGAAATTTTATTTGAAACTTTCGTTTTCTATAGTAATGAGAAATAAATATTTAAAATAAAACATAAGCCCTGTAATGGCCTGGCAAGCTGTCCAGAGTGTTCTCTGCCCTCACTTAGAGTCGGCTATGGGTGTCGGCTATGGGTGTCGGCTATGGGTGTCGGCTATGGGTGTCCCCCCCCCCCAGATTTTCCTAATTAGGATTAAGCAGTTACAGAAATTGAACGATTAATGAATACAACAGCATAAGCTATTTGACCGTTATTTTCTGATTGAATGAAACACTATTTAGCCTTGTGACGGACAGACATACCAACCGAAGAGCATTTCTGCCTCCCATGAATGAATGAATGAATGGAATACTTTTTAAAGTAATGGAAACATTCCTGTGCATTCTCATTCATTCATTAATTTTCTGAACCACTTAGTACGAATTAGGGTCATAGGGAGCTTGCTCCCATCTCAGCCAACTCCAGGCAAGGGCGGGGTACACTCTGGACAGCTCATCAGGCCATCTCAGGGCCAACACTCACACAAACACAACCTGTGCATTCTCATCTCATTCTTATTTCCGCATTACAGGGATCCCTCACTTTATGCGGTTAATTAGGACCAAGATCCCAACGCGACCATCAAAATCCACGAAGTAGGATCACCGCCCCCCCCCCCCCCGCCCCCGGCCCCAACTGACGTATATGTACATGTATATGTGTATATAATATCAATAAATACATATTCAATGCTATAAATGTTTATAATAACAAACATTAAAAATAATGCATAAGATGTAAATAAAATATAAATACACACACATACAGATGGTATTGCATGAGAAGACGAGGACACGCATACAACCGCGTGCACGCACGCACGCACGCGAGCAGATGTGTGTGCACACACAGATGCAACAATGTAAACAGTTTTGATGGGAGATTTTGGGTTGTTTCTTGTTTGTTTGGTTTTTTCTTGCATAATTGGCCTTATTTTTGCGGCATTTTCCTTATTTTATAATTCGATGAATATTTATTTTTATTTTTTAAAAACCGCAAAGCACTGAAGCCACATGAATTGAAGCGTGAAGTAGTGAGGGATCCCTGTATATACAAATACTAATATTCGTTCCTCATTAAATACAGTGGTACCTTGACTTACGAGTGTCTTTAATAACGCATTTTTACACTTTCCTAGCTGGAATTTGTAGCGTGCACGTGGCACAAAAGGCTCCTCCTCCTCCCTCTGTTATGCCCTACCTCATGCCTGCACACGTGACATCTTCGCCCATGTGACATCTTCATGCAGTCGATGATCGGAAGGGTTAGCTGACTTACTGTTTATTCTGTTTTATTATAATTTATTATTAATTATTAGTAGTATTGGCGGCACGGTGGCGTAGTGGTTAGCACGTCCGCCTCACAGCAAGAAGGCCCGGGTTCGATTCCCGGCCTGGGCGTTTCTGTGTGGAGTTTGCATGTTCTCCCCATGCCTGTGCAGGTTTCCTCCGGGTGCTCCGGTTTCCTCCCGCAATCCAAAGACGTGCACTGTAGGTTAATTGGCCGTTCTAAATTGACCGTAGATTCTCTCCTGCAACAGCACCGGAACCCAGTCGTATCGGCACTTGCCTTTCCATTGGATCCTTCCGGTGGCGCCGAGACGGGGGACTTGCTGCTTGGGTAACAGCCTGTCCCTCATTACTCCCTACCCGGGCTCTGCGCACTGGGGAGTATCACCAGCTAGGATACCAGCCAGAGCGCAGCCATAGTCCTTCGGGACTGACGGAGGCCAACCATTAGTAGTATTAATGTACATCTATTATTATGAAGTATTTATTGTTTTTATATGTTTATCTTTAATATATCAGGTCAAATATATGTGTCTGTGTACGTATACTTCCGTTCGGGGGGGGGGGTCGATCCTACTTCGCGGAAATCAGCTATTGCGGGGGGTTCTCAGTCCCCATTAACCGCGGACAGTGGGGGAATCACTGTCCCCAGTGCGGCTAACTGGGTTATCAAAAGCGGGCCATGTCTGTCACTGTCTATGGTGAGAGGTTCATGTAAAAGAACCATTGCTGACTTTCGTAAAGAGTAGCTGCAAAGCCGTCAGCGTGTTTCTGTCCCTTGCTAAAAGGGTTGTTACAGGAAGGGCATCCGACGTAAAAACCTCTGCCAAATCAAAACGTGCGACTCAGATGATTCGCTGTGGCGACTCCCGAGTAAAAGGGAAAAAGCCGAAAGGAAGACAGACAGTGGGGGAATCACTGTAGACTTCTATATGCCATATGCAGTCGGTATCTTCGTTTTTATAGCTGGCAAAATAAACTATTAAAATGCATTTGTATCAAAAGGCTTTTAACTCGGTCACACTGAGAAAATGCAGAATGTTTCTGGCGTATATAATGTGCTTTTAGAAGTGAACCTCGTCAGCGGGCTTGGCGTCTCACTCCCGCGATATAACGTGATAGTTACATGACATTACACCTTCAGTGGAGTCAGCAAAACAAATCCGTATTAAAACCTTTTTATGAGGAGAAGGGTTTTTTTAGCTCTGCTTTTGGGCAGAGTTAAATATTCATATTAACATTATTTTCAGCATGGATAATGACTTATAAAACTTTATACAAGTTTATACCGGTCATTCTAAAGGATTATTACTTTATTGTAGATTATTACTTTATTTATATATATATATATATGCACTAGACTGGATTACAAATATAAGATTGTCAAGATGTTTTTAGCAATGTTTACAGTATCAAACGGGGGAAGTAAATAACATTGATCAGTAAAGGAGCTCCATACTTATGCAAATGTCAAAGCCATCAGCTTAATATTGTTGTTGCTGGGCGCTGAGTGCACATGCACTTCGTGGCGTTTTCTCTTACTTTAAATACACATGTTTCTGTAACTTTACACATGCAAAGATTTTCAGGGCTTCCCTTTTAGGCAGTGCCTCAATATTTATATTATAAAGTGCATGGGAGCAGACGGATCTGACTGGTTTATTATCTGGGAGATATTAGACATGCTGTGGTCACTGATTCTGAAATTATACTCGAGAAATATGGCCTTGATGCTTTCAAAGGTAAAGAAGCGATTAAAAAAAAAAAAAACGTTTTTGTCACACTTTAAAAATCGAAATCAACCATAAATATCTTGCTTTCGTTGGTTTTTCATATGTTTCCACACTGTATCCTGTAAACTGAAACTTTGAAAGTTTGAAGTTCCCATGTGGCAGTTCAAGCCCCATTATCAGCAGGTTGCCACTGCTGCCCCCCTCCAGTGCAGTTAAATGGGTTATCAAAGGCCGTGACTCTCACTGTCTATGGTGTGAGGTTCATGTAAAATAACCTTGGCTGACTTTCGAAAAGAGTAGCTGCATTGCCATCAGTGTGTTTCTGCCCTGCAATGGCCTGGCAAGCTATCCAGGGTGCACACTGCCCTCACCCAGAGTCGGCTGGGATGGGTGCCAACCTCCCCGTGACCCTAATAGGGATTAAGCGGTTCAGAAAATGTTTGAATTAATGAATGAAGTTCCCATGTTCAGTTCAGTTCATTTTCTGTAACCAATTAATCCTAATTAGGGTCGCGGGGAGGCTGGCGCCCATGCCAGCCGATTCCGGGATAGGGTATAGTACAACCTGGACAGCTTGCCAGGCCATCGCAGGGCGGAGACACGCTGACGGCTATGCAGCTACTCTTGTCGAAAGTCAGCAATGGTTCTTTTACTTGAACCTCACACCATAGACAGTGAGAGACATGGCCGGCCTTTGATAACCCAGTAAGCTGCACTGGGGGAAACGGTGACAATCCGTGGTGAGTGGGGCTTGAACCCCCAACCTTAGGATCACTGACCCAGCACCTTTACCACCAGGCCACCACTGCCCCAAGTTCCCATGTTTTATATAGTAAAACAATTATTGCCACTTTCCATCTCTGGATTTATTTGGCAACATAGACTTTTCTTTCAGGCAATAATTAACAATTATGCACGAGAGATGACGTGGATGTTGCAAAAGTTTTACCTGAGACACAATGTATATAACTGCTTTAATATATACACGTATTACCACCTCAGCAAAAAACACACTATCAAACGATTTTTATATTTATTTTTTCGACCATGACAGTCACAGATGAGCTTCCAGTGCAGGTCGGTGCAGAACCTAAGAGCTGTGTAATGGTGCCTCTAAACCCTTCACGAAGGTTTGGTAGTACTGTGTAGATACATAATTAAAAGCAAATTAAAATTAGATTTTTATATACTCAGTCAAAAAAGAAACTTTACACTCATAAATTGTTAAATATCTTCTTGAAATTAGTACAAAATTATTATCGTTATTATTCGGGGTAAGTACGTTGACAATGACACCATGTTACACAACAACTTCCACGTGCACATGCACGAAGCACATGCGAGCGCACATTCAGGGAAAAGCGTGTTTTCTCGTTTGTCTAGTCATGTGACCTTGTGAGACACGTGCATTTTTACTCAAGTTAGCACGACCGTGTGACTTATTGGAAAAACAAGAAATCTTTATCGACAATTACGCGGTGATTTTCAATGCCACGACTCTGAAACATTCAACGTGAACGTGCCATTGGCATGCTGAATACGGGAACGCCCGTCACTGACGTTGCCCGGGCTATGGGATGCAGTCGACGGACTATCCATGATCTACGGACACGTCTCCAACATGCAGGCACCACAGCAGCCCGACCTCGTTTAGGAAGACCACGCATGATGTCACGAGCAGAGGACCGTCAAATCGTCTTACGTCATTTGAGAAATCGATTTGTCACCGCAACATCCACTCAGAATGAATTGTTTAGAGGTCATGGAGGTCATGGAGTGGCCCTCAAGGTCTCACGACCTTAACCCCATCGAACATCTATGTTGGGCAGAAGACTTCGTCAAGTTTCCGTGGCATTTCCGGTGAAACTGATGAAATGATGATTTTCATGGTGCGCCATTATTAATTGTTAAAGAATTAAATAAAATCATGATTTCCGACCCTTCTTTTCCTCTTTTTAATTTATCGACCACCAAACGAGTGTGAAGTTTCCTTTTTGACTGAGTATAGTTTATATTTAAGAAGTTGCCATGCAACGGCCTGGCAAGCTGTCCAGGGTGTACCCTCGCCCAGAGTCGGCTGAAAGTGGCCGTCAGCCTAGCACAACACTAATAATGATTAAGTGGCTTTGAAAATTAAGGGGGCAGTGGTGGTCTAGTGGTATAAGGGACCGAATCGCTGATCCAAAGGTTGGGGGTTCGAGTCCCACTCTCCACAAGGTTGTCACTGTCCTCCCAGTGCAGCTAACTGGGTTATCAAAGGCCGGCCATGTCTCTCACTGTCTATGGTGTGAGGCATGTAAAAGAACCATTGCTGACTTTCGACAAGAGTAGGCTGCAAAGCCGTCAGTGTGTTTCCGCCCTGCGATGGCCTGGTGAGCTGTCCAGGGTGTACTCTGCCCTCGCCCTGAGTTGGCTGGGATGGGCACCAGCCTCCCCGTGACCCTAATTAGGATGAAGTGGTTACAGAAAATGATGATGATGAGAAAATTAAGGAATGAAAGAATACTTAAATATTTTAATCCACGACACTGAGGCATGTCAAGGCATCCGAGCTTTGATTCGGCTAATAGCTCAGACACTGTCTAGCCAGAGGTGTCTGGTCTGTCCTGTTCAGCCTCCACATTTAAACACAAAAGTACACCGCATTTCATCAGGGTGTTTATGGACAACAGTGTAAAATAAACAAATCAAGTTAAAAAGTTTTATTCACATATTTTTAGCCTCACTTTGGATTAGATGGCGCTAGTCTCATGATCCGTTGTGTGTTTTTCTTGTTTACCATCACAGGGGTAGACCCTGATCAGCTATGCTAATAGTTGTCTTATTCTATTATTAACAGAAAAAACATAAGTGTTTTAGTAGATGCTACCAGGAACACAAGAAAACAAACTGATACGAGATGTTTCATAGTTTATTTTATTAATTTTGATGACGACACTAACGCAGGTCATGTGAGCTCTCAGCAGGCTAAAAGCATTGTAATCTGACGCTGTCTGTTCTGTACGACCTACGCATTCAGAAACAAATGGAAATTTTTTTATTCATCCATTTGCGAAACTACTTAATTCCACTAGGCTTGCAGGGCACCTAGAGCACATCTTAACCGACTCTGAGAGGAAAGCAGGGTACAAGTAGGCGCTTCTCGCAAGTGACGTAATGGTGCTTGTGAGACAAAGCGCGGCTTATCCGGACTTCCGATCTTTCAAGTGAGCAAGTGACGGTTGAGTACTAAACATGAATTCAGTTGCTCACTAACTAGAAAGATCGGCAGTCCAGATAAGCCGTGCTTTTGTCTCATAAGCACCATACGTCACTTGCAACAAGCGCCTACTTTCGGTGGAGCATCTCACATTTATGTGCAATTAGGATCAGCAAAATATGAATATTTTCGGACTGTGGGAGGAAAACTGGGTACCTAGAGTGTGGGCAGCATGTTGGTGTAGAGGTTAGCACGTCCGGCTAGCAGCAAGAAGGCCTGGGTTCGATTCCAGGGCCTGGGCGTTTCTGTGTGGAGTTTGCATGTTCTCCCCGTGCTTGTGTGGGTTACCTCCGGGTACTCTGGTTTCCTCCCACGATCCAAAAACATGAAAACATGAACAGTAGGTTAATTGGCTGTTCCAAATCGCCTGTAGGTGTGAGTGAGTCTGTATGTGGCCTGGCGAACCATACAGTAGATCATTGTGATCACTGCCATGACAATCCCTGTATGAGCATTCAAGCTTCAGGGATCGACGTCCATTTCTCGCGATTGGATGTAGACGTAAAGAGAGAGAGAGTACCTAGAGTAACCACACAAGCTTGGGAAGAACATATAAACTCCACACAGAACACCCTTGCTGAGCTTGGGACTCAAACCCAGGACCTTCTTGCATCAAGGTGAACCTTTCTGTGAGTGCTAACAACTATGCCACGTAGTACCCAGGCAGTATACACCAATTCTTAATTATTATGTTCCTGTGGCAGCTGCCAAGGATTGGGATGTATTAAGCATCATGAAAGTGAACAGTCAGTTCTTGAAGTTGATGTTTTGGAAAAAGGAGCAAGCGCAAAGTTCTGAGTGACTTTGATATGGGCCACACTGTGATGGCTAAACAACTGGGTCTATTCATTTCTAAACAGCAGGAATGTGGAGTGTTATTGGAATGCAGTAGTATGTTAATAACATCGGTGGTCAAAAGAAAGACAACGAGTGAACTGATGAGTGCCATTGGTGCCCAAGACTCATCGTTCAGCAAAGGCTAATATGTGTGGTCTGAATCTACCGAAGACACAACATTAGCACAAACATCTAATGCTGTCTATGACAGACACGTGTCAGAACATGCATGGGTATTGCAGATTGCTGTGTATGGTGACACCTAATTGCAAACTAGTGTGGTGTTAATGTAATGGCTGATCAGTGTACAGGGATCCTTCACTTTCTGTGGTTAATGGGGGTCCAGCGCCCCCATGTTTTTGTTTGTTTGAGGGTTTTTTTTTGCATAATTGGCCTTGTTTTGTGGCATTTTCCTTAACTTTTTCTCCCTATTTTCCCTTAATTACCTTATTTTTTTCTTTTTCGATGAAAATTTTTGAAAAACCCACGATGCACTGAAGCGGCAGAAACTGAACCACGAAGTAGCGAGGGATCACTGTATATTCTTGAGTGCATTAAATAAGGGGCAGTGGTGGTCTGGTGGATAGGGTGCAGTGCAGGATCGCTGATCCTAAGGTTGGGGGTTCGAGTCCCCACAGGGTTGTCACTGTCCCCCCAGTGCAGCTACCTGGGTTATCAAAGGCCGGCCATGTCTATGGTGAGAGGCATGTAAAAGAACCATTACTGACTTTCGTAAAGAGTAGCTGCAAAACCACCAGCGTGTTTCTGCCCCTTGCTAAAAAGAGTTGTGACAGGAAGGGCATCCGATGTAAAAATCTATGCCAAATCAAATGTGTGAATCAGATGATTCGCTGTGGCGACCCCCGAGAAAAGGGAAAAAGCCGAAAGAAGAAGCAGAAGATATTGGTATTGAGAATGAATTGTAGGTACAATGTAGGTGCATTGTGAATACAGGATTTACAAAAAGTGTTCCCATTGTTTTCAGTGTGTATGACCGTTCTGAGTGTGCATGACCGTTATGAGAGTGCGCGTATGACCGTTATGAGTGTGTATGACCGTTATGAGAGTGTGCGTATGACCGTTATGAGAGTGTGCGTATGACCGTTATGAGTGTGCATGACCGTTATGAGTGCGTATGACCGTTATGAGTGCGTATGACCGTTATGAGTGCGTATGACCGTTATGAGTGCGTACGACCGTTATGAGTGCGTATGACCGTTATGAGTGCGTATGACCGTTATGAGTGCGCATGACCATTATGAGTATGCATGACCGTTATGAGAGTGTGCGTATGACCGTTATGAGTGTGTATGACCATTATGAGAGTGTGCGTATGACCGTTATGAGTGCGTATGACCGTTATGAGTGCGTATGACCGTTATGAGTGCGTATGACCGTTATGAGTGTGTATGACCGTTATGAGTGCGCATGACCGTTATGAGTGCGCATGACCGTTATGAGAGTGTGCGTATGACCGTTATGTGTATGACCGTTATGAGAGTGTGCGTATGACCGTTATGAGTGCGTATGACCGTTATGAGTGCGTATGACCGTTATGAGTGCGCATGACCGTTATGAGTGTGCATGACCGTTATGAGTGTGCATGACTGTTATGAGTGTGCATGACTGTTATGAGTGTGCATGACTGTTATGAGTGTGCATGACCGTTATGAGTGTGTATGACCGTTATGAGTGTGTATGACCGTTGAGTGTGCATGACCGTTATGAGTGTGCATGACCGTTATGAGTGTGCATGACTGTTATGAGTGTGTATGACCGTTATGAGTGTGTATGACCGTGATGAGTATGCGTATGACCGTTATGAGTGTGATTGACCGTTATGAGTCATTTCGATCTCTGTCTTTTTTCTGTTTTTAAGTTGTGTGTGAAGAAGAGATGTTCTTTGCTGAGCAGATTCTCTCAGCATCCCTCCTGACAACAGTTATCTGTGGGCTGAAAGGACTGCGAGCGTGAGATCTATGGGAGGTCAGTGTGGCGTGATGAGCCAAACCGCACAGGCTTTAACAAGAACCTTTCAAAAAAAAAATTCAATTACAGACACAGAAATTAATAAATCCTGTCTCTTGCTTTGGAACAAAAATTTGTCAACCTGTCCATTTTTTTCTTCTTTCCTTCTGTACCCTGCATCTACTTCTGACCCCGGTCAATTACATTGCTTGTAAATAGTTTTTATACATGTTCAAATAATTGCTCATCCTAATGTGTAGCGATCTGTATTCGTCACGCTCAGCGAGCCACGGCCCCCATCAGCGCTCGCCCGACCAGCAGGCCCCATTTGCTGAGGCTGTAAGTGAAATTGAAATTGAAGTTATAATTGATATCAGGGCCCATCACCATAATGGGTTCATCATAGCGCCATCTAAAATATTAATTTTCTAATTATGGATAAATGATCAGACAAGCTGAGGCAGCGGTACTGAGGCAGCCCCTGGGAGCTCCGCAGGCTGTGGATGGGAGGACAGGGCCTCGTAAAGCCCACAAATCTTTTCTAATTCTCCGCCGCCGAGCAGCACACGGGTTCTATTCGCTCCCCATAATGGATAAATAATAGTTAAGAATCAGGCTGTTAGGCTCAATTTTCTCGCCTTACTCGTGCGCTCTTTCTCTGCCACGCACATTTTGTGTTTATGAGAGCATGTGGATATGTGCTCTTCATTTTTCCTTCTCTGCCTTTGCTCTTTTTTAAGCTGTTCTTTCTCAGCGTGATAATGGAGGCTTGCACGCTGGAGAGAAAAGGAGAATGCAACAGCATGTAATGATTATTTACAAAGATGATGAGGCTACTTAGCAACACATTTACATACAAAATTTGCGCGTAGAGATTACTTGCCCTTGCGGTTGATATTTCTCGCGCCTAAACTGAGTTATCTGTTCGCAACATTAACCTTTTGCAAATGGCATCATCCATCCACTAAATCTAGGGCTTGTTAAATAGTCTTTTGTGGTGAGATGTAGATATTTAGATGGTGACTCGTACCCGGATAAAGGGGGGAATTAAATATGCTCTGGCAGGACGTACATTTCGGTTTTATGTGGCGATACTTTGTGTTAATTGTTTCCCTGCACCTTGATCCTGTAATTAGGACCTTACTAATTATCTAATTAGCCGATAGCAGAAGGGCAGGTTGACGGCAACAGTTCAGCCATCGTTCAGTAGCTCATTATCCTTGAGAAAGTCACTGCGTGCCCCCTTCCCTCCCCTTCCTCTTTGTGGCCAGCGGGCTTGGGGAAGAGTCTGGCTGGAGGAGCACAATGTTCTGCCACTCTCTGCATTTATCAAGCTGTCTCCTAAAATGGCAAGTTTTCCACATCACAAAAGCTCCTGTGACAGCCAAGTTTATATTGCAGTGGGAGCCCATATGAGTCAAGAGACAGAAGGAGGGGAGGATTTGGCAGAACGTGAGAGTTAAAGAAAGCCCGAAAATGGTCCTTTATAGGTATTGGGTTAGAAAGCTGGAAGACAGAAGGGTGGAAGACAGGAGACGAGAGAAAACATCTCCTGACTGCCCAGGGCAGCTCCGTGTGCTGCTCAGGTGCAGAGATCCTTGTTCATTTTGGAGCTCGGTGGGGAAGCCAGACGGGACATAGCTACATCCCTCCTGGGAGCTGCCATGGGGACACCCCCATCCTTCCAGTTGTCTCTCTCCATCAACCCACTGCATCCCAGCCTGACTCTTAGAACATCCCGGCTACTGCGACACTGCACGTTTGTGTTGGTCCGGTCACAAACACGGTTAATCACTAATCCAGTTCGGGTCTTACCTTCTGTCTTTTTGGGGTTTTTTGCTTTAGAATGACAAAGCTAAGCCGTGTTGTCATTCCTTATTAAGCTTATTAACAGCTACAGTATTACCTTTTTGTATTTCAACCTTTTTCATGCTTATAAAACACTGGTATGTTTTTTATTTACAGATGAATTACAGTGGTACTTCACTTTACGAAAATAATCCGGTCCAGAGCCTTTTTCGTAACCTGCATTTCTTGTAAATTGAACCGCATTTTACATGTTAAATGCATGATTCGTTCCAAGGCTCCCAATACTACCCCATAAACCCTTAAAAGGTATACTTTTATAATTTTTAAAGACCTCCTTCTGCTTCAATATCATACCGATGGTAGACGGGTTTGGCCATATTCCTTTGTGATATCACTCGAGCCCGTTTCTTCTCCTCACTCGCACCAGAAATCACACGCGTGCGCGCGCGTGTGTGTGTTGACCATGTCTTCTTAGCAGAGTTATAATCTTACAAATGTTTATGGAAGGTTAAAAGCCCGAGTCAAGAAATAAAGCATAAAACAACAGTAACTCTGTCCTTTACACGAAAAGCATCATGGTGGATTCAGCTCCATAATCGGCAAATGGAGGTAGATGCGTCATTCCTCCTAGGCAATGGGATCCCTGTCCAAGATGGTGTCAGGTGGACCTGTCCAAGATGGCGCTCGAGTGAAGGCGACATGAACGACAGCTCAGGTGTTAGCCAATGGGAGGCCAGCGGGGCGGGATGTTTGAATGTCATTAATGGGAGAGCAGCTCGTGCATTGTTTGAATGTTTGAATGGCGCGTTTGAAATTTTAAGATGGCGCTTTCGTAATGTGAACTTGTTTCGTATACAGAGACAAAAATTCTAGGAAAATGCATTTTCTAACCTGCATTTTTCGTTTGGTGAGAATTTCGTAAAGTGAGGTACCACTGTATTGCTATTTAATTTGCTGCAGTTTTAACAAAACCAACGCCTAAATTGTTTTTATTACTGGGAACTTATTCATCCATTTTCTAAACCGCTTAATCCTAATCAGGGTTGCGGGGAGGCTGCAACCCATCTCAGCCCACACTTGGCGAAGGCAAGGTACACTCTGAACAACTCGCCAGGTCATAGCGGCGCAAGCACACACACACAAACACACTCAGCACACAGATACACAACCATTCACACTACCACTCACATCTAGGGGCAATTTGGAACAGCCAGTCTACTTACTGTTCATGGTTTTGGACTGTAGGAGGAAACTGGAGTACCCGGAGGAAACCCACACAAACACAGAGGTACAAGCAAACTCCACACAGAAACCCTCAAGCCCGGGAATCAAACCCAAACCTTCTTGTGTGAGGTGGACATGCTAACCACTGCGCCACCATGCAGCCTTACTGGGAACTACAAGATTTTTTTTTTTTGCTCTATTACTACATCTACCACTACAACCATCATCTTTAATATTTTACCACGAAATGCTTGTTTACTATTTTATACTGTACAGATGTATACTGGTCAGAGCCCATGTAAACATCTATTGATGAAAAAAGGTATTACAGTATCACGAGAACAATTTACTATATCCTGATTCTGATTTGGGTGATCTGCATTGATTTCTTCCACACTTCCCAGTCTCCAGCCCATCACATAGACAAGGTTGTAGATGAAATCACCTGTGCTAAATACACTGTGCATGTATGCGGCCCATCAGTGGATTAATCACACGGCCACATCATCACACAGTCAGGGTCACTGACAAACAGACAGGGTGTGCTATGAAAAACATAGTCTCAATCATGGCACAGTATTTATGGCTGATTATTTTTGACTATTTTTAGATTGTGGTATGTAGTGGTATATTGTGTATATGGGGTAGATTGTAGTATGTAGGGGTAGATTGTAGTATGTAGGGGTATATTGTGGTATATAGGGGTAGATTGTAGTATATAGAGTTAGGATGTAGTATGTAGGGGTAGATTGTGGTATGTAGGGGTATATTGTGGTATGTAGGGGTAGATTGCAGTATGTAGAGTTAGGATATAGTATGTAGGGGTAGATTGTGGTATCTAGGGGTATATTGTGGTATGTAGAGGTATATTGTGGTATGTAGGGGTGGATTGTAGTATGTATGGGTAGCTTGTAGTACATAGGGTTATATGTGGTATGTAGGGGTAGATTGTAGTATGTAGAGTTAGGATGTAGTATGTAGGGGTAGATTGCAGTATGTAGGGGTATATTGTGGTATGTAGGGGTAGATTGCAGTATGTAGGGGTAGATTGTAGTATGTAGAGTTAGGATGTAGTACGTAGGGTTATATGTGGTATGTAGGGGTAGGTTGTAGTATGTAGAGTTTGGATGTAGTATGTAGGGGTAGATTGCAGTATGTAGGGGTATATTGTGGTATGTAGGGGTAGATTGCAGTATGTAGGGGTAGATTGTAGTATGTAGAGTTAGGATGTAGTACGTAGGGTTATATGTGGTATGTAGGGTAGGTTGTAGTATGTAGAGTTTGGATGTAGTATGTAGGGGTAGATTGTAGTATGTAGGGGTAGATTGTAGCACGTAGGGTTATATGTGGTATGTAGGGGTAGATTGTAGTATGTAGGGGTAGATTGTAGTACGTAGGGTTATATGTGGTATGTAGGGGTAGATTGTAGTATGTAGAGTTAGGATGTAGTACGTAGGGTTATATGTGGTATGTAGGGGTAGATTGTAGTATGTAGGGGTAGATTGTAGTACGTAGGGTTATATGTGGTATGTAGTGGTATATTGTGGTATATGGGGTAGATTGTAGTATGTAGGGGTATATTGTGGTATGTAGGGGTAGATTGTAGTATATAGAGTTAGGATGTAGTATGTAGGGGTAGATTGTGGTATGTAGTGGTATATTGTGGTATATAGGGGTAGATTGTAGTATGTAGGGGTAGATTGTGGTATGTAGGGGTAGATTGTGGTATGTAGGGGTAGATTGTGGTATGCAGGGGTAGACTGTAGTATGTAGGGGTATATTGTGTTATGTAGGGGTAGATTGTAATATGTAGGGGTAGATTGTGGTATGTAGGGGTAGATTGTAGTATGTAGGGGTAGATTGCAGTATGTAGGGGTATATTGCGGTATGCAGGGGTAGATTGCAGTATGCAGGGGTAGACTGTAGTATGCAGGGGTAGACTGTAGTATGCAGGGGTATATTGTGTTATGTAGGGGTAGATTGTAATATGTAGGGGTAGATTGTGGTATGTAGGGGTAGATTGTAGTATGTAGGGGTAGATTGTAGTATGTAGGGGTATATTGTGTTATGTAGGGGTAGATTGTAATATGTAGGGTAGATTGTGGTATGTAGGGGTAGATTGTAGTATGTAGGGGTAGATTGTAGTATGTAGGGGGATATTGTGTTATGTAGGGGTAGATTGTAATATATAGGGGTAGATTGTGGTATGTAAGAGTAGATTGTAGTATGTAGGGGTAGATTGTGGTATGTATGGGTAGATTGTAGTATGTAGGGGTAGATTGTAGTATGTAGGGGTATATTGTGTTATGTAGGGGTAGATTGTAATATATAGGGGTAGATTGTGGTATGTAAGAGTAGATTGTAGTATGTAGGGGTAGATTGGGGTATGTAGGGGTAGATTGTAGTATGTAGGGGTAGATTGTGTTATGTAGGGGTAGATTGTAATATATAGGGGTAGATTGTGGTATGTATGGGTAGATTGTAGTATGTAGGGGTAGATTGTAGTATGTAGGGGTATATTGTGTTATGTAGGGGTAGATTGTAATATATAGGGTAGATTGTGGTATGTAAGAGTAGATTGTAGTATGTAGGGGTAGATTGTGGTATGTAGGGGTAGATTGTAGTATGTAGGGGTAGATTGTGTTATGTAGGGGTAGATTATAATATATAGGGGTAAATTGTGGTATGTAAGAGTAGATTGTAGTATGTAGGGGTAGATTGTGGTATGTAGGGGTAGATTGTAGTATGTAGGGGTAGATTGTAGTATGTAGGGGTATATTGTGTTATGTAGGGGTAGATTGTGGTATGTAGGGTTAGGATGTAGTGTCCGAACTACATCCTAAGCAATGATTGCTTAGTGGTTAAGGCGATGGGTTACTGATCCACAGGTCAGCAGTTCAATCCCCTAATGCCACCACTGCTGGGCCCGAACCCATTTTTAGGGTTAGTCTGGAGTATAAATAAACTTATCAGATTCGTTATTTCTGAATTCAGTTTCGTTAATAAACCAAAAAAACAATCAAACAAGAACAAAAAATAAATAAATCCAAGCAACCTGTCTGTGGTGAGAGGCCTGTAAAAGAACCAGTGCTGTCATTCAAAAGGAGCAGGCCACTGGACTTCAGCATGTTTCTGCCCTGCGATGGCCTGGTATGGTGTCCAGAGTGTACCCCGCCCTCGCCAGGAGTCGGCTGAGGTCAAGCCAAGACATGGCTGAGATCAAGCAAGAGCGCCAACTTCCCTGCAACCCTGATTAGGATTGAAAATGATCAGAATATGAATGAATGAAAAACCCAAGACAGATACTACCAAGACAAACCACGCGTATATGTAAACGTTTTTAAATCCAACAATTTCACTGTAAGAAAAAACTCCTCATGTAATTAGTACAAACCTGGATCTATGATTAATGGTGTAATGAATGGCTGCCTCCATATAAAATAATTCTTTTATTATACTGCCCATAATAATATCAATAAACCTCTTCTCCACATGACATATTGCAAATCCATCCAGCTTTGGGGTGCAGAAAGGCAATATACTGAGAAAAAAATGCGAGAATATTTAGTTTATGTCCGCATATATCACTCGACACAGCCGGCCAGTCTACAGCCATCTACATTCACTATGACAGCCCAAGCCGCACCGCTCCCTTAACGTGACATTTAGCCATCCTTTTAAGTTGTATTTTTTTAAGACCTTTTCTTTAATCTTTGGAGGCAGTCCACACAAAAAAGCCATTGTCCTTCTGTTGGTAATTGAGTTTTCGAAGTATCAGGAGCTAGTTGTAAAAAGCATCCATCTAGCTGAGGAGCTGATCAATATGAAGAAGAAGAGAGGAGTGAGCGATTGATTTATCCCCCAGGCCGCTGCTTGCTTAAGGCAGTGCCGTGGTCTGAACACCGCAGCTATTTGGAGCTAGATTAACACTGAGACTCATTACCACGCGTGTAAATAAAGACGGATGGCCGGCAATATTCCTACAAATTTCTTTCCCATTACAGCAGGGCCTGCAGTAATTGCGGTTTTGCGGCCAGATTCCCCTGAGCATGCGTAGAATTACATTCATATTACTGCCCAGACAACACGCTGTTTGGCAACAGGAGTAAATATTTATTTGAAGAAAACAAGAACACGCCTGTATATATTTCAGAGGTTTTTTTTTTTGTCTGTTTGTTTGGGAATTAAACAAATTTTTTTTTTTTTTTTTACACTTTGAGCATAGTGTCTGCTTTTAAATTTAAATGTCAGCTATTGAACCCATTTTTAGAACTTTAATTTTGATTTTGGACACCAGTGTGTGACTCCAAACGATGATTTTTTTTAAATCCAAAAATCTCCACACTTCTTCAGAATTGCTCTCCAGAAAATACTCTGCTCTGATTGGTCGCTTTTTTTAAAGTGGGTTGCCTTTCTGTGCACTGAGAGACAAACCGGGTTGGGTGGAGATAGCATTGTGCATGGGGTGTGGAAATAGGGAAGGCCCAGCACACAGTGATGTCAAAAAGAGGAAAACTTTGACACTCTGACATCATGGAACATGGCTGTACAACACTCTAACAACATTTATATGTAAAAAAAAAAAAAAAAAAAAAATTAAAAAAAGCACAATATCACTCATTTAAATGCATCTACCATTTTTAATGAAAGTATAAGTTGATTAATTTATTGATTTTCTAAGCTGTTTAAGCCTAATTAGGGTCACAGGAGGGCTGGCACCTATCTTAGCCCACTCTGGTGGTGCACCTTGAACAGCTCCCCAGACCAACACACACACACACACACACACACACACACACACACACACACACACACACACACTCACTCTCACGTCAGTCAATTATCTTACAGTGCATGTTTTTGGAGGAAACTGGAGTACCTGGAGGAAACCACACAAGGACAAGAGAACATGAAAACTCCACAAAGAAATGCCAAGTGCAGTACCGAACCCAAGCCCGCTTGCAGTGAGGCTGATGTACTGACCACCACCACCACCACCACCACCACCACCAGCACCACCACCATGCCGTCTCAGTATGAAGTTCAGCCAGTCAAATAAAAAATAGGGCATCAGTCTACTCTCGGGTATTTAATAATTCATTAATTTTCTGAATCACTTAATCCCAATTAGGGTCACTGGAAGGCTGGCGCCCATCTCCGCCGACTTTGGGTGAGGGCAGCGTACACCCTGGATAGCTTGCCAGCTCATTGCAGGGCCAACACTCACACAACCATTCATATTCACATTCACACCAAGGGCTGATTTGGAACAGCCAATTAGCCTACCTTGCATGTTTTTGGGTTGTGAGAGGAAACCGGAGTACCCAGAGGAAGCCCGCGCAAGCACGGAGAGAACATGCAAACTCCACACAGAAACACCCGAGCTGGGAATCAAACCCAGGACCTTCTTGCTTCGAGGCAGACGTGCTAACCACTACGCCACCGTGCCACCTAGAATTTCATGCCGTTGGTCAATAACTAATGAATCACATTTACCAATTAATTTACTGCTCAACAAAAACATTTTCTAGTTGAATATATTAACATAAGCCTGTGATTTGTTGCGGACTACTTTACACGACTGGAAAAACAATGAAGATTTATCAAAACCTTATGATTAATCACGTTCATGAACTTTACATTACACTAAATAAAACACTTATAAGCAGCTCCTATTATTCACTGTTCAGATCCATAGCTCAAGGTATAAAAGTGTCTGTGCCCATTCTACCGCCGTGTCTATTACGATTTATATGGATTGCAATCCTAAACTTTCTCCTGCAGTGCCGATCCTTCTATGATAAAATATACGTCTTCAACTGACGTATAAAAGGCTTCAAATATTCAGTGAGAGGTTCATGCAACACTAATGTACGTAGATGCTGAAGAAGGCGCCTCTTGACACTTCTTCAGGAGGAGGATCCATGAAAGAATTGTGTGTCCTAGGTGCGGGCAATCACTTCTTCACTTTTCATCGTATCGATTTCTGCGAGAAATATAGAAACGGTGCTCTGGAGAGGACGGAGGGCTGCCCTGCTATTGAGTCGTTTTCCCATCTTTTCAAAAAATCTTTAATCAAACTTAAAGTGAAATACTAACATGCCATTTGACATGACCTTTTAGCCTGTTATGAATCACCACATTTTTTAAATGGTGGTGCTGGTGACCGTCTTTTTTTTTTTTTTTTTTTTTTTTTGCCCGCACTGTGATAGATATTCCCTCTTCGCTACACAGCGGCGGACACGGAACAGCTTCAGTGTTTGGTCTAATGGTTATCTTGGGCCTCCTGGCTAGTGACCTATGACAAATCCTAGACAACAAATCCATGTTTAAAGCACCGCAGATACCCCTCATGGATTTTTTCCCCCCCACAGGAATAGGACTAATCTTTGAGTGGAACACATCAACTTGGTGAACTTCATGGGCCAAACAACTAAATGTGGTTTCTTTGAAACAGAATTTAATACGGGAATAAAAATATTGGTGGTGATGATGACAATAAAGAAATCGATACTGTGGCATACGATCGATTTCCGAACGTGGAATTTCAATGAAAGAAGGTACGGAACACAAAACTGGAGGTGAAGGGGCATGGCTTATTGAACTATAAGGACTGTAAAATGTGGTAGGCTATAAAAACCCAGAGCAACCTACTGACTGAAGTCTTTTACGGCTGGTCACGACATTATCGTAACCCAAAACACTACAATACTACATAGAGGAAAATCTAAACACACCAAACAAGACACCGTTGAATGTCCGTTCATTATAAAAGTATTTTTCATCTTCAAATGTACTGACAGTTCTGGGAAATCTTTCAATCTGAGGATAATAGACTCAAGGGTCCATAACTGCCACAGAGCCCAGGGCTTTAAAGTACTCCATCTTGTCCAACATCACCCGAAGGCAAGAGCCAGCTGAGGGTAAGATCTTCACACAAAGGGCTCATTGGGAAGGTTTAAGCCCTTAAAACAACATGGAGCACCATCGTACGCAGAGAAACAATGGCACACACATTAGTGAATCCCCAGCGGGCCGGCTGGCTTGCTCTGCAGAATGATGTCCCCATGGTGTTGGGCCATTGAAGACACGTTTGTCCCAACTGTTCTTTTCTATGGCTGGCTTAGGTACAGGGTTAAGAAGGAGGAGGAACTGTGACCGCAGGGTATCCGGCACAATTTCAACCCACACATCAATCTAGTTTCATTAAAAGAGTCTTAACACTAGAGGTTTACTTCAGCATTCCTGCAAAGATGAGTCTTATCAGGAAAACAATCTGGACTTTCTGCATATCTCTCTCGAATGAATGTAAACTAAAATTTTCTTGCACTGATATATCTTAAACTTCTGTCAAATTCATCCGCTTCATCATTATTGTAGTGTAATTATTATTAAAGTACTGTATTAGTAGACAGGGATTCCTCGCTCCGCAAAGTAGGATCGATGTATATAATGTCAATATATACATAGTCAACGCTATAAATGCATATAATAACAAACATTCAAAAATAATGCATAACATGTAAATAAAATATAAATACACACACACATACACACACACACACGCACACACGCACACACACACACACACACACACACACACACACACACACACACACAGATGCGCACCTCACATAAAAATGTAAGTAGTTTTGTTGGGAGGTTTTGGGTTGTTTTTATGTTGTTGTTTTTGTTTGTTTGGGTTTTCTGTTTTTTTTTTTTGTTTTTTTTTTTGTTTTTTTTTGCAAAATTGGCCTTGTTTTGCAGCATTTCCCTTAACTTTTTCCCTGTTTTTCCTTAATTTCCTTTTTTTTGGATGAATATTTTTGAAAAACCCGCGATGCTGAAACCGCAGGAACTGAAGCACGAAGTAGCGAGCGATCACTGTAATTATTATTAGAGTATACTATACCCAAAAAAGGGCAAAAAATTTAAATCAACTAATATACAAACTAACTAAAATTAAGGGATAGTGAAATATTAATAAAAAAATTAAGAAAAAATTATAATAAAAAATTATTAAAGTGGATATGATGAAAATAACGTAAAAATTATGTATGTTAAAAATATTAAAGTAAATACTGTAAGGTTGTTAATTTTATACAGGAATTTTTCAAACAGCATTTATTGGTATAAATTTATATTAAAAATTCTTAAAAATAAACCCAAAGTAGTCATGCTTTCTAAAAAAAATATAACTTCTGTTGTGATTTGCATTATAAAGTTTGGCATTGGTTTTACGTCAGATGCCTTTCCTGACACAACCCTCTGCATTTATCCGGGCTTGGGACCGGCGTGAGAGAGAGACACTGGTTTGTGACCCCCCGCCCACCCCACATCCACCCCCACGGATCTAAAAAAATATAACATCTTTTGAAATGATTATAAAACATATAATATTAAATATTAAATCTAATGAAATGAAAGTGGTATAGGAGGTTGGATAGCTGATCCAAGGGTTGGGGGTTCGAGTCCCATTCTCCACAAGGTTGTCATTGCCCCCCCCCCACCCCCCCAGTGCAGCTAACTGGGTTATCAAAGGCCGGCCATGTCTCCCCCTGTCTATGGTGTGAGGCATGTAAAAGAACCATTGATGACTTTCGTAAAGAGTAGGCTGCAAAGCCGTCGGCGTGTTTCCACCCTGCGATGGCCTGGCGAGCTGTCCAGGGTGTACTCTGCCCTCGCCCGAAGTTGACTGGGATGGGCACCAGCCTCCCCGTGACCCAAATTAGGATTAAGTGAACTGATGAACATTCATTCATTAAACTGCTTAACCTTACTAGAGTCTCCGCCATCCCTGAGTGGAGGTGTGGCAGATATTATACAGCTTACTGTTCCTTCACAGGGCAAAACATATACACAACCTTTCACGCTTACATTCACACCGAGGAGCGGTTTGGAACAGTTAGCCTAATGTGCATGGTTTTGCACTGTGGGAGAAAACTGTAGAAACTGGAAGAAACCCACGCATGCATGCGGAGGTCATGCAAATTCACACAGATGAACAATCGCTGAGCTCCAGACTAAAGTCCAAGACCTTTTTGGCTGTGAGCTGCACGTAATAATTACTCCTTGTGGAGAGTGGGACTCGAACCCCCAACCTTAGGATCAGTGATCCAGTGCCCTTTACCACCAGGCCACAAGCCACTACTGCCCACAGGTTACTAAGCCACTGTGGCTCCCTTTTATATATATATATATATATATATATATATATATATATATATAATATTTAAATTAAAATAAATAAATTAAAATAAAAAATGTATATATATATATATATATATATATATATATATATACACATACACATACACACACACACACAAGGATCCCTCGCTACTTCGCGCTTCAATTTGCGTATCTTCAGTGCATCGCATTTTTTTAATAAATATTCATTAAATGAAAAATTAAGGAAATTAAGAAAGAATAGAGGAAAAAGTTAAGGAAAATGCCACAAAAACAGGGCCAATTATGAAAATAAAACCCCAAACAAACACAAAACTAAAAACAAAACTGTGTGCACACGTGCATCTGCGCGTATGTATGTGTGTCGTCTTCTTCTCATACAATACCATCTGTATGTGTGTATTTATATTTTATTTACATCTTATGTTATTTTTATAATGTTTAATTGTTATTATAAGCATTTATAGCATTGAATATGTATTTATTGATATTATATACAGATTTACATGTACGTATACGTCAGTCGGGGGGGATTGGGGGGGGATCCTACTTCGCGGATTTTGATGGTCGCGTGGGGATCTCGGTCCCAATTAACCGTGGAAAAAGTGAGGGATCCCTGTGTGTGTGTGTATGTGTGTGTGTGTGTGTGTGTGTGTGTGTATATATATATATATATATATATATATACTGTCTATGGTGAGAGGCATGTAAAAGAACCATTGCTGACTTTCGTAAAGAGTAGCTGCAAAGTCGTCAGCGTGTTTCTGTCCCTTGCTAAAAGGGTTGTGACAGGAAGGGCATCTGACGTAAAAACCTCTGCCAAATCAAACATGCGAATCAGATGATTCGCTGTGGCGACTCCTGAGTAAAAGGGAAAAAGCCGAAAGGAAGACATATATATATATATATATATATATATATATATATATATATATATATATATATATATATATATAAAATAAAATCCTCAACATGAACACTTTTCATGAGTCAACCCTGAAGTTTTTTTCAGATTTAGAATGCTGATAAACACCAAAACTAACTACAAGATATACATAATGCTAAATATATAACTAATATATATATATATATATATATATATATATATATATATATATATATATATATATATATATAATAATAACAATCGTAATAATAATAAATTAAATAAAAGTTATTTTCCCAACCAATTACATTTCAGTTACAAATTTACATCAACAATAATTTTGACTTTCCAAAAGAAAGCATAACTGTACTGTACTGCACTGTAAATAAATAAATAAATAAAATAAGTAAAAAAAATAGGAAGGAGAAACCAACCCCATACTGAACATGAACCCTTTTCCTGTGTTACCTCAAGCTTTTGTCAGATCCCTCATCTTTTATGAAACATCCTAATAGCTTTCCTTTTCTTTCCCTTTTGTTAAGTGGAATATCATATTATGCCTAGAAATGTACAGAGAATGGATATGAAAAGATGTCTTTCATCAAAGATGGTGCTTTTCCATCCATCAGACTAACTAGCCATCCATTTCCTAAGCTGCAAGCCTCACCGCTGACTGTGTATTACTCTAAAAAGCCTCCAGCAGCTGAGGTAAATGATTCTGGTTATAATCCAAAGCACTTATGTGAATCAGAGGATCCAGATTTTGATAGGTTTGTAATGGACTTTTCCTCTTCATTAACTGACTTATAGGTCCTGGATTTTATGCTTTGTGGCTTTAAATTGAATAATACATCTCTGATGTTAAAGTAACATTCATATTTTTAAAATCAATGTTAGTAAAATTTTATGTACACTGTTGTATTTGTTGATAGCTGCTGCTCGCAAATAAAACAGCAATTTATTGGTCCTGTGGTGTTTTTGCTTTGTTTTTCTTCTCCATTATTATCACAAGCACAAAGGCACACCATAAAAAACTTTAATTAAATTTTTAATTAACGGCAGTAATCAATAGGGTGTAACATAACATCTCACATATTTCCGGCGACACAATGAGAAAACGCTATCAGATGAACACAGAGGAATGATTTTTATGAACTAATAAATGAATATATTCTCACTCTTCTCATTCTATCTTTAAATAAATGTGCATAAAGATAATTACGCATTTATGGCATTTGATCGACGCCCTTATCCAGAGTAACATTTATTATTTTTATACAACTGAATACTTGAGAGTTCAGTTCATCGTCATTTTCTGTAGCCGCTTAATCCTAATTAGGGTCGCGGGGAGGCTGGAGCCCATCCCAGCCGACTCCGGGCGAGGGCAGAGTACACCCTGGACGGCTCACCAGGCCATCGCAGTGCAGAAACACGCTGACGGCTTTGCAGCTACTCTTGTCGAAAGTCAGCAATGGTTCTTTTACATGAACCTCACACCAGACAGTGAGAGACATGGCCGGCCTTGACAACCCTGTGGAGAGTGGGACTCGAACCCTCAACCTTAGGATCAGCGATCCAGCGCCCTATACCACTTCACCACTGCCCATAATAGTTGAGAGTTAAGAGCCTTACTCAAGGGCCCAACAGAGGAAGCTTGGTGGTACTGGGTCTTCAGCCCCCGGCCCTTGGTTCGCTAACCCAGACCATTAAACACTAAGCCGCCACTACCGCACATCATTAAGTAAACTCAGAGATCTTGGACAAAGACCGTTGATCGGATATAAGTTTTTTTTTTAAGATTATGAAATCAAAAACAAACACAGAAACCATATTCTCTCTCTCTCTCTCTCTCTCTCACACGCACTCATTCACTCCCTCTCTCTCTCTCTCTCTCTCACACACACACTCTCTAACCCACTCTCTCTCTCTCCCCACTCTCTCTCTCTCCCCACTCTCTCTCTCTCTCCCCACTCTGTCCCTCACTCTCTCTCTCTCTCTCACTCTCTCTCTCTCACACACTCTCTAACCCACTCTTTCTCTCTTTCTCCCCAATCTCTCTCTCTCTCCCTCACTCTTGCTCTCTCTCTCTCTCTCTCTCTCTCACTCTCTCTCTCTCTCTCTCTCTGGCGCTCCCTCACTCTCGCTCTCTCTCCCTCACTCTCGCTCTCTCACTCTCTCTCTCTCTCTCTCACACTCACACCCCTCCACTCGCTCTCGCCCCACTCTCACTCTCTCGCTCTCTCTCTCCCTCATTCTCTCTCTCTCTCTCTCTCACTTTCTCTCTCTCACTCTCTCTCTCACTCACTGCCTCTCTCTTTCCCCACTCTCTCTCTCTCTTTCACGCACTGCCTCCCCCCCTCACTCTCTCACACTCTCTCTCTCTCTCTCTCTCTCATTCTTTCTCATTCTTTCTCTCACTCACTCTCTCTCTCTCATTCGCTGAATGGCTTATTTCTATTAGGGTCACAGGGAGGCTGAGGACTATCTCGACTGTCAGTGGGTGAAGACGGGGAGACAGCTCACCAGACCATTGCAGCGGTAACACACAACCATTCACATCTCGGAGCGATTTGGGACAGCCAATGAGCCTAATGTGCATGTTTTTGGACTTGTGTGAGGAAACTGGTATATCGTGAAAAAACCCACACGAGCACAGGGAGAGGAAGCCCTCACACAGAAATGTCTGAACTTGGGACTCAAACTCAGGACCTTGCAGTGAGGAGGATGTGCTAACCAGTTACACCACCGTGCCAGCCGCAACCGTATCCTTATTCTCCGAATACAATTTATACGCCCTTTATATATTTACACCAATAACACACTATTTATCTCGAAAGTCCTTAAGAGTTAAGACGAAGAACACAACACTTTCCTTCAAGCACTAAAACACGGCAGTTTGTAATAAAGTACAGATTGTTTATAGCCTTTCTGACTTGTTCTCTGTCTGAGGCCGGACACTGAATGGAAAATAAACATTATTTCTCGATGCTTTATCTGACATTTGACTTTGAAGACAAAGATTTAAAGATGTTTCTCAGGCTGACTGTGAACAATTTGCCAGCTGTAAATTTTCTGAAGGTTGTTGTTACATGGAAGGTGCATGAAATACTATGCTTTGTAAATGTGTGTGTGTGTGTGTGTGTGTGTGTGTGTTCAATGTGCATGAAACACTGTGATGATCTACCATCCCGTCCAGGTTGTATTCCCACTTCACGGTCAGGACAGTATTCCCAAGATAAGTCTCTGGGTCCATGGTGCTCACTATACTGTAGATGAAGAGATTCAATACTCATTCATTCATTCATTTTCTTCTTCTTCTTCTTCTTCTTCTTTTCCTTTCGGCTTTTCCCTTCAGGGATCGCCACAGCGAATCATCTGCCTCCATCTCACCCTATCCTTTGCATCTTCTTCTCTTACACCAACGACCTTCATGTAACGACCTTCATGTCCTCCTTCACCACATCCATGAATCGTCTCTTTGGTCTTCCTGTAGGCCTTCTGCCTGGTAGTTCCAGCCTCAGCATCCTATTACCAATATACTCACTATCCCTCCTCTGTACATGTCCAAACCATCTCAATCTAGCCTCTCTGACTTTGTCTCCAAAACGTCTTACATGTGCTGTCCCTCTGATGTGCTCATTCCTAATCCTATCCATGGGATTAAGCGGTTATTATTCATTCATTCATTCATTTTCTATAACCACTTAATCCTAATTAGGGTTGCGGGGAGGCTGCCACCGATCCCAGCCGACTCCAGGCGAGGACAGAGTACACCCTGGATAGCTTACCAGGCCATCGCAGGGCAGAAACACGCTGGTGGATATGCAGCTACTCTTGTTGAAAGTCAGCAATGGTTCTTCTACATGAACCTCGCACCAGAGACAGTGAGAGACATGGCCGGCTTTTGATAACCCAGTTAGCTGCACTGGGATTGGGGGGGTTCAGTACTTAGTACCATTATACTGTACCTTACTTCACCCTTTTTTGTCCGAAGTCTGTGAGTGCATCAATTGCAGGCAGTAGAGTAAAACTTTCTCAATTGATTGAATAGGAAACAGTGAAACACTATTTGAACACAGTATAGATAGTTAGAATCAATAACTTCCTACCATGTGTTATCCAGGCAGTTATAGGTCTGATGGGTTTACTGATAAATGTTGAATAATCATACGATTACTTTTCTAGAACGGCATGATCATATTTATTTGCCAAAAAAAAAAAATTTCAATCTAATATTTATTGGACCACCTTTACCCTTGGTTACAGGGTGTAATATCCAAAGCACTGTTGCTTCAGTTGGTCAGGTCGAGGCTCAGCAACATTAACGTAGCAATAAAAAGTCATCTGACAACCTGAATGCACTGAATGACCGGTTATCACATAAATAAACATTTTCTTTCCTCATGGCACGGATAAAAAAAATGTAAAAAAATTTGGGGCTGAAATACGAATGGCCCTCACCAAGAGTCGAGTCTGCAGAGATGGGTGCCAGATTCCCCGCAACCCTAATTAGGATTGAACAGCTGAGAAAATGAATGAATGAATGAACTGGCATTCCACAGAGTCCTGGCCTGAACCCTATTGAAAGTTTTTAGGATGTGCTGCAGACGACTTTATGGAGTGGTTCCATTTTCCCACCATCAATTCAAGATGAGAGAGAGAGATTTCCTTTCAGCTTTTTCCCTTTATCAGGGGTCGCCACAGCGAATGATTCCCACGTTTGATTTGGCAGAGGTTTTTACGTCGGATGCCCTTCCTGACACAACCCTTTAGCAAGGGACAGAAACACGCTGGGGGGCAGTGGTGGTCTAGTGGTATAAGGCGCCGTATCGCTGATCCAAAGTTTGGGGGTTCGAGTCCCACTCTCCACAAGGTT
>CM045741.1:15340015-15405015 GCA_024760905.1 Plotosus lineatus | reverse complement strand
CCATCCATCCATCTATCCATCTATCTATCTATCTATCTAGACATCCATCCATCCATCCATCTATCTAGACATCCATCATCTATCCATCCATCTGGACAGCCATCCATCCATCCATCTAGACATCCATCCATCTCGACATCCATCCATCCATCCATTCATCTATCTAGACATCATCCATCCAGACATCCATCTATCTATCCAGTCTATCCATCCATCCAGTCTAGACATCACTCTATCTATCTATCTAGACATCCATCCAGCCATCCATCCATCTGTCCAGACAGCCATCTATCTATCCAGTCCATCTATCTATCCATCCATCTATCCAATCCAGACATCCATCCATCCAGTCCATCCATCTATGCAATTTGTGATTTTTCTTTTCTCTTTTCTTCTGTAAAGCCCCATGAAAGATGAATAAAAATTTATTTTGAGGTCTGAAAACAGCTTTATCTTTGATTCATGAATTGCTGCCCTCCCATCACTCGAGTATATCCATCTTTTCTCTGTTCTGTTGTTCTGGTTACGTCTTTCCCACGTAACAGTGTTCGACTAAAAACAACAGTCTGCTCTCTAATCCACTTTCAGTCTGTACCACTGCTTTAACCTAATATATTAACACCAAAAAAGAACCACAAATAGACTGTGCTTCTCCGAGCATGACATCTTATATTCCATCCAATCTGTCTCAGAAAAGTCAATAAAGCCAATACGCAACTAAATAATTGGGAATAAATGGTCATTACTTTGGGTTAGCTAAGGATGTGAATGGCCACGAGAAGCATTTCTTCATTTAGTGCTGTCATTTATATAAAATGATAAACACATCAGGATGAACTATAACTGCAGCAGCAAGACATTTCATTCCCCCCCCCCCCCCCCCCCCACACAAAGTTTCTTAATTAAAAAGTTTTAACTTGTATATCAGTAAAAATGTTAAGATATGGTATTTATGGAAAAAATTCACCCTGAATGACCTGCACTATAACGGTCATCTTCGACCTCAAAGGACGAACAACAGCAACTTTTATAGTTACCGTATTCGACCTGATAAGCGCCCAAGTGCTAAAAAAATTGAAGTGGATGGGCGCTTATTATAATGTTACCAGCAGAGTGGAATGGTAAGTGCTTATTACCATTGAGGTGGAAAACATGAATAATAACAGAACAATAAAAGAGTTTTACTGGCATTTGTGTTATTCATTTTGTGGTGTCAACCAAACTACCTACTTTTCCCTCCTGGTGCTGTTCCTTTAAACATTTTCCAGGAAGTAAAATCGAGCTAATCAACATGAATGTTAACTTTAGCACATGGCATGTTGAACCAATGAACACAAACATAAACAAAAGTACATGGCCAGGAACGTGCTTAAATTTATGAAGTTAGTGAGCAGGAGAATCAGGTGAAAAATACTTGTCATCACTTTCTGATAGGTCCATATCTGGCTCATTGCTCCATTCATGCAGAGCATCTCATAGTTTTGCTTTAGCAGTTTCTAATGGTTCATCGGTTGTTGGACATTTACCAAGAGAACACAGCAAAATATTTTCCTGTCTTTTAAAGCAAGGCGATCAAATGTGTTGTTACTGATGAACATTATAGACATTCCCCAGTGGCAGGGGGTCTTGAAATACCGTGTAATCTCACTTTTACAGGCAGCGAATGCCTCATTTTACCGTTACACAGATTGATCGAATAAAATTGGTAAGTTTGATCTACGACTTTGCTTCCAGCACACATGGGTGGTTATTAGACGCAAGATAAAAACCACTGGGGGGGGGAAGTGTTATTGAAGCAAGGCGCCTATTACATCATATATGGTAATTCATGAGCTTTGATGGGTTGAGGGATATGTTTTAAAATGTAATTCTTTGGGTTTTTTTTAAATGTTCACAATATTTTTTAACTTTTTTGCTTTGCGTAACATTGTCTTACATTACTTGCAATCTTAGCCGAATACATGATAATTGCTACTAGTAGGCTGCATAGCCGTCAGCGTGTTTCTACCCTGCAATGGCCTAGCAAGCTGTCCAGGGTGTACTCTGCCCTCACCCAGAGTCAGCTGGGATGGGCACCAGCCTCCCTGCGACCCTAATTAGGATTAAGCGGTTACAATGAACGAAAGAATGTATATGAAGTTCGTGCATTTTTATTAATTACTGGTTACTGGTGTGTTGACACATCAACTCTCTCTTACTGAGGACAGAGTCCCTCCTGGACAGCTCACCGGCCATCACAGGGCGGAAACACGCTGACGACTATATACAGTTACTCTTGACGAAAGTCAGCAATGGTTCTTTTACATGAACCTCACACCATAGACAATGAGAATCATGGCCGACCTTTGATAACCTAGTTAGTTGTACTGGAGGGGACAGTGACAACCTTGTGGAGAGTGGGACTCAAACCCCCAACCTTAGGATTAGTAATCCAGCACCTTTTACCACCAGGCCACCACTGTACTTTTTTTATTAATTATATAAATTGCAAAAATCCGTTGTAGGTGAATTGCAAAATCAAGCCACGCCTTCATTCTTTTGAAGATTAACCAACGGGTGGACTAGAGTTTTCAGATCCCTGCCATCAATGTAGTCAGTCTTACTTTTGTTTATGTGCCTGATAAACCGTCGTTAGCTATTAGCATGTCTTTTAAAAATCAGTCACTGAAAAGTAGTCTCCCAAAAAAATGTAATTACTTTTTGTAATCATTAATGGGAATGTTCTGGAGTGTTGAAAATAACACAGTACAGTCACGATGCTTGTGTATTGGATTGCCGGCTCACAAACAAAACGCCATTTATTTTGCGGAGATGTAGAATTATTTAGCAGAAATAACCCCTGTAAGTCATCATCCTTTACAAGATAACATTTCTCCCGAAACTGATTGAGTTAGAGTTAAATGTTTAAACTAATTTTCCCTGTGTGCTATTCATTTATGCATTCATTTTGATCACAACCACAATCAACCTTTTTCATTTCTGGCCAAAAAATGAGATGTTGTCCTCAAGAGCACTTTGTCCAAATTTTCTGAGGTGAATCCAAACAAATTAGGAAAGAGTATGATATGATTGAACCAAAAATAGAAGATGCAGTCCAGCATATCCATGTGGACTAATCCTATGTGTACGTTAGCAGAGGAGAAATCAACTTCCTAGCATCCCCCCGCCCCCACCCCCGCCCCCACCCCCACCCCAACCTGCTTAATCTAAACCTAACTTGTATCTCATTGCTCCTTCAATGTTTCCTTGGCCCTAACCAAAGCTAAAGATAACCCTAGCAGTAGAAGATCTGAAAGATTATACATCAGGAAAATACCACGGGGACATACATCACTGCCAGCCAGACACACCCACTGAAATGAATTGGGTCAAATGGAAACAGTGTACAAGGGCCGGGCCCACTGACAATTACTAATGTGGTGGCTATCGCGGGTAATAGGACTGTACAAATGGCGAGAGGTTTGTAAACTTTACCCGCTCCTCCAGGTCCGAGGTGTCTGGCACTGCAAACGCTGACTAAATCAACATGTGCCTCTACGTATGGACGTCAGGTACAGGTCCCCAGTGACTGAGCAGACGCTGTGCAGAGGGGAATAGATCAGAGCGGATTAACTTAGAGAGGAGGGAGGAACAGAGGAGAGACAAATAACTGCTTTATACAGTCAGGGAGTGTTTAGATTTTTAACCAGAGCAGGGACGAAAGAATTTCAAAGTTAAATTGGATGTGTACAGAGCATCCCCTCTTAACTGTTATTCAAGGCTGTGGCGGCTCAGTGGTTAAGGGGTACTGATCCAAAGGTTGGGGGCGTTAAGCCCCAGTATAACAAGCTGACTCCGTTGGGCCCTTGAGCAAGGCCCTCAAGGCTTAGTGGTATAAAATGAACAATATAACCCACTCTTGGGTGTCTGCCAAATGCCATAAACGTTATTCATGTACAGTGATCTGTCGCTACTTCGTGCTTCAGTTTCTGCGGCTTCAGTGCATCATGGGTTTTTCAAAAATATTCATCAAAAAATAAAAAAATAAGGAAATTAAGGAATAATAGTGGAATAATAAGGAAAATGCCACAAAACAAGGCCAATTACGCAAAAAAACAAAAAACAAAAAACAACCCAACAAAACTACAGTACTGTACTTCCATTTTAGGTGAAGTGCGCATCTGTGTGCACGCGTCCGTATGTGTGTGTATTTATATTTTATTTACATCTTCTGCATTATTTTTGAATGTTTAATTGTTATTATAATCATTTATAGCATTGAATATGCATTTATTTATATTATATATATATATATATATATATATATATATATATATATATATATATACACACACACACACACACACACACGTAGGTATACATCAGTCCGGGGTGGGCCGATCCTACTTCATGGAAATTGGCAGTTGCAAGGGGTGGGTGGGGGGGGGTCTCGGTCCCCATTAACCGCGGAACGTGAGGGATCCCTGTACTGTTGTGTTTATCCTAACAGTATGTACTGTGTAGATTGCATAGCCTCATTAAAATCTACCTGGAAGGAAGCTGCTTCTTAATGAGAAGATAAAACAGGTCTGATAGTTCATTCATTTTCTGAACTGGTTAATCCTAATTAGGGTCGTAGGAAGATTGGCACCCACCTCAGCTGATTCTGGGCAAAGGCAGACTACACCCTGGACAACTCGCCAGGCCATCGCAGAGTCGAAACATGCCGATGGCTATGCAGTTACTCTTTCCAAAAATTAGCACTGGTTCTTTTACAGCCTCTCACAACAGACACTGAGCGACATGGCCGGCCTTTGATAACCCAGTCAGCTGCACTGGGGGGACAGCAGTGCCAACCGTTGACAGTGAGGCTTGAACTCTCAACCTTGAGATCGGTATTCCAGTACCTTACCACCGGGCCTTCACTGCTCTAGGTCTGATTGTACCTCACGTAATTTTATGCCATTAAAAACAAACTTAATCTGTCTACATTACATTTCTGTGCCACTGAGTACACTGGGCCTACTACTACTAGAAAAAGCAGTGATCTCCGGGATCCAAACACCGGCTGCGAGTAGCACTCCCAGTGTCTATTTCTTGCCAAGTGGGACAGAACCTTAAACAGATCAATGTTCAATAATATGTTCTAGTTTCATGATAAAAGTCACGTGATAGTCAAGTGCGAACCCTCAGAAATACATTCTAAAACCTTGACTGGCCGCTGCTTGTCATGCCGTCAACAGAAATCTGCTTACAGGATACGTCAGGTTTCAGGCTGGTCAGACTTTCAGCTGTTGAGAAACTATAATTTGGGTGTTATAGTGCCCCCTATTGATGACCACACCTGTGTCATTTGACAAATATTCAAAATCTTGATCATGACTTTCAGACAAACCTCGAAAACCAATCCTTATTTACAACTGAATAAATCTAGCTCCTGCTTTACGGGAAGAACTCTGATGTGGCAGTCAGACTGCACATAAACATCAAGATGTTTTTGATAATGATTGACATTCAAACCAACCTGAACATTTCAACACCCATTTTGAAAGAAGGAAGGAAAGCAAGAATATTCATTCATTTGTTCAACTGCTTAATCCTACTAAGGTTGTGGGAAGGCTGAAGCCTGTATCAGCCAATGCTGGGCAAAAGCAGGGTACAGTCGGAACAGCACACCAGTCCATCTCAGGGTCAACACCAACACACATACACACACAACCATTCACACTCACATATAAGGGCAATTTTCTAAACTCCACACCAACTAAGACTCACGCAAGCAAAGACAAAACTTCCAAATTCCACAAAGAAACATCTTCACCAAGCGTGAGACTTGAACTCGACAAACAAAAAAACAAATCAATCAATCAAATCAATCAATCTTCGGAAAAGTCTGGAAACCTTCTGGTCACAGCCTCTCAGCGAAATTGGTTACAAAGTGCTGATTCCTTTCCTGTAGTTTTTGCTTCATGTTTATATTTTTGGAAGATGTCTATAATGCAGTGCGTCTCAATTACTGAATTTTCTGTGGCGCCCCCTCTAGGAAGAACCCCCCCCCCATATAAATAGTATTATTAGCCGATAAAATTCTTATTAGTACACCGCTACATAACGTATCTTTATTAACATTTAAAATAAAAAAGAGAGTTCAACTTATAATAAAGAAAAACTTCATTAACATTGTTTTTTAATCTGTAATTGAAAATATTTAAAGTGCACCAATGTGCCTGAAATAAAAAAAAAAAAAAACATTCTTATTTAAACTCATTCAACTTACTTATGTCTTAATATCGCCACCTGTCTCTTAATTCCTGTTAGAAATTGTTCCATGTTGTTTTTTGAGGGGTTGTTTACTGCACTTCATATACAGTAGTTTGCTTGTGTTAAAAAACACTACACCATAGATAAGCTCAATGAGAACGCTACTGCCAACTACTGGAGCGGAGGTGCAATTACACTTAATTCTTGTACTCTATTCCAGCAAAGCACTGTTCCCCAAGCACTGCTATAATGTCAGTGCAAGACAGAGGTGATAAAAATTCAGTATTCTGATTCAGGGAAATCTTATGGACAGAAGTTAGCATTACGCATGACAAAAAAGAGAGAGAAATGTACTTCATGAATGTTCCAGAGTATCAAATAATATAACTAAAACCCAGTAAAAAGTAGGGGTCTAGTTCTACATTGAAGCATCTGTCAATTAATATATAAATAGTAGCACATCATGGAACTGATTACTTTCCTATATCAGTACAAACCCTTGTAGAATTTGGTATCTTTCTTCCGAATGAGATACATTTCGCCAAACATGGGGCCTTCAGCGGCACCTTTTGAACAGGCCCCTGTTTGTAACATAACTGTTAGTCTTCTCTCCCGTGACACAAACCTGCTAAAGGACACAAACATGCTGTGCTTGTCTTTGGACATTCTCTTCCACCATAGACCCCCCCCCCCCCGCCATTCAACTCTGTGTGTGTGTGTGTGTGTGTGTGTGTGTGTGTGTGTACTTGCCATCCATGGGGTTAGCGTGGGTTAGAGCTGCCTCACACCCGTGTGACGCGGTTTACACTCTAGCCTCAGTGTTGTACAATAGACTAGCTGTATCAGCGGGCCTGTGCACCTGGATGAGTTCCTTCAGATATTTGCCAGTGTGGTGTGAACTGAACTGAGGCTTGGCTCATGGCACACACACACACACACACACACACACACCTATAATATCCCTGAAATGCTCAGAAGTGTGCATCACCTGTGTCCTATTAAAAACAAGAGGTAAAGTCCATGTATCCATTTAAACATATATTGTATATACAGGCAGACACACACACACACACATACTCTCTCTCTCTCTCTCTCTCTCTCTCTCTCTCTCTCTCTCGCTCTCTCTCTCTCTGATCCTACACTAGCCCAGTGGTGGCTATTATGACACATTATTAATTGCCACCATTATCCACAGCAGCTTGGCTGGGAGCTCAGCTGCTCTCTGTAGGCATGAAGAAAAGACCTCCAGATCCTGAATGAATGCGAAAGGCAGAGGGGGAAAAAGGATCATGTGCCACAAGGCTACAGATGCAACACTCTGCCCAAAAGGGATTGTGAAATGGTGAATAATTGATCAGAAAACATTTTTCTTGGTCCTTTCCACTGAGCCACAAATCCTCACTAAGCTTCTCAAGAGAAGAAGCACACAGTCTATTCCTGTGTCTGGAGGCTGAACAGACTGACTGAAAGGGATTGAATGATTGTGTTAGACCTCTGTGTTGAGTTGTCATGAACAAATAACCAGACCAAGCACTTAATCATACACAGGAAAAGCATTAGACATACACAAAGTCTACAAGTACATGGATGTATGTATGTAAGTACTGTATGAATATATATTGAAATATATAAGTAAGTAAATATTAATAAATTAAATATATATATTTATACACACACACACACACACACACATATATATATATATATATATATATATATATATATATATATATGTTTTTGCTGTACTCTATTAATCCTGCAAGGGAAATTATTTCTTCTGCATTTAACTCATCCAAAGTGAGCACACACATACACACTGAGAGCAGTGAGCTGCCACAGAGAGCAGTTGGGGGTGAGGTGCCAAGTTGAAGGGCACTTCAGCCATGAATGTGGAGGAAGGGAAGGAGTCCCGCACCACCACGCATTTTTTCTGATGGTTCAGGAATTGAACCAGCAACCTTGCTGTCCCAAAGCCATTTCTCTAACCATTAGGTTACAGCTACTCCAGAGCAAAGATATGTATACAGGGATCTCCCACTTTCACGGTCACTGGGGACCAAGAACCCCCTTGCAACCACTGATTTTCGCGAAGTAGGATTAACCCCCCCCCCCCCCCCGACTGACGTATACGTGCATGTATATGTGTATATAATATCAATAAATACATATTCAACGCTATAGAAACTTTAAATAACAATTAAACATTCAAAAACAATGCATAAGATGTCAATAAAATATAAATACGCACACATACAGATGCGCGCACACACACATGCACACCTCACAAAAATGTAAGTAGTTTTGTTGGGGGGGTTTTGGGTTGTTGTTTTGTTTTTGTTTGTTTGGGTTTTTTTTTTTTGCATAATTGGCCTTGTTTTGCCACTTTTTCCATGAATACTTTTGAAAAACCCGCGATGCACTGAAACCGCAGAAACGGAAGCACGAAGTAGCGAGGGATCAATATACTAGTGTATATATATATATATATATATATATATATATATATATAGAGGATTTTCTGAGTAGATCCTTCCGTAGGAGAGTGCTCAATACTTTTTGGTAGAGCAAATAACAAAAGGACAGGACAAAGGCTTTCTATTGAAACTCCATTTATCACTACAGATCTGTTTCGAGGGGTGGTGAAACCATCCCCTCTCTTCAGGTGATTACAGAAGAATGATTACAAATGATACAAATTATATATATATATATATATGTATCTGTTGGGGAAGTGGTGGCTTAGTGGTATAGGGCACTGGATTGCTGATCCCAAGGTTGGGGGTTTGAGTCCCACTCTCCACAAGGTTGTCACTGTCCCCCCAGGGCAGCTAACTGGGTTATCAAAGGCCGGCCATGTCTCTCACTGTCCGTGGTGAGAGGTTCATGTAAAAGAACCATTGCTGACTTTCGACAAGAGGAGCTGCATAGCCGTCAGCATGTTTATGCCCTGCGATGGCCTGGCAAGCTGTCCAGGGTGTACTCTGCCCTCACCTGGAGTTGGTTAGGATGGGACACCAGCCTTCCCGCGACCCTAATTAGGATTAAACGGTTATAGAAAATGAATTGAACTGAATCTATTCTTTTTATGTATGTAAATGCTTAAAATGTATAGAATTAAATAATAATATATATTAAAAATTAAATTCTTTCTCCTAGAAGAGACAGGAGCATAGGGTGACTTATAAAAGCAGAGGTAGGAGCACACAGGTAGACTGCATCTTGTGCAGACGGTGCAGTTTGAAGGAAGTCAGTGACTGCAAAGTAGTAGTGGGTGAGAGTGTTACCAAACAGCATAGGATAGTGGTGTTCAGGATGACACTGATGGTGAGTAAGGTGAAGAAGGCAAAGGCAGAGCAGAAGACAAGGGGGAGTTGAAACAGGCTTTGGGTGGTCAGGAAGTGCTTCCAGATGACTGGACAACCACACCAAATGTGATCAGGGACACAGGTAGGAGAGTACTTGGTGTGTCCCCTGGAAGGAAAGTAGATAAGGAGACTTGGTGGTGGAATGAGGAAGTGCAGGAGTGTGTACAAAAGAACAGGTTAGCTAAGAAGAAATGGGACATAGAGAGGACCGAAGAGAGTAAACAGGAGTACAGGGAAACAGCGTAAGGCGAAAGTAGCGGTGTCAAAGGCCAAACAGAGGGCATATGATGACTTATATGATAGGTTGGACAGTAAAGAGGGAGAAAATTATCTATACAGGTTGGCACAGCAGGGAGATAGAGATGGGAAGGACCTGCAGCAAGTTAGATTGATAAAGGACAGAGAGGGAAATGTATTGACTGATGACAGAAGTGTGCTGGGAAGATGGAAAGAGTACTTTGAAGAGCTGATGAAAAGGATACCTGTGGAGGTATGGAAGTGTCCAGGAGAGGTAGCAGTAGATTTTCTGACAAGAACATTCAACAAGGCCTTAGAGAGTGAGCAGATGCCGGAAGAATGGAGGAGAAGTGTGCTGGTGTCCATTTTTAAGAACAAGGGAGACGTGCAAAGTTGTGGCAACTACAGAGGGATAAAGTTGATGAGCCATACAATGAAGTTATGGGAAAGAATAGTGGAAGCTAGACTAAGGGCAGAGGTCAGCATTTGTGAACAACAGTTTGGTTTCATGCCAAGAAAGAGCACCATAGATGCAGTGTTTGCTTTGAGGATGTTAATAGAGAAGTACAGAGAAGGTCAGAAGGAGCTGCATTGTGCCTTTGTGGATCTGGAAAAAGCAGATGACAGGGTGCCGAGAGAAGAACTGTGGTATTGCATGAGGAAGTCTGGAGTGGCAGAGAAGTATGTTAGAGTGGTGCAGGACATGTATGAGAGATGTAAGACAGTGGTGAGGTGTGCTGTCGGCGTGACTGAAGAATTCAAGGTGGAGGTGGGACTGCATCAAAGATCAGCTCTGAGCCCCTTCTTGTTTGCGATGATGATGGACAGGCTGACAGACGAGGTTAGACAAGATTCCCCATGGACTATAATGTTTGCAGATGACATTGTGATCTGTAGTGAGAGCAGAGAACAAGTGCAGAAAAATCTAGAAAGGTGGAGGTATGCCCTGGAAAGGAGAGGAATGAAGGGTAGCCTCAGTAAATCAGAATACATGTGTGTGAATGAAAAGGACCCAGGAGGAACGGTGATGTTACAGGGAGCAGAGATATGGAAGGTGAAGGCTTTTAAGTACCTCTGCTCAACAGTCCAGAGCAATGGAGCGTGTGGAAAAGAGGTGAAGAAGCGTGTGCAGGCAGGTTGGAATGGTTGGAGAAAAGTGTGATGTGCGATAGGAGAGTATCAGCAAGAATGAAAGGAAAAGTGTACAAGACGGTGATGTGGCCAGCGATGTTGTATGGTTTATAAACAGTGGCGCTGAGGAAAAGACAGGAGGCAGAGCTGAAGGTCGCGGAAATGAAAATGTTGAGGTTCTCTCTGGGAGTTTAGAGGATGGATAGGATCAGAAATGAGTTCATCAGAGGGACAGCCCATGTAAGATGTTTTGGAGACAAAGTCAGAGAGGGTAGATTGAGATGGTTTGGACATGTACAGAGGAGGGATAGTGAGTATATTGGTAGTAGGATGCTGAGGTTGGAACTACCAGGCAAAAGGCCCAGAGGAAGACCAAAGAGACGATTCATGGATGTGGTGAAGGAGGACATGAAGGTTGTTGGAGTAAGAGAAGAAGATGCAGAGGACAGGGTGAGATGGAGGCAGATGATTTGCTGTGGCGACTCCTGAAGGGGGAAATTTGCAAATTTTCCTGATATTTTATTAATATTTTATCAAAAATATAAAAAAACCTTAAAACAATAACAACAGAAAATCTGATTTTTAAATACGAAATAAAATCAGTGTAATATCATCACCTCATTGTGTGGTCCAAGAGATATTGTACTTCCAAAGGTCCTGTAAGACAATAATAAACGTCAACGATGCAAGAGTAAGAGTCCACCCCAGGGCCATAGCCCACATAACATTCACCCTGTCAATGATGAATTACCTGTAACAGCATGCTGTGGCATGTTTAATTCCCTACTTCATCAGGCTTTCTTAATTCATGCAACCCATATAAGGAATACTCTGTAAGCAGTGTAAATTTAAAATCCTAACACAATACTTAACCCGGAATACTGCTGATCTTTCTGAACAGTGAATATCACTAAAGCTTTGTGAATGTACAGAAATCTCAATTGGGGTTGTTTTGTCCATGCATTCATCACATCCCAGATGGAGAAATGTTTACATGATCAACTGATAGAGAGAGGGGAGGAGGAGAAGGAGGAGGTAGAAAAGGAGGAGGAGGGAGGAGGAGGGAAAAAATTGATCACAGCACAGATCATGGAATCCAATTGTCAACAGCATCCTTCGCAAAACTTCGCCCAACCCATTCATCCGAAACTGATAAAAAAAAAGAGAGAAGAGAGAGAAAAAAACAGTTACGTGAACTGTCACACCAAGCTCTACTGTTAATCTAAGGTAATTAGTGTCAGACTGATTCCCAATACATCATGGGTGTGATAGCAGACTCTGCTCTGCTCTGCTCCACCAGCAATCTGTTTCTCTCACTTGTGTAGCTGTGAGTATTTTAGTACTCACAGTCATAATACAGAGTTCTATTGGACGTATCGTGTGTATGGAGTATCCAGACCCTAGAGCTGGCCCAACTAACAAACCAAGAATAAACCAACTTGGTTTTACAGTCAAAACTCTTGGTTTATTTTCCACTGATTTAAACAAGGACTGGAACAATTACCATGTGGCACTAAATGCAATCGCATTAATTCAGCTTGCACTGGTGAAAAAAGTACATAACCCAAAAGGTTTATAGTGTTGATGCAGTGTTGATTGCTCAGTGATTGGCATGTTTTGAAATGATCAGAAATAACAAACATGATAAAGAATAACACATTAGGGATGTGCTTTTATGGAAGCAAACTGGTCATTATTGCAAAATAAACCATGATAGGGAAAAGCAGAAGGATACTGAATCATTGTACAATAACTACCAACTCAGTGCAAATTATCCTGCTCAATTCATGCTTACCTACTAAACAAATTAATAAATTTGTACCAAATTTTCATTTTAAAAAGCTTACTCTCTTCAAAGTTATGCGACCTAATAAAAGCACTGGTGTGTTGCACAGAAGTAACAGATGAGAATGGCATGAGTAACCAATCAGAATCATGTATTTAACAAAGAAAAATACGTAATCAACAACACGCTTGATTGTTGATTTTATTGCTAATTAGAATACAGTATAACATTTATAATCACAAATAAAAATAAACATTAAAAAGTGTTCTTACCAATAGCAATATTTGTAATATGTCTATGTGTGTGTGTGTGTGTGTGTGTGTATATATATATATATATATATATATATATATATATATATATATATATATATATATATATATATATACACACACAGGGTTCCCTTGCTTTCCACGGGTTAATTGGGGCCAAGATCCCCCCACAACTGTAAGACAGACCCCCCTGTATATGTGTATATAATATCAATAAATACATATTCAATGCTATAAATGCTTATAATAACGATCAAACATTCAAAAATAATGCATAAGATCTAAATAAAATATAAATACACACACATACAGATGCGTGCGCACTCAGATGTAGTTTTGATGGGAGGTTTTGGGTTGGTTTTTTTGTTTGTTTGTTTGTTTGGGGTTTTTTTGCATAATTGGCCTTGTTTTGCAGCGTTTTCCTCAACTTTTTCTGCTATTCATCCTTAATTTCCTTCTGTTTTAATCCGATTAATATTAAAAAAAAAAACGCAATGCACTGCACTGAAGTCGCATGATTTGAAGCACGAAGTAGCGAGGGATGCTTATACTTTGAAAATGAAATTCAGTTACATGCATGATTCATGCTACATCATTCATATATACATACATATACATATGTACATATATATATATATATATATATATATATATATATATATATATATATATATATATATATATATATATATATATACACACATATACATATATATATATATATATATATATATATGTGTGTATATATAAATATATACATATATATATACAAAAATAAATATATATACAACTGTGTTGTAATATATATATATATATATATATATATATATATATATATATATATATATATATATATATATATATATATATATATATATATATATATATATATATATATATATATATATGTGTGTGTGTGTGTGTGTGTGTGTGTGTGTGTGTGTGTGTGTTTGTCTGCCTGTATATACAGTATATGTTTAAATGGATACATGGACTTTATCCCTTGTTTTTAATAGGACACAGGTGATGCACACTTCTGAGCATTTCAGGGTATTATAGGTGTGTGTGTGTGTGTGTGTGTGTGTGTGTGTGTGTGTGTGTGTGTGTGTGTGTGTGTGTGGAGTAAGAAAGCACACTGTATGTTTAGCATATTTTCTTGGTTCTAAAGACTTTTTTCACACCGGTCGGCGAGAATATGCCCCCTGCTGCTTTAGTTTGTACTGTGGCACTGCTGGTTACACAAGAGTTACTCGGAGGATTGTTTACAAGCTCGGTTTCTTCTCATCTCATACATGTGGTAATGCGATGGGGCTCAGAGAAAATTAGCTACACAGAAAGACATTTGCAAACCTTCACTTAGATTAGTGAGATGGTTTTGTGTATCTATTTGAAGTTCCCACATGAGCATGGCTTCTTGAATAAACCTGCACCACATACACACACACACACACACACACACACACACACACACACACACACACACACACACACACACACACGTTCCCATTCTGTCCCTAAATCAGCTGGTTCAAGACGATCATCCTACAGTGCCACCCTCTAATTTTAACCCATTCTAATTATACTGTGTTGTATTTATTGCTGAAACTTGGCAGTGTTTATGTAAAACACATATCTTTTTATTTAACACATAATTATATAAAAATGAATTCGTTCACATTTGTTTAACTGACATGTAATCTGGCCACTCGGGTAGAACGAACCAATTGTTTCTTTATTTTAATGCTTTTAGAGTTGTATAAGACATTAACTCTAATTGAGATAAGCTGCAGACTTAAATTAAAAGTATAATCTTTTCATAATAATGATCATTAAATACAAATTTTCTTTGCTAGAAAGTGGAAAGAATAATTCGGGCAAAGTCCCCACACCATATTTCTACTTAAGGAGTGTATGATGTTGGGAGGGAAAATCAACTCAACCTGAAATAGTGAAAAAGCCTCATCTTCAAACCCTTATCTTCTCGCACTTCTCCTCGCGCCGCACTTGGTGTGATAGAAAAATAAAACATTCTATCAGCTCGTCGGACTGAAGCGAAGGAACCTAAAACACCGAAAGAGTGAGACACAAGTGAAAATGAAATAAGGTCACATAAGAGGGACTCAGGTAAGGGTTGCTAGGTAACGCTTCCCGCACTGACATTCAGACCTCGAGCCTATCCGTCTCTGCAGACCTCCCTAGCGCCTCGCGCCGTGACAACGCAGCCACGTGCAGCCGTGAGCATTTATCACTGCGCGTGTGTGTAATGAGCACTCAGCACTGGGGAAATTGGGCTGACCTCTGGGCCAAAGCTGTTAGCAGGGACTGGTGGGAAGGCCAGAAAGGTCATGGCATCCTTGTCCCACCCACTTAGTGGGCAGTTAGTGCAGGGGCAGCGGTTTATCGTTGGCGCAATATATTACCCACAATACGATGTTTACCACTAGCTTGCGAGGGAACCTGTACCGGCTGAGCTTTTACACGAAGAGGACCGGTATTAAAAAAAAAAAAAAAAAAAAAAAAAAGAGAGAGAGAGAGAGAGAGAGAGAGAGAGAGAGAGAGAGAGAGATTTGTGTGAAGATGATAAGATAAGTTTGTGCATTTTAATTTTTACAACATATTGTACAAAATATAATTATGAGGGTTCTGGTGTTCGATGTGAGACAGCCAATACTGTGTTGTAATTTATTTATTTATTTATTTTGTTGTCAACTTTGGCTTAGGTTGTAAACATTTTGGCGCCATTATCCATTCCAGAATGTTCCACACACTTATGCACACCTAGATGCACAATATTTTTTTTTTTTTTTTTTTTTGGACAAGTGTTTACAAATGGGAGGAAACCCCACATAGACATGGAGAGAAACTCCACAGAGACAGTAACCTGAGCTTAAGATTGATCCGAAGAAAAATGATATGCAGTTCTAAATTTGCTCACTCACATATAAAAGTTCATGACACATCTAGGTGCAGAGTTACACACAGAAAAGTAATCACAGTTGCCACACTGTCGGTTACATTCATCCTTACCCACAAACCTACCCATGATTCCACAAAGTGTTATTTAATTCAACTAAACCTTCAGCTGTTGTGACCCTCTCTATGCGCCGCACCCCCCCCCCCCTCCACTCTTGTTCTCTCTCGCCCCTGTACGCTCAATCTCTCTCTCTCACTGAGCCGCAGCCAAAGACTGAGATACAATCAATACGCAAGCAGATGGAGAATAGAAAAAGCGGGTGAATCAGTTATTTTCACTCTGAGCTGGTCCCCTGAAACTCATGAAACCAAAATTTGAACTTTAAAATTGATAAGGATTGATTTCACTGACAGCAGGATCGTAATATATGCCTCTTTAGAGACCTGGCTAAAGGGCTACAGATGCCAGCCATATAAAGCACTGAACGCTAAATCAAGCCAAGACTCCACAATTAGCTTTTTACTGTTTTAGGATATGGGAAATCTTTAGAGCTTCATCAGACTGTATTAAACATCATTAGGCCTGAGGGAATCTGGAAAAGATGAATGCAAAAGTAAACTTGTTTGGACAGATGGATTGGAATGAAGTTCTCTACTTGCAAATCTTTTTCACTAAATATCTCTATATTTATTCACTGTATGTTTTTGCTGGAACATTTTATTATAAAGTCCACACTTAGTGAATTATCACTTGAATAATGCTTTCATCACAACAAATCATTATATACACTAATCTTTAGCATATCAGGATATCAAATAAAACGCCATGTGCAAAAGTACTGAGAAACTTACCAACTCATTTGCCAAATCCTATTAGGATCACAGAGTCTATTTCAGCCAACATTGACCAAAGTCAGGGTACACCCTTAACAGCACACCAGACAATCACAGAGCTAAAAAAAGAGAAAAAAAAAACCCCCAAAACCGTTTACACTTACATTTAAGGGCAATTAGAAAACAGTCAATTTAGCCTAATGTGCATGTCTTTGGACTGTGGGAGAAAATAAGAGTACCCGGAGGAAACCATGCAAACTCCACATAGAAACAATCCTGCCAAGCTCCAGACTCAAACCCAGAACCTTCTTGCTGTGTGGCGGATATGCTAACCACTATGTCACCATTATTTGTAACAATAAAAATGCTACCATATAAAAGTGGGGCCGGTGGCGTAGTGGTTAGAGCGCTGGGCTCATGTTCAAATCCCAGTTAGACCCCCACTGTGCTAAGACCCCTGGGCAAGGTCTCAACCACAAGTGTGCCTCTGTTCACCCAACAGTATAAATGGGTACCAGTAAAAATATACTGGGAAGAAAACCTGCGATGGACTAGCGTCCCATTCAGGTGTTGAACTCCTAGTTGCTTCACGCTACAGAAACCGGGGATAAGCACCGGCCTGATGAGCCACTATGGCTCGAGGGTAAAAAGCCCAACAGACTATACCTTTTTTTACCATATAAAATCAGTTCATTTTCTGTAACCGCTTGATCCTAATTAGGGTCACGGGGAGGCTGGCGCCCATCCCAGCCGACTCTGGGCGAGGGCAGAGTACACCCAGGACAGCTCGTCAGGCCATCGCAGGGCGGGCTTTGCAGCCTACTCTTTACGAAAGTCAGCAATGGTTCTTTTACATGAACCTCTCACCATGGACAGTGAGAGACATGGCCATTCTTTGATAACCCAGTTAGCCGCACTGGGGAGACAGTGACAACCATGTGTTGAATGGGACTCGAACCCGCAACCTTTGGATCAACGATCCAGCGCCCTATACCACTAGGCCACCACTGCCCTCATATATAATATAAATATAAAAAAAATTAATTCAATCACTTTAAGCAAAGTGCATAAAGGTGCCATGAGCCTTGCACTATTGCACAAGTTAGTTAGAAGTTTAATGTGGAAGTACTTTACAAAGATAGCATATACTGTGAAATGGACACAATAACATATATGCCGCTGTGTCACCTTTACTGAGAAGCTGTATTTAATTAACAACTTACTCAATTAAAAGTCAAAAATGTATTCAAGTGCTACAATGGATACGCGTTGTAGAAATTCAATGACTGTACACGAGAGAAAGTGAAAACATAACGGTAAAGGAACGGTAAAAAAGTTCAAGGGGTATGAACACCCCTGCAAGTCACATTACACATATACATCTGAAAATACCATTAATTCAGTTGAAAGCAGCAATTACAGGGATCCCTCACTTTCTGTGGTTAATTGAGACCGAGATCCCCATGCGACCTCTAAATTCCTCGAAGTAGGATCAGCCCCCCCCCCTGACTGACATATATGTACATGTATATGTGTATATAATATCAATAAATACATGGCTATAAATGTATATCATAAAAATGAAACATTAAAAAATAATAAATAAAATGTATGTAAAATATAAATACACACAGATTCAGATGCGCGTGTGCACGCACGCAAATGCACACCTCACAAAAATGTAACTAGTTTGGATGGGAAGTTTTGGGTTGTTTTTGTGTTTGTTTCATGTTTTTTTTTTTTTTCTCTGCACAACTGGCCTTGTTTTTGTGGCATTTTCCTTAACTTTTTCCCTGCACTGAGTCTGTCTTCCTTTCGGCGTTTTCCCTTTCTCGGGAGTCGCCACAGCGAATCATCTGATTCGCACGTTTGATTTGGCAGAGGTTTTTACGTCGAATGCCCTTCCTGTCACAACCCTTTTAGCAAGGGACAGAAACACGCTGACGGCTTTGCAGCTACTCTTTACGAAAGTCAGCAATGGTTCTTTTACATGCCTCTCACCATAGACAGTGAGAGACATGGCCCGCCTTTGATAACCCAGTTAGCTGCACTGGGGGGGGACAGTGACAACCTTATGGAGAGTGGGACTTGAACCCCCAACCTTTTGGATCAGCGATCCAGCGCCCTATACCACTAGACCACCACTGCCCTCACTTCTTCCCTGCACTGAAGCCGCATGAATTGAACCGCAAACTAGTGAGGGATACCTGTACTTTGAAAATGAAATTCAATCACACGCATGATTCATGCTACATCATCCCCTAATGAACTATTCAATAAGTAAAAATAATAATAAATAATCAACATTTAGCACTGGCTAAAATTTCCCATGCTGCCTAGCAAATTTATGTTAGCTTCTGGAAATTATACTAGTTGAATGTATTATTCGCAAAGAAAAGAAGCTGATGTAGTTAAATGTAGAAATGTAGTCAGTTAATTTGATGAAATATAACAATACTTACTTTAACTTTTTAAAATTGAGTGGCGTTAAAGACATCCATCCTCAAGTTCCAGTGCATTTCAATAGCTTCTATATCTACATACACACCACAGACATCTAACAATGTGACAATAAATTTCAAGAATTCATAATTGTTTAAAACACTGATAACGTGGTTTATTTTAACCATGTAATCTCATAAAAAATTTGTTCTGTTTTCTTTGCACTGTGAATGACTGTTCACAGTGGGCTGTTAGACACTTCCTGACTTATGTTCATTCTGTTCATTCGTTTTACGTTTTTTCAATTTTACGTTTAAAAAAAAAAGTCAAATTTTAAGTTTAGCGTGCTCTCTGTCGTATGAGACGTACCTACATAGTAAGCTGACATAATGACGCAATGATGTAATGATGCTGCGTCCATTGTTTACAAACGAAAGACTGAACGTGCCCCTCCTTCTTCCCAGTTGAGTGCGTGTTACTCTTGTCTTAAGACGTCGTCTCTGTGATATTTGTGTTTACAGTGTTTTCCGGACTTTTGGGACCCAAAGCAAACATGGTTGGTCAGAAGCGTAAGCCTACTAGCATGGGTGCGAATCTCCGGTTTTCCCAAGGCAAGTCGCAATCTACCATGCAGTTAAGCAAAGATAGTTGTAAAATGAATGAAAACCCAAATCCAGAAAAAAAAGAGAACTCTTTGCTCTGTTGGTGATTCACATCAGTGCAGGCTAAGTACTAAACGAGTATTCAACGACGCCCTTGCTCACTTGAAAGACCGGAAGTCAGGATAACCCACGCTTTGTCTCAAGCACAAGCAAGTGAACTACTTTCAGTGGAGTGCCTCACATATTGTAAGCGTTGATTGGCTGTTTTAAGCTCAATGTAAAGTGACTCGGCTCAGCGTCATGTAAAGTGACCATCCGTCGACCATCTGAACCATTTACAAGCAGAAAGATCGCATCATAGAGAATGTTAAAGGTTATATTTGATACTGTGAATTAAAATTTATCTATTTGAAATTATTTTGGCTTCAATTTAATTTATTTGAAATTAATGTTGATATTATTTGATATATTTGATATTATTTTACAATGTTATGTTTATAATAATTGATTTAGGGGTGTTTTATGAGATACAGTAATGGTATTTATGGATGTATAGTACAGTATGAACGTCATACGTCACTGGAACATACAGTAACAACTTGGGGTTTTTTTCACCTTACGTTCGGCTGTCTAAAACGTAAGTCGAGGAGCGTCTGTATTTTTTTCCAAAACACTGCCTAATGTAAGATTAACAATAGAGAAAGAGAAGATGGTAATACTTAACTGCTTTTTATTTTATTTTTATTTGCATTATTAATAGCTAGTCATACATTATGTGAGAGGCTATTAGTAATGTATACTCCATTAATCCCAATGAGCTATTTACGCTAGTTCATGTGTTAATTTATTTATGGTATTAGTTAATTGTTAATATGGTCTTTTGCTTATTTGTGGAACTTGTTACCATTTTACTTGTGCTATGCCTTTGTGCTGTTTATATTCTCAATGGCACGGCGGTGTAGTGTGCAAGAAATAAAAGAAATTGTAGCTTTAATGAGCAAAATATGGTAATGATGGTTGTTTTTTAATTGCACAATAGCATTGTATGTGATGGGAGATTATTCACAGACACCCGAAAGAGAATTAATGACACTTTAATTCCATCGAGGAGAGGAGTTGAAAACATTATTGTGCAGAGTGAACCAAAAGCTAATTCTTGTTAGGAGAAGTGATTAGTGAGTTTGAATGGGAAGTCCTTACCAGAGCTAACATTGGAAGTACACATTGAGCTGCATGCTGGAGAACAGATGGTGTGTCATAAATTCTAGCCCCCTTTTCTGACACCTATTAGCATTCAGCTAACAGCCACAGCTTGCCAGCCATTTAGGTAATGTTTCTATTATAGTGCTTCGGAAAGAATGATGAAGTGTGTTTTGGGCCTTTTGAACAATTTAGGGTATATTTGTGTAATGAGTCGCACATGCAATTATTCAACATCACAGGGCTTCTGCTGTTTCGAACTTCGAGTGTAGGATTAATTAAAAGAACACCAAGGATTAACATTAAAATATAATTTTATATTTATTTGAGTAAAATGAAATGCTAATTTTGTGAAATATGCAACAGTCAGATTCTTGGTAAAATGAGAGAATACTTCATATTCCCATGTATTTTGTTGTTGATGTAACAACAACAACAACAACAACAACAACAAAAAAAAAAATCTAACAATTAATTTCATTTTCATTATTTTTCCCCCACCTGGTGAAAACCTTAACATGAAATTTATTCACATTTATTTGAATGTCATTTCACTGATCACACACTCTGTGTGTGATACTTACTTGAGTTTATATGTACATGTATGTTCAGAGTGTAAAACATTGAAATATAAAAGTGATCACGTATCACACACGACTGAAATAGATGCAATTGTTCCACCTGAGTACAATTGATAATTGCGTTTTACTTTTAGTCAACATTATGACTTTTCAAATTGTACAGTATTGTGAACTTAAACTGTCTCACAAATGTTACATGCTACAGAAGACAACATTTCGAGAAGAATAATTTTGAGAATCCTTTAGGAATGGCAGTGTGTAGTGTCATGTTAACTACTTTATTCAATTTCAGAGAAATCCCCCAGGCACATGCAGCATACACAAGGGAACAAAGCACAGTGATCTTTTACACACACACACACACACACACACACACACACACGCACACACGCGCATGCACACACGCATACACACACACACACACACACACACACACACACACACACACACACACACACACACGCAGACAGCAAGAGAGAGAGAGATCGATTAGATGGTACAACTTGTGACATACAGTTCACTCCTTGCCACTAACATTTCTCATATAACCAGGGAACAAAGCTAACTTTTTTTCTCTTTCTACATCACAGGGTTCCCCTTACTGATATTTATAAGGAGAAATATAAGAAACAAATACATGCATGTATGCACAATAATCATAATATTTCATTTATATTGATAAAAATCTTTTGTGGCTTGTCCACGGTGTGCCCAACTTCTCACCTGCCATCAGATAGGACTGAGTCCATTCCCCATATGGCCCACAATGGATGGGTGTTAAGGAAAGTGAATGAATGAGGTTAAAGCCTTTCGGCTTTTTCCCTTTTCTTCGGGGTCGCCACAGCAAATCATGTGATTCACATGTTTGATTTGGAATAGGTTTTTACGTCGGATGCCCTTCCTGACACAACCCTTTAGCAAGGGGCAGAAACACGTTGACGGCTTTGCAGCTACTCTTTACAAAAGTCAGTATTGTTTTTTTACATGAACCTCTCACCATAGACAGTGAGAGACATGGCCGGCCCAGTTAGCTGTACTGTGGGGGACAGTGTCAACCTTGTGGAGAGTGGGACTCGAACCCTCAATCTCCGGATCAATGATCCAGCACCCTTTAACACCAGGCCACATATATATATATATATATATATATATATATATATATATATATATATATATATATATATATATATATATATAAAATCATGATTATATGCTTACATACGGTTACATATGCTACATACAGTTCAGAAAACAGCCTTTTTTCCTACCCCTGTTCACCATCACCACAATTTGGCTTGATAAGTAATTTTATTCATATGTACATTAAAAACAAGTGTTGCAACAAGGAATGAAATTCTTACTTTAGTCATCCCACTCTGACATTATTAAAGCAATAAAAAAAATAATAAAATTTAAAAAAGCTAAAAGTATCATGACTGATATTACTTAACATCTTGTATCTAAAACTTAAGCCTAGCCCACATGAATCCATCCCTTCTAAATAGAGCCAGCCAGAGTTGTGTGTGTCTACACTTTTGTTTTAAAAAAAAGGATCTTCCTACACGTGACGTACTTATTGCAATATCACACACATATTATAAATATATAACACTACAAATTGGATTCCAAAAAAGTTGGGGAACTATACAAATTGTGAATAAATACTGAATGCAATTATGTGGAAATGCCAAATTTCAATATTTTATTCTAAATAGAACACAGATGACAGGGTCAAAAGTTTAAACTGAAAAAATGTATTATTTTAAGGGGAAAATAAGTTGATTTTAAACTTCATGGTGTTAACAAGTCTCAAAAAAGTTGGGACAGGCAGCAATAAGAGGCTGGAAAAGTCAATTGCACTTATAATGAACAGCTGGAAGATCAATTACCACTAATGAGGTCCATTGGCAACTTGACTGAGTATAAAAATAGCTTCTCAGAGTGGCAGTGTCTCTCAAAAGGTGTCTCTCAAAATGATGGGTAGAGGATCAGCAATTCCCGCAATGTTGCACAGAAAGATAGTGGAGCAATATCAGAAAGGTGTTTCCCAGTGAAAAATTGCACAAAGAGTTTGAAGTTATCATCATTTACAGTGCATAACATCATCCAAAGATTCAAAGAATCTGGAATAATCTCTGTGCGTAAGGGTCAAGGCTGAAAAACTATACTGCATGCCCGTGATCTTCAGGTCCTTAAACGACACTGCACCACAAACAGGAATGCTACTGTAAGGAAATCATGGAATGGGCTTAGCAATACTTCCAGAACCCATTGTGGGTGAAGACAATCCGCCGTGCCATCCGCCGTAGCCAGCTGAAACTGTACAATACAAGGAAGAAGCCATTTCTAAACAGGACCCAGAAGCACAGGTGTTTTCTCTGGGCCAGGGATCATTTAAAATGGAGTGTGGCAAAGTGGAAAACTGTTCTGTGGTCAGACGAATCACTATTTGAAGTTCTTTATGGAAAACTGGGGCACATAGGCCTTCATGTTGACGACCTTGAATGTGTCATGGCTGATTGCTCTGTTCACACTTATGGTTTCAGTGCCTTAGAATATGCATCCAATTTGCAAAATTAAGCGCGACAGAAGTACCAGATAATAATGGTTATAATTATTATTAATTTTATGGAAAGTGAGGTGATGTTGGGTGCGGGAGGTTTTTGCATTACCCAATAAAAATAATTTCAAAAAATTAATATCTGAATAAAAGTTCACCAAATGCAACACCAGGAAAGTATTTTGAAAATAATTTCACATTCATAACCCTAATACACACACATTGGGTATACAGTAAACTATTGCTGTATTTTTTGCATTAACTTTACATAATCTCTCCTGTGATACATAACTGGATTTTCCTTATAAACACGAGTCGGAAAGCTGATGTAGTCTATTATGCAGATCCAAAATAAATAATAAATCCTTAGGTTTAATTCATGAGAACCTCTATAAGGTAATTATGTTTCGATATGACATGGAATGAACAAATCACAAAGGAATGTGCAGATTTTTACTCATAGTTCCGCATTGCTCTCGCTCTCTCTCGCTCTCTTTCGTTCTCTCTCTCTCTCTCTCTCTCTCTCTCTCACACACACACACACACACACACACACACACACACACACACACACACACACGTCCAAATAGTGCAGGCTGAAATAGAAAATAACGGCTCTCCCATAAGCCAAAACTGAGCAGCTTATACTGAAATACATAACTAATCCAACCGAACCCACTGGACTCAAGACAATCAAATCGAGGTTGCATGTAAAATATATAGAGAAAATAACACAAAAATGTCACTAAAGAAAGTACTTCGATTTGTTTAATTTAGATTTTAATGGCAGGTTCAATCCGATACATGACGCACAGCAAGTGATCCTACATTGCGTTATTTCACCCTATTTTGCAGCTTTCGTCTTTATGTTTCACAAGTAATCCATTAACCATATGTGTGAGAAATACATGCTTTTTGTCCCTGTTAACTGAATGCATTCTTTACTATGAAGTTTACATTCCTGGTGAGGAAAAGAAAATGCATATTTTGAAAGTTCAAACCCCATCTTGCAAAACATGCATTTTTTGAACAGATTTTTGTACTTGTTTACCTTAAGGACTTGCACAACTGCATACTGTATTGTGCCTGTAGATGTCTGTGACTTCTGGATCCAATTAGGAGTTAGTTATCAAATGTGTGATGAGCTGCATCATTTGTGAAGGATTACCAAATAATGGGTAATTGTTTAAAAGTACAGTATATTACAGACTATCTATAACATACACACACCCGTCAGCATACCCCTTAGACTGCAAATTAAAAGACACCCTGAACCAGTTCTTCACTCACCTCAATCAATACAACAGAGAGGTGCGAACCTTCCCTGCTCTTCCAGACAGGGATGACAATGCCATCCAGTTGCATTAGCACCAGATCAGAACCAAGCTACGCAGAGTCAACACGAGGTAAGCTACTCTTCCAGACGAAGTCACAGGAAGGGTATTTAAAATATGTGCAGATCAACTAGTGGGAATTTTCATCACCATCTTTAACCTCTTGCTATTGCAATGTACAGTTCCCGCCTGCATCAAAACAGCCACCATCATTCCAGTGCCTGAGAAGAGTACAGCAAGCTGCCTAAATGACTACCCTGTTGACCTAACTCCTATCGTAACCAATGTTTCAAGAGACTCATCTTGTCTCACAGTATGGCTGCCCTCCTGCAAATCTTGATCCACATCATTTTGCATACAGAGCAAACAGGTCAACAGAGGATGCCATCAATACAACCCTTCACACAGCTCTCACATACCTGGTTAGCAGGAACGCCTATGTGAGGATGCTGTTCATAGACTTCAGCTCCGATTTTAACACAGTCCAACCTCATAAACTGATTCAGAAGTTGTGCAGTTTGGGCCTATGAAGCTCACTGTGCGCTTGGATACTGAACTTGCTGAGCAACAGACCTCAGAACGTCATACACATTTCCTCCACTCTCATCCTGAACACTGGAACACCACAGGGGTGTATTCTTAACCCCCTGCTCTTCTCCATCTTCACACAGGACTGTTCACACACTCACACCAGCAACATCATCATCAAATTCGCAGATGGCACCAGCATCATAGGTTTGATTACAGATAACGAGTTAGCCTACAGGAAGGAGGTCCAACATCTCTGCGACAATAACAATCTGGAACTTAACACATCCAAAACCAAGGTGATGATAATGAACTTTAGGAGATCGAAACAAACTGAGCACTCTGCCTTCTACATTGGTGGAGTGGAGGTAGAGAGGGTGGAGTGCTTCAAGTTTCTTGGAGTCCACATCTCTGCTGACTTCACCTGGATCACAAACATTTCCCACCAGGTGGGGAAAGCACAACAAAGAATTTTTCCATGCTTTCCACAGAAAGCTTCGACAAGCCCATCTACCCAGACCCCTACTGACGGACTTTTACCACTCTGCCATAGAGAGCCTCCTGATCAACTGCTATATAGTGTGGTTTAGCAGCTGGACTGCAAAGGATAGGAAGGCCTTGCCTTGGCAGTAAGGATGGAATTACACTACCCTCCCTCAGTGACATTTACACTCTCAGACTACAGAAGAGAACCAATGGAATTATCAGGGACCCCATACACCCTGGCCACCGCCCTTTCTAACTGTTCCCCTCCAGAAAAAGGGACAGGACACTAAAAAAAAAAAACTAACAGACTCGAGAACAGCTTTTACCCAAAAGCTGTTAAACTTGTCACCCCACCACCACTGTCACTCACACTAACTGAATAAATGAATAAACATCATTCAGACCATCTTCCTAGACAGTGCAAAATTCATGTTTCAGTGCAAGTCTCATACGTTGGTCTTGAACATCATAACATTTAAACACCATATAATTAAAGGCTCTATCTCTTACCCGATGTATATCCTTTGTGTGTGTGTGTGTGTGTGTGTGTGTGTGTGTGTGTGTGTGTGTGAATAGGTGTGAATATATGAATGCACATGTATCTGTCTGTCTTCCTTTTGGCTTTTTCCCTTTTACTCAGGAGTCGCCACAGCGAATCATCTGATTCGCACATTTGATTTGGCAGAGGTTTTTACGTCGGATGCCCTTCCTGTCACAACCCTTTTTTTAGCAAGAGACAGAAACACGCTGATGACTTTGCAGCTACTCTTTACGAAAGTCAGCAATGGTTCTTTTACATGCCTCTCACCATAGACAGTGAGAGACATGTCCCACCTTTGATAACCCAGTTAACTGCACTGGGGGGACAGTGACAACCTTGTGGAAAGTGGGACTCGAACCCCCAACCTTTGGATCAGCGATCCAGCACCCAATACCACTAGACCACCACGTATAGCTTAGTGTATTTCCTTAGTTGTCTTTTGTGCATTTTCTTTTTATAATTGCTGCTGAAACAGAGCAGCTAAACTCATTTTCATTGTTCATGCCACGATTGATAGTAAAGATCTGTTTATCTTTATCTCTTTATTGGTCATGCTTACAGCATTAATTTGTGCATATGTAATACGTTTAAGTGATACAGATGCATATTTTAACACAAATCATCATTAAAAAAAAGGCATAAACTTGGGCAATTTTGTCCTGTGGATTACCAGTGAACACTAAACCTAGGGTTAGCAGGCATGTTTCTCCAGAAGTGACATCAACACGCTGAGCCAGGTTGTCCAGAGCAATAAACAAGCAGATCTTAAACAACATTTTAGATAATTAAAAAAAATGATGTTGAAGAAGAAAATATAGCTGGCAATTTTGATGAAATGGGTGTAAATGTTTACCTATGTTTACTCATTTGAACCAAATTCGGAGGAGTCTTTGGAGACAGTCACATTCTAGTGACTCAGTTAGATGAGAATGCTTCCAGAGATGTGTGTGACAAATCTAAAATTGCAATGCAGCTATTTTGTCAACTTACCTTTCTTGTCATCAGTTGGTTTAGGAACACAAAAGAAATGTTTCCCACAATCTCTGTTTTGGTTTTTTGTTTTTTTGTTTTTTTTTTGTAGCTGAGCACAGACCGATAATGTGTTATGGCGCACAGGGGCAGTAATGCAGCCTAGACAATTCAATGAGTTTGAGTCACTACCAGGCTGGAACAACCAATTAGAAAGGGAGCATGTCTCTGAGCATGCACAGTGCCTTTGTGTACACTTTAAAAACGGGCAAGGTGTTGCTGGAAGGAAGTGATGATATTGTACGGCAGTGTTTTGAATAGCTAGTAACACTCATTCTTCACAGATGCTTTCAAGGAAAATAATATTCAAAATATATTTTTTGAAATATTTCCCATCAAGGGATATTAGTTTAAATTTCAGATCCTTTCATGACTTTACCTTTGCATATTTTGCGAATTACCCAGTTTCTAATGTTCCCTGCAACACTTTACTGCAGCAACCATTAATTCAATCATTCATTCATTTTCTGTAACTGCTTAATCCTAATTAGGGTCGAGGTGAGGCTGGCACCCATCCCAGCCAACACCGAACGAGGGCAGAGTACACTCAGGACAGCTCGCCAAGCCATTACAGGGCAGAAATACGCTGGCGGCTTTGCAGTCTACTCTTGTCAAAAGTCAGCAATGGTTCTTTCAGATGCCTCACACCATAGACAGTGAGAGACATGGCCTGGCCTATGATAACCCAGTTGGCTGCACTGGGGGGTAGCAGCCAGTTGTGTCAGTTTCTGTGGATACCCCGGTTTCCTCCCACAGTCCAAAGACATTAACACCATAATAGTTGGCTGTTCGAAATTGCCTCTAGGAATGAGGATGGTGGTCTTGCGTTGGTCTGGCAAGTTATTCAGCTGTCAACCAGTGCCTTTGCTCAGTGCAGCCTGAGACAGGCTTCAGCCTTCCTGCAACCCGAATAGGAAAAAGCATTCATTCATTTATTCATTTTCTGGACCGCTTAATCCTAATTAGGCGGCACGGTGGCGTAGTGGTTAGCACGTCCAACTCACAACAAGAAGGCTTGGGTTCGATTCCAGTTTCTGTGTGGAGTTTGCATGTTCCCCTCGTGCTTGTGTGGGTTTCCTCCGGGTACTCCAGTTTCCTCCCACAGTCCAAAAACATGCACAGTAGGTTAATTGGCTGTTCCAAATCACCCGTAGGTGTGAGTGAGTCCGTATGTAGCCGGGCGAACCATACGGTAGATCATTGTGATCACAGCCAGGACAATCCCTATATGAGCATCATTCAAGCTTCAGGGCTCGACGTCCATTCCTCGTGATTGGATGAAGACGTAGATGGAATCCTAATTAAGGTTGCGGGGAGGCTGGTGTCTGTGTAGCCTACTCTTTACAAAAGTCAGCAATAGTTCTTCTACATGTCTCCTACCATAGACAGTGAGAGACATCTCAGCCTTTGATAACCCTGCGGCACTGGGGGACAGCAATGACAACTGCTTGACCCCCTAACCTTGGGATCGGTTATCCTATACATTACCACTGGGCTACCACTGCCCTGTATAGGAATAAGTAGTTTGGCATGTGACTGATTCAGAGAGGATTTGAGGTTTGGGCCTTTTTTGTTGTTGTTTGATATGATGATATTTTAATAACAAAAAGGATCCAGAAGTAAAGATCTTTTTAAATCTCAGTGCACACTGATAGACCAAGTTACTGCAGAAGAAGTACAGAGAAAGTGCAGCAGAGGTAAAAGCGGCACAGGTTAATTACAACTAATCTGAGGGTAACAGCTGAGAAAGCTTCTCTCTGCGTGTATGTGGAAAGAGAGAGTCAGGCATCTGCCCTACTTTTACAACCAGCAGCATGCACGTGTGCCTTCGCGACAGTCAGAAAGTAGCTGACCTGCCAGAATCTTCAGCTGTGAATGCATATCTGAGTGTGTGTGTGTGTGTGCGTGTGTGTGTGTGTGTGTGTGTGTGTGTGTGTGTGTGTGTGTGTGTGTGTGTGTGTGTGTGGGAACAAGAGACAAGAGGACTGTCCAACCTCGACCCTGGCTTTAGCAGAACAGGAAAAGCTCTAAGCTGGCTCAAGTGCCGTCCTGAGGCTTGGGTGTCAGTCAGCACAAAACAAGGAGCTGTGGGATGTGGGACCATTGTATAACAATACTTATGAAAATATGCATTAGGACCATATCCCACATTACACAGACTTATACTGACGTATCTATGGATACAAGAACAGTGCCGATTAATTTACATTACTGTACTGCATAAGTATAGTTTAGTTGCAAGTCCCCAACTACGCCAGTGTAATTGTTGGTGAATTTATGTGATGTACATGCTCTCAGTTAAAAGCAATAATAATATTGCACTTATCAAGTTTCTTTTTCAAATTCGTCGCCCAATATTCACACCATTGCTTTTTGGTCACATGGTTCGTGAACTGATCACAAAAAATGTCAAACCTATTTGAAATGTTGCAGCGCACGTTGCAAGAAAGTCATTTTTATTCTTTTTTCCTTCGCAAGGAAAGCGACAAGTTGGAGACTACCATCAGAAAGTTAGAGACTTGCTGTCATCCACTATATTTTTTCATCATTCGTATTTTATTTGCATTTTGTTTGCACAATTAATGCACAGATAAAAAGGGAACCGTTTGAGAACAAAAAGTCAACAAAACGTGCATCAAACATTTGCAAAAATTCACATTCACTGGACCACTTTATTTTACCATAAATAGGAGGAGGTGAAGGTGGGTGACTCTGAGTGAAGGTGCAATATACAACAAACAAACAAACAAACAAACAGTACAACCGTTCGCACTTACACTCTTATGGGCAATTTGCAAGAGCCACTATGCCAATGTGCAATACATGTCTTTGGACTGTGAGATAAAACTAGACTGCCTGGAGGAAATCTATGCAAGCACAGCTAGAACATGCAAACCTCACACAGACATGCCAATGCCATCACCAAGCCCATGACTCAAACCTAGGACCTTCTTGCTGTGAAGTAGATATGCTAACCACTGCACCACTGTAGTGATGGTTATTTGTAATAGCTCTATGAAAATGATGCAATATAAAACGTATTTTTAAAAAATCTATATACAGCGGTACCTCACCTTATGATAGTGCCAGAATACGAAAAATCCAGTTTACGAAAAACATTTTCCTAAATGTTTTGTCTCTGTATTCGAAACAAGTTCTCCTTACAAAACACACCATTCAAACATTAAAACGCGCCATTCAAACATTCAAATAATGCACGACTTGCTCTCCCACTGACCACATGTCCCAACATCCCGTCCCACTGGCCTCCCATTATCTAGGAGGGATGACGCAGCTCCCTTTCATTGGCTATTATGGAGCTGCATCTCCCATAATGCTTTTCGTGTAAAGGACAGAGTTACTGGCTTTTAACCTTCCATAAACATTTGTAAGATTGGGCAGTGGTGGTCTAGTGGATAGGGTGCAGGGTCGCTGATCCTAGGGTTGGGGGTTCAAGTCCCCACAGGGTTGTCACTGTCCCCCCCAGTGCAGCTAACTGGGTTATCAAAGGCGGGCCATGTCTCTCACTGTCTATGGTGAGAGGCATGTAAAAGAACCATTGCTGACTTTCGTAAAGAGTAGGCTGCAAAGCCGTCAGCGTGTTTCTGTCCCTTGCTAAAGGATTGTGACAGGAAGGGCATCCGATGTAAAAACCTATGCCAAATCAAATGTGCGAACCAGATGATTCCCTGTGGCGACTCCTGAGAACGGAAAAAGCCAAAAAGAAAAGAAGAAGAGCGAAACATTTGTAAGATTATAACTCTGCTAAGAAGACATGGTCAACACACGCGCGCGAACACAAACACAAACGTGCGTGTGATTTCCGGTGCGAGTGAAAAGAAGAAGCGGGCTCGTGGCATGTGGTTGAGTGATATCGCAAAGGAATATGGCCAAACCCGTCTACCATTGGTACGATATTGAAGTAGAAGTAGATCTTAAAAGGTATACTTTTATAATTTTTAAAGGGTTTAGGGCGTAGTATTGGAGGCCACGTTTTACATGTGGTTCAACTTATGAAAAATCCAGGTTAAGAAAAAGGCTCCGGAACGGATTAATTTCATAAAGTGAGGTACCATTGTACTGTATACAGCTTGAAGGCTCAGTACGTAACGGAAGAAAGGTCAGAGGCTTTGTGTGGAAGTGCCTTGCAAAGATATTACAGTAGTATAACCAATATTTACTCATATAAATCAGTAAAGGTTTAGTGTGACACCATGGTTTGCAATCTGGTACAGTAAGTAAAGCTCAACGAGCGGCATCATTCTCCAACTACGACAACTATGCTGGCAGAATATCTGACTAAACATGTGTGGATATTGATACTTTCGTATCTTTAGTAACATCCCAAAGTGTACGCATATAACTGTTAACCAATCATTAAGCCATGCATCCTCAGTCATATTTCACTTCTATGTGGCATTGTGAAGCTAGACACCATATACTTTTTACAGCAATCAGTCATTTGACCTTTCGCTACATGAAATGGCTTGAAACCCGTTCAGACCTACACCTGTTTACCTCACACACAACAACAACCAGTTCTGAACAAGTGTTTGAGCTTGCTGCAGTATGAAATGCCAAGGCATGTGCAGATTTAGGCCCCCTCCCCACTCCACCCCACCCCACCCCAGCCCCGTCCCAGCGCAAGCCAAAACGGGGTTTAGCGCAGGAATCCAGGATGCTACAGGATGCTTTGATTCTCTCAGGTTACAGAGGTGTTACGAAGATGAAGATGGGGCGTGGGAGCCGAAACAGACGTGCAATGATCTCAGATGGATTAGTATAGCCAAACTAATATGATAAGTGGTCGATTGCTAGCTTTAGAGGTTTGCAGAGCGTCTTAATCTGTTGTGTTTAACACCCTCACAGGAATAGACCGGCATCCAAACACTTTTCCATCAGCTGCCAGAGGGGAAGAGGCCACCCTAAACCCCGGAGGCTCGGGCTTACAGAACATCAGTTGACGCTAGAAAAATACAGCAACTAATAAATCTAGTGTAACAGCCTGGCGAATCAAGTTTCTCTCTAACCCCAAGCTGTGATATATCAGAGTTGTTCCTTTTAGACTTGCCATTTGGGAGATAGAAGCTCCAGCAGGTCATTTGTACAACTTACTTTTAAACTTTAATACTACTCGAAGCACAAATGGTGGTAGAAGGGAGCACTGGCCTTTGCCGTGATGAAACCCACCCCAAGATCATTTATCTTTTTGGCAGGCTCTTATTTCTCCACTCCAAAGATTGTCTCAAATAATCAATGCCACAAACTTGCTGTTTATATTTAACCACCAACACACCCACCAGTTGCTCTGAAAATGTCAAGTGCCCATCACTAGACTCAACTAAATTCCGAGTAATAATGCTGTTTTGGGTTTTTAATGCTTGAATAGCAAGATGACTTTCCCTTTTATAAAGCCATAAAGCTTTCAGACAGATCTGAAAAAGCAGTTCCACTACCCATTGATAACAAATTTTCAAATCAGTAGACAGCAGTTTGATTCAGTTGAATAATATCCACTCATCTCATACACAGTCATGGCATTTATCTACAAAACTTTTCTCCATCTTTGTTCAGACTTGCCTGAATGGTAGAGTTGCTGTCTTATAGAGTTTTCCATGTTCACACAATATCAACTTTGGTTTTCTCTGGGTTTCCTAGTTTCTTCCTACCTGACACAGCATGCTGATACAGTCTGGCCAGTATAGGCTGTATTCTTACTTCATGCACAGTGTGCCTGGAGCAGGCTTTGGATCCGCTAGCAGTCTGTATAGGATCAACAGGTTTACTGAAGATGAGATGATCTTGAGTTAATATACAGTCACTCTCCGAGTTACGCCCTAGATCCGTTCCGACCAATCACTCGTAAGTCAAATTGGTCGTAAGTCGGATATTTAACACAACGAAACCGAAACCAACCAGCACTCGCTATGAATTCATGTGAAGCGTATTCTTCACCTTGCACGTTCTTTCAACACGCGAAATAAACTTGTAGCTTTACTTTGCACTGCTCGCAACCCGTGGGAGGAGTTTAAGGGGTCGGTTGCAGTGTGAGTTGGGTGGCAGCCAAAGGCATGGGTTCTGTCGGACCGATCCTCGGCTACTTACTCTGACCCTCGGGACATGGAATGTCACCTCTCTGGTGGGAAAGGAGCCTGATTTGGTGCGTGAGGTGGAGAGATACCGACTAGATATAGTCGGGCTCACCTGAATGCATAGCTTGGGCTCTGGAACCATCCATCTCGAAAGAGGCTGGACCTTCTTCTATTCTGGAGTTGCTCATGGGGAGAGGTGGCGAGCCGGTGTGGGTATTCTTATTGCCCCCCGTCTCGGTGTCCAAATGTTGGGGTTCTCCCCGGTTGACGAAAGGATAGCTTCCCTCCGCCTTCGGGTGGGGGGACGGTCCTGACTGTTATTTGTGCTTATGCACCAAATGACAGTTCAGAGTACCCACCCTTTTTGGAGTCTTTGGGGGTGTTGGAGAATGCTCCCTCGGGAGACTCGCTCGTTGTCTTGGGAGACTTCAACGCCCATGTGGGCAACGATAGTGTGACCTGGAAGGGTGTGATCGGTAGTTACGGCCTCTCCAGTCTGAATCCGAATGGTGTTTCGTTGTTGGACTTCTGTGCTTGTCATAGTTTGTCTATCACGAACACCATGTTTGTCTACCATGAACGACCATATGTTCTGGACACTCGGGTGAAGAGAGGAGCTGAGCTGTCTACCGATCACTACCTGGTGGTGAGTTGGCTTCGGTGGTGTGGGAGGTTGCCTTCCAGACCTGGCAGGCCCAAGCGTGTAATCAGGGTCTGCTGTGAACGTTTGGCGGAGTCCCCTGTCCGAGAGGCCTTTAACTCCCACCTCCGGCAGAGCTACAACCACGTTCCAGAGGAGGCGGGGAACATGGAATCCGAATGGGCCATGTTTCGTGCCTCCATTGCTGAGGCGGCAGCCCATAGCTGTGGCCGTAAGGTGCTTGTCGTGGAGGTACTCCCCGAACCCTGCGGTGAAGGGGGCCGTCCAGCTGAAGAAGGAGGCCTATCAGGTTTTGTTAGCCTGTGGGACTCCTGAGGCAGCAAACGGGTACCGGCAGGCCAAACGTACTGCAGCCGAGGCTGTCGCAGATGCAAAATCTCGGGCGTGGGAGGAGTTCGGTGAGGGCCTGGAGAGTGATTATCGGTTGGCCTCAAAAAGGTTCTGGGCCACCATCTGACGTCTCAGGAGGGGGAAGCAGTTCTTCACAAACACTGTTTACAGTGGAGGTGGGGAGCTGCTTACCTTGACTGGGGATGTTGTCGAGAGGTGGAGGGAATACTTTGAGGACCTCCTCAATCCCACCAACACGCCCTCCATGGAGGAGGAAGACCCTGGGGGTTTGGGTGAGGGTCCGCCCATCACTGGAGTGGAGGTCACTGAGGTTGTCAAAAAGCTCCTCGGTGGTCGAGCTCCGGGGTTTGACGAGATCCGCCCGGAATATCTCAGGGCTCTGGATGTTGTAGGACTGTCTTGGTTGACACGTCTCTGCAACATCGCGTGGTCATCAGGGGCTGTTCCTCTGGATTGGCAAACTGGGGTGGTGGTCCCAATTTGTAAGAAGGGGAACCGGAGGGTGTGTTCCAATTATCGGGAAATTACACTCCTCAGCCGACCTGGGAAAGTCGAACCTCGGATTCAGGAGGAACAATGTGGTTTTCGTCCTGGCCGCAGCACTCACTCTTGACCAACTCTATACGCTCCACAGGATTCTGGAGGGGGCATGGGAGTTTGCCCAATCTGTCCACATGTGCTTTGGGGATTTGGAGAAGGCTTTCGACCGTGTCCCTCGAACGATCTTGGGGGGTGTGCTCCGAGAGTACGGCGTTCCGGATCCGTTGCTACGAGCTATTCGGTCGCTGTATCACCGGAGCCAGAGTTTGGTCCGTATTGGTAACAGCAGGTCGGATTCATTTCCAGCGGGAGTTGGAGTCTGCCAAGGCTGTCCTTTGTCACCGATTCTGTTCATAATTTTTATGGACAGAATTTCTAGGCACAGTCGAGGCGATGAGGGGTTCTGGTTTGGTGGCCATCGGATATCGTCTCTGCTTTTTGCGGATGATGTTGTCCTTTTAGCTTCATCAAGTCGGGCCCTCCAGCTCTCATTGAAGCGATTCGCAGCTGAGTGCGAAGCAACCGGGATGAAGATCAGTACCTCCAAGTCCGAGGCCATGGTTCTCAGTCGGACAATGGTGGAATGCACCCTCCGGGTCGGGAATGAGGTCCTGCCCCAAGTGGAGGAGTTTAAGTATCTTGGGGTCTTGTTTACGAGTGAGGGAAGGATGGAGCGAGAGATCGACAGACGGATCGCTGCAGCCTCTGCTGTTAAGCGGTGCCTGTACCGGTCCGTCGTGATGAAGAAGGAGCTGAGCCGCAAGGCAAAGCTCTAAATTTACCAGTCGATCTACGTTCCAACCCTCACCTATGGTCACGAGCTTTGGGTAATGACCGAAAGAACAAGATCACGGATACAAGCGGCTGAAATGAGCTTCCTTCGCCGGGTGGCGGGGTTCTCCCTTAGAGATAAGGTGAGAAGCTCCGCCATCCGGGGAGAGCTCGGAGTAGATCCGCTGCTCCTCCGCATTGAGAGGGGCCAGTTGAGGTGGCTTGGGCATCTGGTCAGAATGCCCCCCGGACACCTCCCTGGTGTGGTGTTTCGGGCATGTCCAACTGGGAAGAGACCCCGGGGTCGACCTAGAACACGCTGGAGGGACTATGTCTCTCTGCTTGTCTGGGACCGCCTCGGTGTCCCCCCCGGGAGAGTTGGAGGAAGTGGCTCGGGAGAAGGACATCTGGACCTCTTTGCTTAGGTTGCTGCCCCCGCGACCCGACCCTGGACTAAGCGGAAGATGATGATGATGCTCGCAACATCATTTTCACATTTCTTTACGTATTATCTTCCAACTACGTGTAAAGTAACTTTTCCATCTCTGCAATCGGTCCTTCATGCTGTTTTGTGATGATAGTTGACCTAATTGGGGCCGCTGCTTTTTCTCCAATGACAGTGCCTTCCTTGCCTCCTTGGTAGAATCGCCATCTGATAAATCGGACTTCCTCTTGGGGGCCATGGTACTGGTGTACAGTAAATGAATGTAAAATTGTACTGGAAAAGAGATGTTACTGCGACGGTGTCTACTCACTGAGTGTAATGGTAGGATGCTGTGAGTGTGAGATGCTGGGCTGCCACAACTATCTTACGCACTGCGCTGCACGACATATACAGTAAACTCATAATAGGCATCTGCTAGACATGATCATAAGTACGGGTGGTCGTAGCTCGCCTACGTTGTAACTCGGATACTGAATGCATTTCCTAGGAGATGTATACACCTTCAGGAATGCCGTGGCGATTTTGTAAGTTTTAATCAGTGGATAATTATCCATAGTTTTTATTGTTGTAGGGCACAGTGAGATAGTAGTAAGCATTCTCACCTCACAGCTAGAAGGTTTTGGGTTCAAGCTCTGTGATCAGAGAGAGCATTTCTGTGTAAAGAATATAAGTGCTCACCATACTTTGAAAGCGTTTCCTCCAGGTACTCCAGTTGCTTTCCACAATCCAAATATAGGTATATCATGCTGATAGGCTATTCCAGATTGCTCCTAAATGTGAATGTTTCTGCCCAGCCATGCCACTGTGGTAGTAGATGCATACTGGTCCGAAGTCTGGGTAAATTGCGAAGGTTACAGAAAGACCTGGTGGCCTAGCCTGTAAAAGTCACCAAGAGTTAAATTCAATCTAATAAGTAATGAACGATGAATTGTTGTTTTTATAATCCTTCTATATCTATATAGGGACCAGGTCATATTGTGCAATTACATTAGCCCAGAACATACAAACCTCTAGACTGCACCATCCATGTTTCATGTTTTTTAAAATAAATTTCAGTATGAATTCCAAGGAAGCACCAAGAAGAAAATGAAGAAAAAGAAAAGAAGACAGGAAGACAAAAGAAAGGAAATCACTGTTTACTGATGTTGGTTAACAGCCATTGTATTACAACCACTTTATCATCAATTACAAGCTTATAAAGAGCATGGTAAAGAAAAGATGTTCAATTTCCTCAATTCTGTATAGTGGACCTTTTAACTTTAAGTGAATCGGGCCAAATATACATCATCACAAAGGACAAATAGAGCCTAGAGTATTTCCAAAAGTAGTGATGGGCTGTCAGGGTCAGCAAAGCGTTCTATACTGGCTTTAATGCTATCAGAAGCACCAACCTACATTTACAACTTAAATTCTAGCATTTGTTCCATTACACTGTATTAATTTATTCTCAGCAGTTTATTCTTTTCATTTTGCAGCATGTCTCTTGGCTGCACTGTTTCCAGGATGTGTATATGTGGATGTTAAATTTTTTTTGTCCTATAAGAGTTCAGCGTCTAAGATGCTGCTAAGTCAATCTAATCCACTCAGGGCCTTGAGATTCAGCAGTTCTGGCCGATGCCACTTCGACTATATTCACAATGGGGTTGTTTCTTTAACCAATCAGATTTGCATCACATAATAACATCAGCATTTTTCCATCCTCTGATTGGATGGTTAGAGCAAAACAGTTCAACAATCCAAGTTTAATCAGCTCAATAGTCTGCAGTCATTTATACACAACACATTTGATTTAGAATTCTTTACATCCACAATGCTTGACGGAGGAGGAGAAATTGACTTGGTGTTGGACATTTGTAAAATCCATTTTCAAGATGGACTTTTCCAGAAAAGCTACACAGTTGTAAGGAGAGGTCAATAAGGTAAGGTTTATGTTTCTTACATTTGGACAAGCACTAGATGTACTCGCAGTTAGGTATACTCGTAATAGAAATAGAATAATTTATTATTGCTGAGTGCAAGCAGGGACTCCGACATGACTATCTATGGCAGCATAACTAAAAAGAGAGAACCAGAAGGAAGGCAGACATGAAGGCACCCTGTGACTTTGGGCAATAAGCCACCCCACTGTCAAACGGACCTGGGTGAGCATGTAAAATGAGAGAGCGACAGCATCCCAACATCACAATTTACCAGAACTCTCTATGCCTGAGAGCCCCAGATCTGCTCCTTTACCTAATAAAAGGCTATTAATAAAATGCTTAACTAAACAAGTTTCCATCCTCGTGTTAAAAACCGAGACTTTGTCTGAATTCCGAACATTAACTGGAAGATTATTCCATAACTGTGAGGCTCTGTAAGAGAAGCTCTGCCCCCTGCAGGAGTCTTCATTGTTCGATGTATCACTAAGCATCCTGTACCTTTTGATCTATGGGGGCGTGCCGGATCATAAACGACAAGAAGTTCGCTAAGATAATGTGGCGCGAGACCATTAAGTGCTTTATAGGTTAAAAGTAGTATTTTATATTGAATTTGAAATTTAACTGGGAGCCAGTGCAGTGTAAATAATATCGGGGTGATATGCTTGTGTCTTCTGGTTCTAGTAAGGACTCTCATTGCTGTATTTTAGACTAAAGGGAGCTTTTTTATGCACCTATTAGAACATCCAGACAGTAACACATTCAAATCATCTAATCAGGAAGTAACAAAAATATGAACAAGTTTTTCCGCATCATGCAGCAATATCATATTTCTTATTTGAGCTATATTTCTGAGATGAAAGAAGGATAGCCGAGTAAGATTATCTACATCAGCTTCAAGTGAAAGGTCACTCTGAGGTCATTTCCTGCTACACATGAAGATACTGAAACACTATCTAAACTTACTATATAATCAGAAACCTTATTTCTAGCTGCCTGAGAACAGAGTACACATACTTCTGTCTTATCAGAGTTTAATAAGAGGAAGTTAGTAAGCATCCAGTGTCTAATGTCCTTTACACGTTTTTCAACTTTACTAAGCTGATGTCTCTCATCTGGCTTTGCTGAAATATATAACTGTGTCATCAGCATAACAATAAAAGCTAACACCATGATCACAAATTATAGTACCAAAAAGGAGCATGCTTTGAGAGAAAAGCAACGGGCCTAGGACAGAACCTTGTGGAACACCAAACTTAACATTAGAACATACAGAGAAATCACCATTTACATGTACAACCTGATAACGGTCCATTAAATAAGATTTAAACCAGGAGGAGGCCGTTCCCTTAACTCCAACAACATTTTCTAATCTGTCTTGGAGAATCGTGAGATCAGTAGTGTCAAAGGCTGCACTAAGATAAAGTAACACAAGCAGGGTCAAACCACCATGGTCAGAGGCCACCAGTAGGTCATTCACCACCTTAATGAGTGCTGTCTCTGTGCGAGGATGAGACCTAAATTCTGACATACATTTTGTGAATGTCATAACTACAAAGATATGAACATAACTGCTGCGCTACAGCTTTTTATAAGATCTTAGAGATAAAATGAGGTCTGATATTAGTTTGTAGTTGGACAGCTGATATGGGTCGAGATCAGGTTTTTTTAATCAGAGATTTGATCTATCTATCTATCTATCTAGTGCCTGAGTAGTAGGACGACTATTGGCGAACCACCATGAAGGATAACCCTGGTTATCATCTTCATGGAGGTTTTCTTGGCAGGATTTGTGCAGTGGTTTGCCGCTTTTTCTGCACTATGCAAACCTATAGGCAATTTATAACAGCCAATTAACCTACTGTGCATGTCTTTGGATTGTGGGAGGAAACCGGAGCACCCGGAGGAAACCCACACAAGCACGGGGAGAACATGCAAACTCCACACAGAAACGCCCAGGCTGCTGGGAATTGAACCCAGGCCTTCTTGCTGTGAGGCAGACGTGCTAACCACTACACCACCGTGCCGTCATAGAGGTTTGATACCTAATAGTTTAAAGGATTTGGGTACATCACTAGTGCTAATGGTAGAATTTATTTAATAAAGGGAAGATCACTTCTGGTAGTACAGTGGTACCTCACCTTACGAAAGACCCAACAAATGAAAAATCCAAGTTACGAAATGCATTTACCTAAAATTTCCGTCTCTGGATACGTAAAAAATTCATGTTACGAAATGCGACATCTCAAGAATTCAAACAATGCGCGCTCGGCTTTTACTTTGAAATTAGCACGATAGAGTTGCTCTCCCACTGGCTATGAAGCAGAAGGAGGCCTTAAATGGTCAAGATGGCGCTTCCTAGAGGGCGACATTATGGAGTTCTCGGGGTCAAATTGTTTCTTTGTTTGTTTTAAATGTTGTTTTTGTTCGTTTGCTTTTTTTGCACTATGCTCGTTTATGACCATGCGACCCTACTACAGCTATGAGAGCACAGTCCTTGGACATTTAAAACTGAGCACACTCATCTAGTATCCTAAGCTAATATGCTATGGTAGCTCAATGCTAGCCACACCACAGATAACAATAAAACGCAGGCGAGGAAGGGCTGAACGATGACTTCGGCGCTTGGTTAGCGGTGGAAGGTTCGCACTTTACGGTTTTATTTACTGACATATCTTTACAAGTTTAGGGAATAATTTTTTTTTTGCCTGATATTTTCAATTTTAACATTAACAAAGTTCATACAGTCGTCACTGCTATAAGTTGATTGTTTACATGTTTTCTTCATGGTGTTTTATTTATTTATTCCTAGTTAATTCTGCAATAACATTAAACAACTGTTTTGGATTATTTTTTATTATTTTCTATTAGATTTCAGAAATATTCTGCTCTAGCAGCACTAAGAGCTTTTCTGTAATTAAGGAGACTCTCCACCCATTCTAGTTGGAAAACCATTAATTTAGTCTGTCATTTTTGTTATAATTTGTGGGTGTTCGTTTTAGTGCGCATGTCTCATCATTATACCAGGGGGATAATTTTTTCTCTCTGATTGCTTTTCTTTTGAGAGGAGCTTTTTTTTCCAAGTGGTCCACTTTATGAATGGGTCCTATTACATTCTGATTAACCCCGACTGAACCTAGGATAGATACAAATGCTGTTCTTAAAGGGTCCTCCGGGTTATTGAAACGAATAATAAAGTCACCAAGAATTAAAGCTTCATCTAAATAAACAAGCAGGGTTGAACTCAAGTCTGCAAATTCAGGTTTGAATTCGGAGTATGGCCCTGGGGGTCTATAAATCATAATTAAACGAATCAGATGCGTCAGAATATTTTTTCCAGGATCATATGTAGTGTTAGTATATAGCATTTCCAACACATTGTATTCATCTCTATATTTTTGTGTCAGGCTCAGATTATCAGTATAAATAACTACGATGCAACTCCTCTGCTAGTTAAATGAGATTGGTGTATATAACTGCATCCGGGAGGACTCGCTTCACTTAATGCTACATACTCATTAGGTTTAAGCCACGTTTCTGTTAAACACATCACACTAAACGCTTGATCAATGATTTCATTAACAATAAGCGCTTTACATGCAAGAGATCTAACATTTAACAACCCTATCTTTATGTCAAAGTTCCAGGCTGTAGATTCAGTATGATTTAAATTTATGTTAATAAGATTACTAAAACAAACTCTCTGTGAGGTTTTACGTTTTTGTTTAGTTTTGGAAACAGACACAGTGTCTATAGCATTGAGATTGACCTTGAGTGATAATCCTTGCAGCTAGCAGATGTAGCTAGTAACTAGTACGCCTTGGTTCTGGATAGTTACTGACTAACTAGTCCTGTTCTAAACTATGTGCTATGCTGCAAGAAATGAGAGCATCACCTGAGTGGGATGGACACTGTCCCACCCTATCAGGCAAGGTTTATCCTCAAAAATACTCCAATTGTCTATATACTTCATATTAAGAGATGGATTAAGTCCACTAAGGCCTAAGTACCAAAATGCACGGACCGCCACTGCCTAAAAGATGGAGTTTATGAGTACAGTCTTAGAGTACTCATCAATGTAAAGCATAGATTACAGGGATCCCTCACTTTCCGCGGTTAATGGGGACCGAGACCCAACCGTGACCGCCAATTTCCGCGAAGTAGGATCAACCCCCTGGCTGTCATATACCTACATGTATATGTGTATATAATATCAATAAATACATATTCAATGCTGTAAAAGCTTATAATAACAATTAAACATTCAAAAATAATGCAAGATGTAAATAAAATATAAATACACACACACATACCAAACGTGCGTGCACGCGCGCACTCAAATGCGCACCTCACATAAAAATGTAATGTTATGTATGCCAAATAGATTCTTTCGGACGAACCCCCAATTTTGTTACATATTTAGAAGTAAATAAAATTGCCTTGTGAAACCAGTTAAGCAAGGCAAGGCAAAATAATACTTACAGCTGAAAGCGCAACCAAAATACATATTAAACAAAGGGGTCCCATAGTCACCAAGCACCTGCAGCATCATGGTAAATTTAGAAGCGGTGCACGCGTGCTGGCGGTGAAAAGCTTGGAATCCCACGTTAGACAGAAACAAATTATTAAAATTCTCGCATTGGCTGTGGGTGAACGTATACGATTGACTTTGGCGATGAGAACCCGAGCAACGAAACTTGGGTGAAGTTTCCATGATCCGCCTTGGATGAGATGAGCCGCAGCGATGAGTTTTCTTAGAGGATTTGCGTGCTGAAGAGACCCGAAGAGACTGGAAGAGCCTCGAAGAGACTAGAAGAGGCTGCACCAGACGGGAAGAGGTTGGAGCCAGTCGGCACCAGGTCCTTAATATAACCTCCCCAAAGTTCCAGAAAGTTCCATTCTCGAAGTTTCTGAATTACCTGACCTGCCGCCAGGGCACCTGCGCAACCAGGTCCATCTGGAAGTTTTCAGACCCCCTTACAGCTGAGTCATACCATGTGACACTGGTCACAGCACACTCTGAAGCTAATTATGTACACCGTTTACACAGTCACATTTATATACATGCCCCTAACAGTAAGTAGTTTTGTTGGGTTGTTTTTTGCATAATTGGCCTTGTTTTGCTTCATTTTCCTTAACGATTTCCCCTATTTTTCCTTATTTTTAATTTTTCGATGAATATTTTTGAAAAACCTACGATGTACTGCAGCCGGAGAAACTGAAACATGAAGTAGCGAGAGATCACTGTATATGTTATAGCTTTCCCCTGCCTGTAGGGGCTCCAACACCAGCTGAGGGGGGATATCTGGTGTTTTCTGACTGTTTACAGTCCGATAAATGTTAGCAGGCCCCATAGTTTAGACAGCGCCATGATCCTAGCTTCTGACACCCTCCACTGAGCATGTCACATACAAATATTATTCCGTGAACAAAGTATACTTAAGACTTTAAAGACTGTAGCTGTTTTGCTCATCTACTCTCTCGACACTCCAGTCACAGTCAGCATGATCAGTGCAGACATACTGACACTGATACAGATATACATGGAGTTAAAAAACAAACATGTGCTGCTCTCATGAAATACCAGTGGGATCAAAATCAGAGCCCCTCCTCACAATCCCACCATATCCGTTCCCTCATAAACCATCATCTTTCATGTTTCTCAGAGCCATCATTTAATCACCCTGCCAGCCTTGTGCACTTAAGCAAGCAGAACATAATCTTCTCAAATTCGTCAGCTGGATGAAGCTGCGTGTATTTTGGGACATGTGTTCAGAGTCTTTGGTTGACTCGTTAGGAAAACTGAGTATACATTTACACTTCCGTTGACATGACTGCGGTATCAGCGAGTCGGCTTGAGTTTCAGCCACCCTTTGACTGACCCTGATGAGGCAGACGTGTTTACGGAGGTGTTTCGGCAAACATTTGTCCAGTGTGGCCTATGAAAAACTGTAACGCAGTGTGTTTACAGTTACTGCTACATCAGTGCCCCACAACATCCAACAAGCAGAGACTGTATACTGTGTATTATGCTAAGAAAAGTAATGTTAGGAATGACATGTGTATGCATGCGTGACCTACTACATATATTTTCAATTTTTATCTCAAAAATTAAACATTATATAATAAGTATTGTGATGGGCTGGTGACTATGACCAAGGAAAAGTGTGCGTGCGTGCGTGTGTGTCTGTCTGTGTGTGTGTGTGTGTGTGTGTGTGTGTGTGTGTGTGCACACGCACGTGTGTTGACCATGTCTTCTGAGCAAATAATAATCTTTATATAATCTTTATATTATATTATCTTTATAATAGCAGATTATAATCTTACAAATGTTAACGCAAGGTTAAAAGCCTGAGCAAAAAATTAAATTGCAATGAGCACACTCGAAAAAAAGCTTACGAAACAACAGTAACTCTGTCCTTTACACGAAAAGCATCATGGGTATTATGGAGATGCAGCTTCATAATAGCCAATGGGAGGGAGCTGCGTCATCCCTCCTAGCCAATGGGAGGCCAGCGGGGCGGGATGTTGGGAGATAGCCAATGGGAGAACAACTCGTGCACTGTTTTATTTTTGAGATGGCGCTTTCGTAACGTGAATTTGTTTCGTACCCAGAGACGGAAATTTTAGGTAAATGCGTTTCGTAACCTGGATTTTTCGTTTGTTGGGACTTTCATAAGGTGAGGTACCACTGTACTTCTTACTCTGAAAGTTGATTCATCAATTTATGAATTTAATGATGGTGTGTTTGTTTTTTTTAATTCTACACAAATTCTTTTTAAGATTTTTCCCAATTTTTTTTCCCAAATATCCGATTTTCGCCCATCAGTATTGCGTTCCCTGTCACATGACCACCACCAACCAGGGAGTAGTGACGGCATGCACACGCTATCCACCTCCTTGTATGAATGAGCTCAGAGATGCCCATGATTTGCTGGTGATTCCTGTGAGTGACAGGGAAGTGAGCCTATGCCATCCCCCCTTCCTGTGAGAGCTTGGCCAATTAGCTCCCACGGGCTTCGGGTCATGGTTGGCTGTGGCATTAAACTGGATTCAAACTTGCGGGTTAATAGTGACTCACCTTGTCAATGCACCACTTGGGACCCATTCTACATCTGCAGCAGTTTACAAAAGATATTAATATTCTGTTTACTGAATTGTGCATGAGGACAGTGGTGGCCTGGTGGTAAGGTGCCACCACTTTTATCGAACACAAGGCTGGGGATTCACAGACCGACAGTCAGCAGTTGTCACTGCTTGTCCCCCCAGTGCAGCTAACTGGGTTACCATGTCTCTCACTATCTATGGTGAGCGGCATGTAAAATAAGCGTTGCTGGTTTTTGTCAAGAGTTGGCTGCATAGCCGTCAGCGTGTGTGGTTTTTTTTCTGTGTATTCTGGTCAACTGTGGGGCCGGTGGTGTAGTGGTGAGGGTGAGACCCTCACTGCGCTAAGACCCCTGGGCAAGGTCTCAACCACAGGTGTGCCTCTGTTCACTCAGCAGTATAAATGAGTACCAGTAAAAATATACTGGGAAGGTAACCTGCGATGGACTAACGTCCCATCCAGGAGGAGTTGAATTCCTGGTCGCTTCACGCTACAGAAACCGGGGATAATGCACCGGCCTGATGAGCCACTAGGTTCGGTTGTAAAAACTCAACAGACTTTACCTATCTACTCTGGTCAACTGGATACTATAAACTGCACAAAAGTGTGAGTGCAAGTGTGAATAGATGTTTGTTAGAACAGCAATTCTTTGGCAATCTGTCCACGGTGTGCTTTGCCTCTCACAGCATCAGTCAAATCGGTTACAACTCGCCTACAACACTCTTAAAAGTATAACAGATAATGGATGGATGGATGGATGGATGGATGGATGGATGGATAGATAAGCCATTCAGGGTGAAAATATGCTTTTTCTCATTTTACAGTAATATTTACCATTGTTGATCTGCCATAGGCCTATTAGTTCCTATCATGTCTGCATTTCCCTCATCAACCTCTGTTTTTCTCCATAGAAAAGTATTTAATGAAACAAGGTACTATTCCTAAATGCTAATTTCTTCTAAACTTTTTCTTTTTTCCTTAAACTTCTACCCAAAATGGAACTTTGGTGGTTTTTGTAATCAAAAGGATTTGTTACTCAAGTTTTCAGCGCACAGATTTGGACCAAACTTGGTGGGGACACTACTCAAACTGAGTCCCAGAGATCCCTTGATTTTGACATGTCTGGTTCAAAGCAGAGGGTCAGATCAAAGTCTAGCAGATAGAACACGTATAACTTTAAAAGAGGTGCCAACAGACATGCTGTTACTATGGAACACTAATAGGAACCTATATATGGACTTTCAAATGAGACAATTACCTTTGATATTGAAAAGTGAAAACCAGGGTCACGGGATTTTGAGCTTATAACCTTGAAACAAGTGCTGATAGATGTGTCATTATTATTGAACAGTACTGGCAAACCAAATATGAACTTTCAAATGAGACAGTTACCTTTGTCCTTGACTGGCCTTGAAAAGTGAAACTCCAGCCATTTCATAAAACCTTAACGTGAATGGGTTTATCCTCTTAATATAGAGCATAGCAAAAGACAAGAACATAGGTAATTAAAGCCAGTTCTTATATAGGGCTTATTTATCCATGCTGTAGACCAGGGGTACCTTACAATCTACGAGCCCCTTCACAGTTCTTTTTTTTTTTTTTTTAACAACACCATTGATCCATTTATTTTTATACTTTGATTAAATGGAGTGCCCATCTTACAAGTCCCTATGAATGGGTTGTTTCTGAGAAAAAAAAAAAACATTGTACTGAGTCCATTATAGAAACCACAATTTGAAAATTGATACCTGTGATTACAACCGGAACTCCTAACCAATCAGATTGGAGAATTCAATACAGAGGTAGATAATTGGTAAGTCTTGGTAATGCTTTTATATATCTCATATAAATTAATCACCATTTTAGTAGATATTCATATTAGCTGCTTGTTGTATGGTTCCCAAGTGTCAAGACAATCATGTGTGAAGGACAAGGTGAGAAGACTGGTGTCTTTAAGGACTGTAAGGTTATTCTAATGGCATCATACATCACCCTTTAGAAAGACACACTGAGCCAATTTACGAATGCCTTCCCATTGCCATCTCCCGGTTTTAATCATGGTTCCTGTCATGCTAGTAGTCAACACCATAACTTGTACCCTGAAAGATCATTCACAGTTACCTGAAACTAATGTGTACACATGTACAAAGTCTGTCAGTTGGCTTTGAAGTGCGTGACTGCCTTTTCAATAGCACAGCTTTAAATGTTGTTGTGACAATGCTAATTGGCGTATTTTATGAACGCGCTAAAAGAACTTCCCTTGGTGTTGACCAGAGCGCCAAAAAGCAGTGAGAACTAATGGCCAAGGATCACAAACAACGTCAGGGTGTGCGATTTCCTGTGATCAGCTCACATGCTCATCCACCTCCCCACCACCCGAAGACCCCTCGGCATGGGGCTGCGACTTTTACCACGTTTTCTAACGTCCCCCTCAACATCTCACCGAGTTAATAAGATGGAAATGTTCCAGTGTAGGAGGAGGAAGGGCACTTCTCACCTCTGGATCATCGGTCCTACTCTTTTTATTATCTATCACTTGCTAATCCTTAGGCTAGTTATTCTCTCTGCTTGACCTAAAGTAGGAAATAAACAAAGAACACAAATTCCTTCATTAATCATCTCAGTACAAAATCACATTTCTCTACACTATGGTACAGTATAATCTTGAACATATGTCATAGCAATTTGTGTTTTTTTACACACATAGGAATTCTTGTGCGGTTGCTCAAGGAGTCAAGTTACAAACAGAAAAGAAAGCTCAAATCAACAACACACATACTGCTATAAAATAAACACATAAAAATTCAAAATCTAAAAGGACCTCACACAGACCCAGCAAACAATATAATAATAATAACAAAAGTAATAAAAATAAAATGATGATGATGATAATGAGAGATTTCATTTCGGCCTTTTCCCTTGATCAGGGGTCGCCACCGCGAATGATTCGCACCTTTGATTTGGCATAAATGTTTACGTCGGATGCCCTTCCTGACACAACCCTTTAGCAAGGGACAGAAACATGGTGACGGCTTTGCAGCTACTCTTTACAAAAGTCAGCAATGGTTCTTTGACATGAACCTCTCACCATAGACAGTGAGAGACATGGCCGGCCAAAATAAATTGTGGGGACAGTGACAACCCTGTGGAGAGTGGGACTCGAACCACCAACCTTAGGATCAGCAATCCAGTGCCCTATACCACTAGACCACCACTGCGATGATGATGATGATGATGATGATGATGATGATGATGATGATGATGATGATGATGATGATGATGATGATGATGATGATGATGATGATGATGATGATGATGATTCAGTATATAACCACAATAAACAAAATTGCACTAAATTATATTATATTTATATTGCACTCTGCCCATTGTTTTGTTGGAAAAAAATCAACAGTTCTCTGGGTAAACAAAATGGCCGCAACTTCAGAGTTCGATGTTTTCCATTCTCAGAGCAAGGTTTAGAGATAATTTACAGTCAGTCAGTACACCAGGTTTATTTAACAAGAATCCGCCATTCTTTCGCCGCGGTTCTTGTTGCTAGTCGCTGCGCTCCGGTCCTCTCTGAAGGCAGTGTAGCCGGCTGGTGTAGTCGCCTCGTCGGGTGTACTCTCCTTTCACAGAAACACAGCATGGAGCAGTCCTGTAGATCCCGCTGTGCCACAATCCGAGCATGAAGCTCGTTCATCTTGTTTCGCAGAGACCGAACATTTTCAAGCAGTATGACTGGGAGTGTTAACCTTCCACTGTTATCCAAGCGCCGGAGTCGTCATTCAGCCCCTCTCCGCCTGCCGCGTTGCCGCCTGGGTTTATTGTTATCTGGAGTGTGGCTAGCATTGAGCTGCGGTAGCATATTAGCTCAGGATAGGAGATGAGCGTGCTCAGTTCCAAATGTCCAAAAGGACTGCGCTCTCATAGCTGTAGTAGGGTCGCACGGTCACAGACGAGCATAGTGCAAAAAAACAAACGAACAAAAACAACATTTAAAACAAACAAACAAAAAAAAAGTCAAATGACTTCGAGAACTCCGCGACGTCGCCCTCTAGGAAGCGCCATCTTGACCATTCACTGTTAAAAGGCCACCGTTGATGTAGATTCGTCCACCCAAAACATTCCGCTGATAAATTTTCAGTTAAAGTTTGCAATTTTTCTATCGGAAAAACTTTTCAGAAGCGGGACGCCCAGCCGGGGGAGCGCCGCCGTTAGTAATGATCACTTTAATTTTAGGATGGCTCTTTTCGGCCCTGTATCCTTAGTTGTTTTGAATACATTGCCTCAACAACTATGGAGACCCATGGTTCAATCACTCAAAAATTTTAGGACCAAAGAATACTTTCCAAACACTGAAAGGCTACATGTGGGCTGTTCTGGGAAAGTGGTTACGGATTTGGGTTACCGATCAGAAGATCAGGGGTTCAAGCTGCCACTGTTGGGCTCTTGAATGGATGTAAACTGTATGAAAATGTTAGTTGCCCCTGAATAAGTGCGTGGATGTATGTTTATTTGTTTATTAATTTTAGAAGAATTACTGCATGAGCTTGATTGCATTGTTTACCATCCAATATCCAAACTTTTTCCTTTTCAAACTTTCCAAGCTTACTCCATATAAACTCATTTATATCATGTGTTTCGAAGCATTATGTACAGGATGTGGGTCCCAATTAGTAAAATGCATACACAATTTACTTTAGTGTAGCAATGCGATACTGAATTGAGCTCACAGATGCGTGTAAATCTGTGAAAAATGTCCTTGAAAGAAAAAAAAAAAGGCCATTTTAGTTCACTGAGCTCACTCATAAAACACATGCGCATGGAATAAGGATAAACCAAACAAGCTGGGTACACACCAGTTTAAGAAGATTCTCTGTTGAGGAAATATGTTTATCAGTTCAGTTCATTTTCTGTAACTGCTTAATCCTGATTAGGGTCACGGGGAGGCTGGCACCCATCCCAGCCAACTCTGGGCGAAGGCAGAGTACACCCTGGACAGCTCGCCAGACCATCGCAGGGAGGAAACACACTGACGGCTTTGCAGCTACTCTTGTCGAAAATCAGCAATGGTTCTTTTACATGAACCTCCCACCATAGCCAGTGAGAGACATGGCCGGTCTTTGATAACCCAGTTAGCTGTACGGGGGACACAATGACAACCTTGTGCAGAGTGGGACTTGAACCCCCAACCTTTGGATCAGCGATCCAGCACCCTATACTACTAGACCACCACTGCCCGAAATGTGTTTATATAAGAAGCTATTGCCATTGCCTTCAGTAGTATTTAATGGGACTCCATATTGCACATGAATTTTGGACAGGTGTCTTTTCACGTGTGTGAGTCTGTAAAGGTTACCAAACTACACATCTTTAAACTACTATTTTCCATTAAATCCTGAATCGTTTTGGGAAAACAAGTCTCATCAGTTCGTTTTCTGTAACCGCTTAATCCTAATTAGGGTCGCGGGGAGGCTGGCACCCATCCCAGCCGACTCGGGGCGAGGGCAGAGTACACCCTGGACAGCTCGACAGGCCATCACAGGTCGGAAACATGCTGACGGCTTTGCAGCTACTCTTGTCGAAAGTCAGCAATGGTTCTTTTACAGCCTCACACCATAGACAGTGAGAGACATGGCCGACCTTTGATAACCCAGTTCGCTGCACTGGGACACATACAGTGACAACCTGTGGTGAGTGGGGCTCGAACTCCCAAACTTAGGATCAGTGATCCAGCACCTATACGATCAGCCCTGCCACCACTGCCCTGGAAAACAAATCTGTGTTGGTCATTTCGGTTCATTCCCTCGGGGTCACAAATTGAGCACAGATAAAAATAAGTAAATAAATAAATAAATAAACAAATAAAAAGGAAATCTTGTGCATGCATTAAAGTTCCAATCACCCAATTTCGCATCTCATATGTAAATCAGTCATGCATGACTTTTTACGACATTCTATGCAGGAAAAAAAAATTAATTCCAGAACTTAGTGCTGACTTCAGTTACTGTAATCAAAGAACAGAATTATTTTGTTAGAAATATTGACACTTGGTAAATCTGGAATATGTCAAACTGTCTTGCTTTAATTAGGCAACGTACACATAACACGGTTCAGATGACCATTAGGAGGAATACGAGCAGCATTCCTGATCAGCACTGAGATCTCAATATAAACTCATGAAATTTGCACCAGCTGGAGGGAGTTTCATGCAGCAGGTTAGAGACTCGTGGTGCTCATCATGTGTGGGCAATAAGGAAGGAAAGCATTGTCAGTGTTGCTCTAACCGCATGCGTGCCCTTTACACAAGTCACTGAAGAAGCGAGTGGGGTTTGTGAGCTTTTCCTAGGGCCTGGTGTCAGCTCTTAGTTATGTGTCTCCACAGTATAGACACTCCCTCAGCGCTTTGACTTTCTGGAGAGCTCAGGGATATTTAAAGTGCTCAAGCGAATGTTACTTTTTGATGTGGTAGTGGGAACGTGTAACTGATCTTACATTTAAACGTGTAGCAGACAAGTCCAACCAAACCAAATTACAAACGATACTCATTTGCTGAGCGCAATTTCCGTCAGCGGCGGAAGATTAGGATGCGATGCGAACATATTTTACAAGATCAACCCTGAGCACTGATTTGCTTCCGTCACACACATTAGGCCTTGTCATGGTCTAGCAAGCTGTTCATGGTGTACCCTACCTTCAAGCAATGTTAGCTGAGACAGGCCCCAGCCTCACCTTGACCCTAGTATTAAAAAAGCAGTTTGGTGATACAAATTAGTACTAGTTCTGGACAACAGAACGAAGTTTATAATTGGAATATAATTGAATACTTAAAAACAAGGGCAGTGACGGCTCAGGGGTTAGGACTCTGGATTAATGATTGAACGTTCAGGGGTTCAAAGGCCCCATTCCCTCCAAGCTGACACTGTTGGGTCCTTGAGCAAGGCCTTTAATCCTTAACTGCTCAGTTGGGGCCAGTGACGTAGGGGTTAGGGTGCTGCTCTCATTCAGGATTCAGGGTTCAGGATTTTTAATAGCGATTTGTGTTTTTTTTATACGCGTAGGAATTCCTGTTCAAAGAGTCAAGTTACAAACGAAAAAAGAAAGCTCAAATCAACAACACACAAACTGATATAAAATAAACACATAAAAATTCTATATCTAAAAGGACCTCACACAGACCCAGCAAACAATATAATAATAACAACAAAAGTAATAAAAATAAAATGATGATGATAATAATGCGAAATTTCCTTTCGACTTTTTCCCTTTATCAGGGGTTGCCAGTCGCACCTTTTGATTTGGCAGAGGTTTTTACGTCGGATGCCCTTCCTGACACAACCCTTTTTAGCAAGGGACAGAAACACGCCGACGGCTTTACAGCTACTCTTTACGAAAGTCAGCAATGGTTCTTTTACATGAACCTCACACCATAGACAGTGAGAGACATGGCCGGCCTTTGATAACCCAGTTAGCTGCACTGGGGGGGGACAGTGACAAACCTGTGGACAGTGGGACTCGAACCACCAACCTTAGGATCAGCGATCCAGCGACCTATACCACTAGACCACCATTGCTCCGATGATGATGATGATGATGATGGGGCAGTGGTGGTCTTGTGGTATAGGGCGCTGGATTGCTGATCCAAAGGTTGGGGGTTCGAGTCCCACTCTCCACAAGGTTGTCACTGTCCCCCCAGTGCAGCTAACTGGGTTATCAAAGGCCGGCCATGTCTCTCACTGTCTATGGTGTGAGGTTCATGTAAAAGAACCATTGCTGACTTTCGACAAGAGTAGGCTGCAAAGCCGTCAGCGTGTTTCTGCCCTGCGATGGCCTGGCGAGCGGTCCAAGGCAAACTCTGCCCTCGCCCGAAGTTGGCTGGGATGGGCACCAGCCTCCCCGCGACCCAAATTAGGATTAAGCGGGTACAGAAAATGAACCGATGAATAATAATAATAATAATAATAATAATAATAATAATATTACAATAAATAAATCAGTAGATAACCACAATAAACAAATTGCACTAAATTATATATTATATTATATTATATAAGATTTATATTTATATGGCACTATGCCCATTGTTTTGTTGGAAAAAAATCAACAGTTCTCTGGGTAAACAAAATGGCCGCAACTTCAGAGTTCGATGTTTTTCATTCTCAGAGCGAGGTTTAGAGATAATCTACAGTCAGTCAGTACACCAGGTTTATTTAACAAGAATCCGCCATTCTTCCACCGCGGTTGTTGTTGCTAGTCTCTGCGCTCCGGTCCTCTCTGAAGGCCGTGTAGCCGGCTGGTGTAGTCGCCTTGTCGGGTGTACTCTCCTCGAACCATGTTTCACAGAAACACAGCATGGAGCAGTCCTGTAAATCCGAGCATGAAGCTCGTTCATCTTGTTTCACAGAGGCTGAACATTTTCAAGCAGTATGACCGGGAGTGCTAATCATCCACTGCTAACCAAGCGCCGGAGTCGTCGTACAGCCCCTTCCCACCTGCTGCATCTCCGCCTGGGTTTATTGTAATCCGGGGTGTGGCTAGCATTGACCTGCGGCAGCATATTATCTCAGGATAGGAGTTGAGCGTGCTCAGTTCTAAATGTCCAAAAGGACTGCACTCTCATAGCTGTAGTAGGGTTGCCAGGTCATAGACGAGCATAGTACAAAACAAACAAACGAACAAAAACAACATACAAAACAAATTAAAACAAACGAAGAAACAATTTGTCTCCGAGAACTCCACGACGTCGCCCTCTAGGGTGCGCCATCTTGGAAGATGGCTCATTATCAGGAGGTTGTGTGTTCAAATCCCAGTTAGACCCCCACTGTGCTAAGACCCATGGGCGAGGTCTCAACCACAAGTGTGCCTCTCTTCACCCAGCAGTATAAATGGGTACCAGTAAAAATATACTGGGAAGGAAACCTGCGATGGACTAACGTCCCATCCAGGACGAGTCGTACTCCTAGTCGCGTCACGCTATGGAAACCGGGGAGAGGCACCGGTCCGATGAGCCACCATGGCTCGGGGGTGTAAACAGCCCAAGAATAAAAATGATAAGAGTAAATTGCTCTGCAGAAGAGCATCTGACAAATGACATACATGTAACCAAATCTGATGTAAATTGGAATTACATGGTATAAAATTAGAAAATAAAACTCGAAATAACTTTTCCAGAAAAAAAAGTTTTTTCACCAGAGAAGAAAATAACAACAACAACAACAACAACAAAAACTAGATAAAGTATCAGGAATCAAAAATTTACAACTAGAACTTGCAACAAGCAACAAACTTTATACAAAGGTTGTATTAGTAACGGTGTGGACGTCCCCAGACTTTCATTGTCAGTCCAAAAGCCTGTGCAAAGGGACGGCATGTCAAAGCTCACAAATTGGATGAAATATTACAGGGTCAGTGCAGCATGGATGGGAGAGTGACATAGGAGATTTAGGTTAATTATAGCACCATGTTTTCTGCATACTGAAGACTTGAGGAATGGCAGATATGTACTGCCAGAAGTCTATTACAAAGACACACTGGCTGTTACCAGCGCTGAGACATGCATTCCACTTTCACATGCAGGAGGACATGCAGAAACACACGTACTCGCACATTATCACACAAATATGCACGCAGTGATTTAAAAGAAGAGTACAGTTATACGTATTAGTAATAAAACCAACGGTACTATATGAACCCCACAACAGAGGATTCTCGTTTCAGAAAAGGCTCCAAACCAACCTTAAACTGCGAGAGGAGGTTTTTGATTATTATTATTTTAATACATTTCTGTGAATGTATTAGTGAAAATGGAATGAAGTAAAAATGGATTATAGAGGATCAGTTTATGTGACACGCTAATTCTTTAGCTCTTAACAAATCCTTACTTTTGAAAGCCCTACTCTATATTCACAATATTAGTTGGACAAAAGAAGACAGAAATGAACTTTTAAAAGACACGAACTGTAGACTGTAATAATGGCATAGATGAAAAGTAACATTTGGTCATTAATGTCAGTGAGGAGATAAATGCAAGATTACAAAATCTATGCAGCTCATCCTTTGGAGTCAGATTTAACGAGTAATGTAATTTTATTCTAGAATATTCTGTGTCATCGGAGAATCTTTTGAGATGAAGCAGCAGTCCGGGCGGCTCTCTCAAATCCATCTCCAATGTACATTATGCAAAGAAATTCAAGAAGAGAAATCGTCTTTTATAGATACGTACGTTCTCCTCGCTATATTAAACCTCATGACAGCATGTTTCATCAAAAAGCCTTTCAGAAAAGCTACCGAGATAAAGAATTAATTACAAAGACTATTGAATCATTATTAGATTGCCATAAAAGGCTTTGTTTCATCGAAAATCTAAACATCTTCAGATCCATTAATTATAGATACAAAGAACCATTTGGAGTATAGTTTCGGCAATCACGAACCCGTTAACCATAAAATAATAAAATTTATTATTTTCTAGAAAAGATAATTCCATTATTCACATTTGGCTCATTTGTTTATGAAAAAAAAAAAAAAGTTACATTTTGTCTATAAATAATCACGCAACTGAAAGTCTTCAAAATTTTGCAGGAATCCCAGGAAGAGCTCGACCTTGCTGTATAATCACTAGACTTGGAAATGTCCGAGTGCAATCAGAAGAGTCGTCAGAGAGCCTATAATTATTTGTCTGTTTACTGAAATCATAGTTTCCTAAATCTTTCAATCACACAACACCATCATATTTTTAGCATATTGTCGCAGATTGTGTGACAGTACGTCTTCTGCTGGCAGTGGTGACGCAGGTGGTTAAGGCTCTGGCTTACTGATCCAAAGGTCAGGGGTTCAAGTCCAAGTACTATATAGCTCTCACCCTTCAGAAAGAGCCTTATAATCCTCAAGTGCTCAGGTGTATTTAAAAAAAAAAAAAAGCTGCTCCGGATAAGTGCGTGTGCCAAATGCTATAAAACTTTAAAATTCTGATGGATCAGACCAGCCGTACCAGCCTTTGCTCCCGTCAACATCACTGAGCCTTGAGCCCCCACTGACACCTTTTCCAGTTCACTGGTTGTCCTTCCTTGGACCATCTCTGCTAGGCACTTACTACTGCATACCAAGAAGCTGCTCTTGTGGAGATGAATAGACCCAGTCATTTAACCTTTACAATGTGACATCACAAATCCACTCAGATCATTACGCTTACTCGTTTTTCCTGCTTCCACAACTGACTGTTCACTTTCTGCCTAATACATACACCCCTCTCCTTTGCAGTTACCATAGTAAAGAGATAATCAGTTATTTACTTCACTTGTAAGCTAATATTATGGCCGATCAATTGGCATTATTTACAGTAGTACTCTCTTTTGAAATATATTAACTATAAAAAAGAATAATAGAATAAATGACTCAACTTTAAGAAACACTGGCTCAGAAACACGGAAACTTATTTTCCAGCTCATTCCCCACCCTGACAGATACGGAGTACAGACAATGCATGGATGGAATTGAGGAACCAGTTGTAAGGGAACTAAAAAGTACCATCCAACAGAAATGTAACTGAAGTTGGTCAATATTTACATCCACTCAATATCCTACCGCTATTTTTTAAATCAGATTTAGAAATATAAACTAGTAAAATAGAGGACTGCATGGTAATAATAATAATAATAATAATAATAATAATAATAATAATAATAATAATAATATATCCTATTTCACGGATTTCAGTTATCGTGGGAGGGATCTCGGTCCCAATTAACAGCGGAAAGTGAGGGACCCTTGTGTATATATGTGTATATATGTGTGTATATATATAAATATATATAATATATACATACAGTGTATGTGTGTGTGTGTGTGTGTGTGTGTGTGTGTGTGTGTATATATATATATATATATATATATATATATATATATACACACACACATATATATATATATATATATATATATATATATATATATATATATATATATATATATATATGGGGGCAGTGGTGGTCTAGTGGATAGTGTATATATGTATATGTATATATGTCAATTTAATGTGTATTTTGAACACTATGCTTTAATTTCACATGTATGTGTTCCGCCAGAAAGGAGGAGGGCACCATCAGGGTGCCAAAAGCTATAAGAACTCACTCAGATATCACAAGCAACAGAGGGAGGGCATCCTGGGTTAAAACAATGGTAAGATCCAACCTAACAAACATGTGCTGTACCACAAACCAGCCTCCTCTGCTTGACCAGCATGCTCGTGAACCCACTCAACAAATGACTGCCTCATAGGCCCTTTTGTTTTGCTAACTGGTGACTGTGAATGGGAAGAAAGGAAAACTTTGAGTAAACAAGCTGTGCTTACCATCTCAATAGAGCTGCATGGGTGTTCTTCAGCACAACAGGCTGGGCCACAAGGCAAATGCGGAGGCCTCTCTCAATGCCAAACAGACTTTGGAGTGTACAAAAACAGCCCACTTCATTTTTATTTCGTCTCAGAACACAAGTATATAGTAAAAGTGGCTCATTCTTTCGATGTTTTTTCAAAGCTATGCCAGCCAAGGATTCCTTTATCTGTAAAATACACTCTTAAACCCTCTCAGCTTGGATTTATTTCCAAACAAAATATTACTTCTTAAATATTAGTACAGTGATATTTAGACTATGTATTGGAGATATACTTAATTCTGAGGTTTTTCTTCTTGAACATTCCACCAACAGTAAACATCACATTGAATTGCTGAGGTTGAGATTGTGGAGTTATTGAGGTTTTGAGTAACACCGTTCAATTGAAATAAATTAATTCCTAAATAAATATAATAAAATTTGAAAATAGTGCATGCCACCATATTGTTTTCATTACGAAAGTAAATAATAATAATAATAATAATAATAATAATGATATAAAATCCACACAATGTAATCACCTTACAGTTTTTTTTCACAGGTATATATAATAAGTTATAATTGTATCAGTATTAAGAAAATTTTAAGATAATTTTTTTTTTTTTTTTTTTTTTTATGAAATATTATGGTAACCAAACAATATATAAATTTCCCAATACTACTTATGTGGAATTGCAAATGTAATAGTACTTAATAATTCATTCATTTTCTAAGCCTAATTGGCACCAATCTCAGACATATCTGGACAAGAGTAGGGTACACCCTAGACAGCTCACCGGGCCATCACAGGGCCAACACTCATACAACCATTCAATTCCCAATTGCGAGTTGAACCCAGGCCTTCTTGCTGTGACGGGGATGTGCTAGCTACGACACCAAATAGTAAAGCAACTGAAGGACAAATTAATTAAGGTAAATTAAGATGTAACTCAGTGAAACAGTTTTCATTTTTAGCTGAGTAGAGCTGATGTCATTTTTGATGTACTCATTCTAGATTAAAACAAATATAACCACAAAATACAGTGACACTAAAACTTACTTAACGGTCAGAATTAACGTCTTTGATGAAAGTACTTTTGTTAAATTGTACACTGCTATTTGTACAAGCTACAACTGCAGTGATTATTTCAACTTTTTATTAAAGGACTAGGACAGCTTAACCTTACACAAACCCTGAGCACAACAAACCATGCCTCAGTTGACCGCAGCACACATTTACCAGTGGAGAGTACCTACGCGGAGTTCCCTTGGTCGCGCATCTTCTTCTTCTTTCTTCTTTTTTCCTTTTTCAGGGGTAGCCACATTTGATTTGGCATAAATTTTTATGTCGGATGCCCTTCCTAACGTAACCCTTTAGCAAGGGACAGAAACACGCTGACGGCTTTGCAGCTACTCTTTACAAAAGTCAGCAATGGTTCTTTTACATGAACCTCTCACCATAGACAGTGAGAGACATGGCTGGCCAAAATAAATTGTGCACTTCACGTGTAGGGTGCACCATGAAACATCACCAATCCACCCAAGGTCAGGCCTTCTTCCATGTGTAGTTAAGGACCCTGTCTCTTAATTGCTATATACATATAGTGATCCCTCGCTACTTTGTGCTTCAGTTTCTGCGGCTTCAGTGCATCATGGGTTTTTCAAAAATATTAATCGAAAAATACCACAAAACAAGACCAATTATTCAAAAAACCCAAACAAACAAACAAAAAAATACTTACAGATGCTTCCCAACTTACGTTCATTCGTTTTACGTATATTTTGAGTTTACTTTTTTTTTTTTAATTTTGAGTTTAGAGTGCTGTCTGTAGTATGAGACGTACCTACGTAGTGCTCTGACGTTATGACGTAATGACGCTGCGTCCATTGTTTAAAAATGACAGACTGAACATGCCCCTCTTTCTTCCCAGTTCACTGCATGTTACCCTTGTGTTACGATGTCATCTCTGTGATCTTTGTGTTTACACTGTTTTGCGGACTTTTGTAACCCTAAGCAGATATGGTTGGTCAGAGGCGTAAGCCTACTAGTGATAGTGGTAATCAGAAAAAGTGGCAAGCCATCTCGTTAGAAACGGAGATGGATATTATCAAGAAGATGGATGCTGGTGGAAAACGTGACTGTGGCACGTTTCTTCCAAATGGCTCCGTCGACCATCGGAACCATTTACAAGCAGAAAGATCGCATCATAGAGAATGTAAAAGGTTATATTTTATCTATTTGATATTTGCTGAGTGAATTTGATTTAAAATTTATCTATTTGAGATTATTTTTATGATATGTTTATAATAATTGATTTAGGGGTGTTTTATGATATATGGTAATGGTATTTATGGCTGTATAGTACAGTATGGAAGTCATATGTCATTGGAACATACGATAACAACTTAGGTTATTTTTCACCTTATGTTCGGCCGTCCGGAAATGAATTAAGACGTAAGTTGGGGAGCATCTGTATATTTTTATGTAAGGTGCGCATCTGTGTGTGTGCGTGCTCGTCTGTATGCGTGTATTTATATTTTATTGACGTTTTGCATTATTTTTGAATGTTTAATTGTTATTATAAGCATTTATAGTGTTGAATATGTATTTATTGATATTATATGCACATATACATGTACGTATACATCAGTCAGGGGCGGTGGTTCCTCCTTCGCGGAAATCGGCGGTCGTGGGGGGGGGGGTTCGTTCCCCATTAACCGAGGAAAGTGAGGGATCCCTATATAGATGCACATCCAGCCCTCGCCCAGAGTCGGCTGAGATGGGCACCAGCCTCCCCACGACCATAATTTGAATTAAATGTTTCTGAACACTATATATTTAAAAAAAAAATTTTTTTTTTTTTTTTTTTGACAATGATCATGTCGTTTCTGCATCATCAATCATTTGTAATTAATACCCACTCAATCATTTTACTCTCTCATTCAGTCACTCTTTTGCTTGCCTCTGGACTGTGGAAGGAAGCCAGAGTACCCAGAGGAAATATGTAATTTCCACACAGAAACGTCTGAACCTGGGAACCGAAGCCAGTACCTTCTTGTTTTGAGACAGATGTGCCATCCTACCGATACATAGATTTATGTCATGGTAGGGTGGCATAGTAGTCATGTACTGAGCATGAGTGGCATAAGGTGGCATAAGTACTTCATGCACTTTCAGAAGTAACTTAGTAATAATTAGTAGTATTATTTTATTGAAACAAACAAACATTTTTGAAAACTGAAACATTTATGCTTTAATTACTATGCACTTGCATGAACATACACATTCTTCCATGTTAATCAATCATTTCTGAGTACATAATGCTACACCATGTACTGCACACCAACAGAAGTACTTTCATATCTAAATTAAAACCCAGCATGAAATCCACTTTCAAAGTGAATAAATGTAATCGCAAAAACTATCTGCCCAGTATTCACATTTTCTTTATGGTTAATAACAAAAGTGTTCCTTTGTCCCCAGATCTCCCATTACAGACTGAACAGAATCTTCTTTTATTAGTGTCTAGTTTTGTAACACTGCCAAATAACACTTGATTGCCCTTTAATTAAATATTAATGGCCATCATTATGTCTTCATTTATAATTAATGCCCGTTAACGACTGATATTGCACATTAATGTAATTAAACATTAGTAAAGCAGGAATGTAATTTTACTCTTTAACAACTGAATGGCTTTCTCCAACCCGGGCTGAGGTGTCCTAAATAGAGGCCATTTCTGAAAAGCACATAAGGGGGCAATAAAAACATCCCAGTGTTAAGGGAAAAACTGGCAGAAAGACAATGGATGCAGGGGGTATGTACTTAAAAAACGATTTTCTTTACCTTCCCGCTTTCATTGTAGATACCGAATAATTTGCAATAGTTACTGAATAAAATATATACAGTGATTCCACTCTACTTCATGCTTCAGTTTCTGCAGCTTCAGTGCATCGCGGGTTTTTTAAAAATATTCATCGAAAAATAACAAAATGAGGAAAAATAGGACAAAAGTTAAAGAAAAATGCCACAAAATAAGGCCAATTATGCAAAAAAAAAAACAAAAAAACAAAAACCCAACCCAAAACCCCCTAACAAAACTACTTAAATTTTTATGTGAGGTGCACATCTGAGTGTGTGTGTGTGTGTGTGTGTGTGTGTGTGCTCGCACGCGTCTGTATGTGTATGTATTTATATTTTATTTACATCTTATGCGTTATTTTTGAATGTTTAATTGTTATTATAAGCATTTATAGCATTGAATATGTATTTATTGATATTATATTACATACATGTATGTATACGTCAGTCAGGGGGGTTGATCCTACTTCGTGGAAGTTGGCAGTTGCGGGGTGGGTGGGGGTGGGGGGTTGGTCTTTTTTGATTGATTTTGATTGATTAACTGTTTGGGTTTTTATACCCGAGCCTAGCGGCTCATCAGGCCGGTGCTTATCCCCAGTTTCCGTAGCGTGAAGCAATAAGGAGTTGAACTCCTCCTGGATGGGACGCTAGTCCATCACAGGTTACCTTCCCAGTATATTTTTACTGGTACCCATTTATACTGCTGGGTGAACAGAGGCACACTTGTCGTTGAGACCTTGTCCAGGGGTCTTAGCACAGAGAGGGTCTCAGTGGGATTTGAACGCACAACCTCCCGATCATGAGCGCAGCACTCTAACCACTACACCACCGGCTCCACTATTTATTCCAGTGAGAGGGTGGTCTTAGTCCCCATTAATCGCGGAAAGTGAGGCATCCCTGTAATTTAAGGTCAGATTAATAAGCTGGAAGTTGAAGTATGCTAAAGCGCTGGTCTTAAAAAGTACTCAAAGAGTTTTAATATTGATATGATATCAGGGAATTACAGTATTCAGGGAAAGATGCATTACTGTAGATAAGACACCTATAAAATATTTGTATTGACGGGGGAGGGGGGGGTTATGTCAGATGTTATGTCTGCAATTGAATTATTAATTATTGATGACTGGCAGTATGGTTGTTCCGTTCATCAGTTCATTTTCTGTAACTGCTTAATCCTAATTAGGGTCACGGGGAGGCTGGCGCCCATCCCAGCCGACTTAGGGCCAGGGCAGAGTACACCCTGGACAGCTTGCCAGGCCATCGCAGGGCGGAAACACGCTAACGGCTTTGCAGCCTACTCTTGTCGAAAGTCAGCAATGGTTCTTTTACATGAACCTCACACCACAGCCAGTGAGAGACATGGCCGGCCTTTGATAAGCCAGTTAGCTGCACTGGGGGGACAGTGATAACCTTGTGGAGAGTGGGGCCAGTATGGTTGTGTGGCCTCAAATTAAAAATGTCTTTGGCTCAAGTCCTGGTCTGTGTTTCTCTGTGGAGTTAACCTGTTCTTCCTGGGCTTTTGTGGCTTCCCTCCGGACACATTGGTTTCCACCTACAGTCCAAAGATGTGCAGATTAGGCTAAATGGTTGGTCTAAACTGCCCATCGTAGCGAGTGCGTATGTGAACGTCTGTTTGTGTTAGTTCTGCAATGAACTATTAGGCCTATTCTGGCTGAACCCCATCTTCATAGAGTGTCGGCCGAGACAGGCTCCTCATGACTCTAATAGGATTAAGTGGCTCGGCAAATTAGCAAGTAAGAATTACTCACGATTGAAAGAAATTTTAACTAAATATTGTGTTAATAAGCTCAAGGTTGAAAATTAAAGATTCTGATTAAAATAGATGGAGAAAAAAAAAGAAGTTCTGCTCAGAGACTCTTATGTCATTCTACTCAACAACTTCCAGAGCAAAACATTTCTTTTTGCAGATATCCCCTTTGTAACATTACACCACTTCAAGCAGCATGGAACAAATATAGAGAGTGAAAAGGGAAAAGATGAGCAAATATAACCCCACAAGGTAATAAAATAAACTTTACGCCAGAGCATCGGTGAAGCGCAGGCCCTTTTCATTAAAAAATAATCACATCTCACACACACTCGGAAAATAAATACCCAGGATGAGTGTACAGTGCTGGAGTCCTCTGATGACACTAAAACCTCCTATAATTAAAGCCTCTATAACACTCACACAGCTAAACAAAGCAAGCTTTCTTTTTTTTTAAAGAAAAGGTCTCATCATGTTGTATCAACTGTTTGTGTCAGAGAAAGGAAGGCTTGCTCTCTCTCTCTCTCTTTCTCTCTCTCTCTCTCTCTCTCTCTTCTGTGCCCTTTGATGACTAGAGGCTGATCATTAAAGTCACCACACAGCCTTCATTGTTTGTCTGGTGAGTTTTTTTTTTTTTTTCGGCAGCACTAAAAAGGGCTGGTGTGACCAGTCTAAAGATACAAGTATGAAGTTCACTTCATTTTAGAACCATATTGTAAAACTGGACTATTTCCAAAAAGCATCACAGCATGTAAAGATTTTCAATACGTTTACTCTCTCACCAGTAAGCAAGAATACGGTGAAGTTTTATATCATTCTATAGTTATGTGTATTGTCCCAGATGATCCACAAAAAAAAAAAATTGTGATACAAATCACATTATAAATTACATTATTATATACAATACACGGGATCATAACAATCTGATTGGTTCTTTACCTGAGTCAATAGCTATTATTGTTATACATTCAAGACATTTTCTTGCTTCTTATCGTGTAGCGCCTTCAAATAATTCTTGTATTGCATCATTGGCATC
>CM045741.1:15327515-15337515 GCA_024760905.1 Plotosus lineatus | reverse complement strand
CAGCTACTCTTCTCGAAATTCAGCACTGGTTCGTTCACATGAACCTCTCACCATAGACAGTGAGAGACATATCCCGCCTTTGATAACCCAGTTAGCTGCACTGGGGGGACAGTGACAACCTTGTGGAGAGTGGGACCCGAACCACCAACCTTTGGATCAGCGATCCAGCGCTGTATACCATTAGGCCACCACTGCCCTTCATCCTTTATGAATAGCAGCTATTACAGTTGGTACTTCAGTATGCACGTCGGCCCATGTAGGATTTGAAATTTTTCATTAGATTTTGTACGAGGTTTCCTCAATCACAAGGCAGTCGCAATGTTAGTTTCATGTTGGCCATATTTTATCTGGGACTGTCCAAAAACTACAAAGTGTTTCCTTACTCTTACTGAGAAAACATCAAGTGCAAATCTTGCTCTTTCCTGAACACTTTCACTTTGGAAAATTTACATCATCACATTCATATCTTTTTATTACTAAATTTATGACTTTACTTTTGCACAAAGTGTAGAAGAATTCTTTTAAAAACAATAAATACTTGACTTTGTGATGTTGCATGAATCTGGTTGACGATTAATCTGTGGCTGTGCAGTCCCCACTCCACTGATGTTCATGCTATTTAGTCATGCTAGTTAGTCAAGAGGTCTTGTCTTACATGTGATATATCGAACATGCTTTTTCTTTTTATGAGAAATCTATGAGAAAAAAAGTATTGGAACCAGTCCTAACAACACATGACTTATCTTTTTGTTTTTCGGTAATTTCACAAAGCTGACAGAGATTCAGATGGGCGCTTCTCTTGAGTCCTGGATTATGGACTATCTGACCTGAAGATCACTGTATGTGCCCCTGCAGCACTGTGTGTGGGACACGGTGGTCAGCAACATCAGAGTACCACAAGGGTCTGTGCTCTCCCCTTTCCTCTTTACACTCTATCCAACGATCTTCAGCTACTGCACAGAGACCTCCCATACTCAGTTTTCTGATGACGCTGCTGTCGTCGACGCATCAGTGGAGGTGATGAGACGGAATATCAAGCCGCAGTGGAATCCTTGGATTTTAAGAGACTCAAAACACCAGCGAGTCCCGTTTTCATTCAGGGTAACACTGTGGAAATGGTGGCAGATTACAAATACCTTGGAGTTCATATTAACAATACACTGGACTTGGTTAAGAGCACTATTGCACTTTACAAGAAGGGTCAGAGCCGTCCCTCTTTATTTATTTATTTATTTTTGAGGATGTTAAGGTAATTTAACATCTGTCAGACACTACTCGGGATGTTTTTTATGAGTCAGGTGTCGCCAGCGCCATCCTCTATATGCTGTTGCATGCTGGGGCAACAGGCTGAGGGTTACAGATGCAAAACAGACTAACATTTGACGATGGTATCAGACCTCCCACCCGCTTCACCACCTGCTGATCAGTCGCAGGAGCAGGTTCAGTGAGAAACTGATACCATCTAAATGCATAACTGAACAACACAGGAAATCATTCCTACACGTGAACATTAAACTGTACAAACTCCTCCATATATCAACAACATCCACTGTTATATATTTACATTCCACTGTTTATCATATTAATAATACTGTACATATCACTCATTGACACAATTTATTCTGTCTGTTTATATAGAGATTAGTAACAACTCATTTCAGAATCACACACACACGCATATATATAAATAGATAGATAGATCGATAGATGTGTGTAGAGTCCGTATGTATTTTTATACATATTGGGAATGTTTGCCATTTTTCTTTATCTTTTTTTCCCTCATTCTTAGTTTGTATGGAGCAACTGTGTGCATACAGTTTCCTCCAGGAAGAATAAAGTACGGTAATCCCCCACCACTTCGCGTTTCCTACTTCGCGTCCCCGCAAGATCGTGGGATTTCTCATCGGGAAATTAAAGCGAGAAACAGAGAGAGAGAGAGACAGATTATTCAAAATTCATGCACACTACATTCAACTACGCTACCCAACATGCTCTATTCTCCTGCTTGACTTGGGTGTTCTCTGATTGGCTTGAATCCAGCAAGCTGATTGGTCGAGATTATATTTCCCAGCATCCAGCATACCTTTCCTCCCTCATGACAAGGAATATAACTTTTTTTGAGCTCAGGGGACGCACTGAGGTGCGAGAAAAATCATGTTCACCGTAGTGGTGAGGGAAAAACAAAAACCAAAGTCACTGGGAGAGTATAACATGGAAACTGGTCGAACACGGAACTATTTATAGCGTGCTGATGGCTGAGTGGCTTCAGGTGCGCTCTCTGGATTTCGCCTGCGGGTAACAGCCATGCCCCTCACCAATGCATGCAGTTGAAGAGAGGGAGAGAGAGTTAAACGCCTGTGAGTTTGCAGACTAACATGATATGTACTAAAACAAAGGCTCTGGAGGTGCTGTGGAGCCCCAAACCAAGCACCAGTGCCGCCAGTGATTCTCCTTCTCAACATGGCAGTGGATTTGTTATTTGTAAGGTTTGTTATATAGTATTTATATATATATATATATATATATATATATATATATATATATATATATATACACACACACACATATATTGTCATTATAAGGTGTATAATTTATTTATATATTAATGCATGTTGCCTGTATGCCAGTGGTGGTCTAGTGGTATAGGGCGCTGGATCGCTGAGCCAAAGGTTGGGGGTTCGAGTCCCACTCTCCACAAGGTTGTCACTGTCCCCCCCAGTGCAGCTAACTGGGTTATCAAAGGCGGGCCATGTCTCTCACTGTCTATGGTGAGAGGCATGTAAAAGAACCATTGCTGACTTTCGTAAAGAGTAGGCTGCAAAGTCGTCAGTGTGTTTCTGTCCCTTGCTAAAAAAGGGTTGTGACAGGAAGGGCATCCGACGTAAAAACCTCTGCCAAATCAAACGTGCGAATCAGATGATTCGCTGTGGCGACTCCTGAGTAAAAGGGAAAAGCCGAGAGGAAGACAGACACGTTGCCTGTATGACATTACCATGTATAGAACACTTTAAAATTAACTTCTAAATAAATTTAATATAATATATAGGTGGGTGGGTGCCCTTAAGAAGTGATAGAAGTCATTTTGCGGTTTTTCGCATATCGCGGGGGTCCCCATTAATCGCAAAATAAGGGGGATTACTGTATTCTGATATTGGTTTATAGTTTGGTCATTTTATTTGTAACGTCACTGTTATAGAATTCTTCATATAAGCATTTTTCTGTGGCACAAACCTCAAAAAGGTAATCGAATTTATATTTTTGTTTGAGGGGTTACTTTATTATTTAGACAATATTACACACTGGATAAAAACATTATGATTAAAATACTCCTGAAAGCTTCATTGTTGTTTTAATACTTTTAAACTTTTGTTTTATTACACATCTCATATCTCGTAATCTGGGCAGCACCGTGGTGGTGTAGAGGTTAGTACGTCCACCTCATAGCAAGAAGATGCTGGGTCGGATTCCTCCGCATGGAAGTTTCTGTGTGGAGTTTGCATGTTCTCCGCATGCTTTTGTGGGTTTCTTCTGGTTAGTCTGGTTTCCTTCCACAGTTCAAAGCACATTAGGCTCATTGGCTATTCTAAATTGCCCCTAGATCTAAGTGTGAATAGTTTGTGTGTGTGTGTGTGTGTGTGTGTGTGTGTGTGTGTGTGTGTTAGCCAGGTGGTTGACTGGCAAGGCATTCAGGGTATACCATGCCTTGGATTACACTAACAGGATTAAACAGTTTGGCAAATGAATAAATGAATGCTGCTTTGATGAGAGATTCAATTTGCCAGCACATTCCAGGGAAGTGAAAAGCAGTCAGTTTTGTACATAATAACACAAACCATTATCATTGCTAGTCACACCCCTGAACCAGATTCAGGATGGCATTAGAACATAAATGCATTATTGTGTAGGACAAGAGAATTAAATGCAGGAGAACATGATTAAAGAGAAAACGCAGGAAACAGTGAGGACAAGGATGAACAATAAAACCAAAGCACATGAAGATAAACAATTGCTCAGGTCCCAGTCATGTTTTTTCTTCCTTCACTTTCACAATTACAGCTTTGGTTTAGAATGGAGAGAGACAAACACTAAAACTCTGCATTCCACTGAAGCGAACTCAAGAGAAAAACTACAATACACTAATTGAAATCTTAATTTATCGGTAATTTTATACTGTTACCAATTACAAGCACAATATGTTCCCAATTTGAAAAAAATCATGATAAGTGGGGGGAGTGTTGTGGTATTGAATAATGATAACCTTCAGGAAACGGTGGAATCATCGTAACTTTCAGGGGAACTTGATGGAATCATCATAACCTTCAGGGTACTTGATGGAATCGTAACAATCTTGAGGAAACTTGGTGGAATCGAAACAATCTTGAGAGAACTTGGTGGAATCGTAACGATTCTGAGGGAACTTGGTGGAATCGTAATGATCTTGAGGGAACTTGGTGGAATCGTGATGATCTTGAGAGAACTAAGTGGAATCGTAACAATTCTGAGGGAACTTGGTGGAATTGTAATGATCTTGAGGGAACTTGGTGGAATCGATGATCTTGAGAGAACAAGGTGGAATCGTAACGATTCTGAGGGAACTTGGTGGCATCGTAATGATCTTGAGGGAACTTGGTGGAATCGTGACAATCTTGGGGAACTTGATGGAAATGTAACGATCTTGAGAAAACTTCGTGGAATCATAATGATCTTGAGAGAACTAGGTGGAATCGTAACGATTCTGAGGGAACTTGGTGGAATCGTAACGATTCTGAGGGAACTTGGTGGAATCGTAACGATCTTGAGGGAACTTGGTGGAATCGTGATGATCTTGAGAGAACTAGGTGGAATCGTAACGATTCTGAGGTAACTTGGTGGAATCGTAATGATCTTGAGGGAACTTGGTGGAATCGTGATGATCTTGAGAGAACTAGGTGGAATCGTAATGATTCTGAGGGAACTTGGTGGAATCGTAAAGATCTTGAGGGAACTTGGTGGAATCGTGACAATCTTGGGGAACTTGATGGAAATGTAACGATCTTGATAAAACTTGGTGGAATCATAATGATCTTGAGAGAACATGGTGGAATCATTACAATCTTGAGAGAACTTGGTGAAATCTTAACAATCTTGAGAGAACTTGGTGGAATCGTAACGATTCTGAGGGAACTTGGTGGAATCGTAACAATTCTGAGGGAACTTGGTGGAATCGTAATGATCTTGATGGAACTTGGTAGAATCGTAACAATTTTGAGAGAACTTGGTGGAATCGTAACGATTCTGAGGGAACTTGGTGGAATCGTAAAGATTCTGAGGGAACTTGGTGGAATCGTAAAGATTCTGAGGGAACTTGGTGGAATCGTAATGATCTTGAGAGAACTTGGTGGAATCGTGACAATCTTGGGGGAACTTGATGGAAACATAACGATCTTGAGAGAACTTGGTAAAATTGTAATGATTTTGGGGGAACTTGGTGCAATCATGACAATCTTGAAAGAACTTGGTGGAATCATTATAACCTTCAGGGAACTTGGTGGAATCGTAACGATCTTGAGAAAACTTGGTGGAATCATAACAATCTTGGGGAACTTGGTGGAATTGTAGCGATCCTGAGGCAACTTGGTGGAATCATGACGATTTTGAGGGAACTTGGTGGAGTCATCATGAGGGAACTCGATGAAATTTGTACATTTTTTCATGTATCTTTGTAATAACAAGTGCAAATTGATACTCACAATGTCATGCAACGATTTTCGTCTGTGCATGTTTTCACCATTTAAGTACTGTATTAACTACCGGGTAATAACTCCATCAGTTATAGTGCCCCATAACTGATGGCTGATTGTGGAAAATCTCTTACAGATATTAATACAGAGTGAAAGGAGCTCCATACCTCTGTGAGATTACCCCCGCCCTCCACCCCCCCCCCCCACCCCCTTAATTAGATTTTAGGGCTTCTGGCTTTCACTTCTATCTTATTGCATAGCACTCATGACATTTCAACTGATAAACAAGCAGCTAAGTGATGCATTTGTTTTTTCCAAGAAAATACACATGATGGCTTTCAGATGTGGTTCAATAAAAGCTTCGCCACCCACAGATCAAAAAGAAACAGTGTGATAGAGCTGGAGGGAGGTGAAATAAAAGGATAAATGACTCACTTAAAAGCTGCTTAGGCTAACAAATTACCAACTGGCAAGAGAGATACACGTGTATCCGGTGACTACAACTCTATAATCAAAGATTTCTCTAACTAATTGCAAGGTGGAAATCAGGTATATCATGAGAAAAGAACTGTTTTGAGAGGTGTTTTGTGTAATGTGCAGGAACTGGCCTCTCTCTCTCTCTCTCTCTCTCTCTCTCACTCACTCTCTCTCTCTTCTGAATTTCAGTCTGCAAAGATATTCTGGTGGGGAGACAATGAAAAATGTTAGGTGTTAGAAGTAATATTTGATTAAGCTAATTGAATTAGATTAAAATTTGTTACAGAATGTCTTGGGAAAACACATCTATTATGGAGATGTATTACGAGTCCAATTTGCTTGAGCTATTCTCATTGTTTCTCTTAATCTCTCCTCCTTGTTTTTATTGAACTGTTATCCACTAGCCCTGAGTTATTCAGTGTATTGCTAGACTGGCGATACTGTGGCAGTGGACCCATTTAACACAAGGTGCAGGAGATCTGCTTAATTTTCTTCATGCCTGACTAAACTGGTTTCAAACACCTCTCGGGATTATTAGCATTTATTAAAAAAAATACTGATAAGCAGTATTGTCATGCCATACACACTGATGTGATAACAGTATTGCTTGCAGTGGTGGACCATGCATTTGGTTTATCTTGGTTCATTTTCTGTAACTGCTTAATCCTAATAAGAGTCGCCGGGAGGCTGGCGCCCATCCCAGCGGACTCCGGGTGAGGGCAGAGTACACCCGGGACAGCTCGCCAGGCCATCGCACGACTTTGCAGCTACTCTTGTCGAAAGTCAGCAATGGTTCTTTTACATGAACCTCCCACCATAGACAGTGAGAGACATGGCCGGCCTTTGATAACCCAGTTAGCTGCACTGGTCAGGGATGCATTTGGTACCTGGGAATTCAGTAGGACTTAATGGACTTGATCCACCCTTTAATACCACACATCGCAATTAAACAAACCATCAATAATATACACAACAACAATATAACAAAACATGGCATTTCATGCATTTCTGGGCATTACATAACTTTCACTGATGTTTACCGGTTGAAGCTGCTGGTACATTGGTGTTCAGTCAAAAGTAAAAAAGGAGAAACCTTACCTCCACTTCCTCTCATTACAATGTCTAGCTTTTCTAGAAAAGTGCACCTTGGAAATTGATTTTTAAGAATGTTCTCAGTCAGGTATTGTGTGCATAAAAAATTCTCACTTAAATGTATCATGTGCAGATTATTCATTCATTCATACATTCATTTTCTGAACTGCTCCCAATTAGATCCCAATCTAATCCCAATTAGAGTCTCAGGGCGGGTAGTGCTCATCTCAGCCGACTCTGGGCAAGGGCAGAGTACATCCTGGACAGCCATCACAGGGCAGGAACACACTTGACAATTTATCTAGTTTTGCTTTGACCAACCAATCAGAGGACAGGAAACAGGTGACGTTATTGTAAACCTGCTCGCTGGCCCTGTGAGGCTAGGCTGAAATCTGGTTGGTTAAACAAACAAATACATAATTAATGTAGTTTGGGTGACATCGGCCAGCAGTACTGGTTCTGACGGCTCTGGTCAGATTAGATTTACATGGCAGAATATAGAATCTGAAATCTGATTGGACAAAAAAAAAAAAAAAAAATCTAACATCCGCATTGACGCTGGAAACAGTGCAGCCAAGAAACGCGAGGAAATGAAAGGCAACGAAAGGAAGAGAATTGACTGTTGGGAATAAATGAATAAATTTAATGAAACTCTCCTCTTTTCTTTTCGACTTTTTCCCCGTTCTCGAGAGTCGCCACAGCGAATCATCTGATTCACACGTTTGATTTGGCATAGATTTTTACGTCGGATGCCCTTCCTGTCACAACCCGTTAGCAAGGGACAGAAACACGCTGACGGCTTTGCAGCTACTCTTTACGAAAGTCAGCAATGGTTCTTTTTACATGCCTCTCACCGTAGACAGTGAGAGACATGGCCCGCCTTTGATAACCCAGTTAGCTGCACTGTGGGACAGTAACAACCTTGTGAGGACTCAAACCCTCGACCTTAGGATCAGTTATCCTGCGCCCTATCCACTAGACCACCACTTCCCTGAATAAATTTAATGAAACAAATACTACCATTTAAGTTGAAAATGTAGGTCAGTGCTTCTGATAGTGTTTAAATCAGCAGAGAAGGCTTTGCTGGCCCTGACAAGTCAACACTGATTGTCTGCAAAAGTGTTTCGAACCCTGGAATCACAATACACAAGCATGAGACTCTGACAGCACAAACCTCTGCGATGCCTAGCACTCCCCCATAAAAACCAAAATATCAAAATTATCCCATCTCACAATGATCCAGATTATGCATAAGTCAAATATTATACTATAGTTTGTCCATCAAGTATTGCCTCCCTACCACATAAGACCATCACGAACCAGTGAAGGGTGCAAACGAGCACATGCACTATTCATGATACAGAATGCATTCACCGGCATCTTTACAAACAGCTGCACATGCACATTCAGAGATGGCCTTGCACACTCAGAAGGGAGGCACTGTCCACCCCTTTTTGTATGAATGCGCTCTCATGCCCACGGCTGGCTTCAATACAAGCGCCATGGAAGCAATTGTAAGCGATCCCTCTCTCTGTGTATGGCTGCAGCATCAACCTTAATTTTTAACCTGCGACCCCCAAGTTGATAGTCATGCGTCTTTTCATCAGCTGTTGTAGGGAAGAGCTTCCAGAACAATATTTAATTTCCCTCGTTGAAAGACTATTATGTGTTGGTTCAGCTGTAATACAGGGATCCTCACTTTCGGCGGTTAATTGGGACCGAGATCCCCCTGTGACCGCCGAATTCCGCAAAGTAGGATCAGCTCCCCCTGACTGACGTATACGTACATGTATATGTGTATATAATATCAATAAATACATATTCAACGCTTTAAATGCTTATAATAACAATTAAACATTAAAAAATAATGCATGAGATGTAAATAAAATACAAATACACACACATTGAGCCCGGAACCTTCTTGCTGTGAGGCGGCCATGATAACTACTACGTCACCATGCCGCGTTACCTCCAACTGTTTTTTTAAATTAGTTTTTTTTATTAACTCTGTTGTGTTATGCTAAAGTCACGATTCGATCAAACAACACTGATACTGTATAGACATCTCTGCCGCTTGTGCTTTATCACAATTAACTAAGTTGGATAACTTTATATTTCTGTTTAACTGTTTATTTCTTCTTGAGGACAATGCCAGCCTTTAAGCCTATGATGACACTTCAGTGGGCCGAATATGTGAAATAAGTGTGAATTAATGCAAACTGACTTTAACTCTGAATTTTTTACAGGCTGTGCAAAGCCATGAGATAAAACATATTCCATAAAGTCCCACAAAGGACATGTTTTCTGCTACAGCCTACAAAGGATTCCAAGTTTTGTCGTCCAGGCACAGCTGCCGAGAATAGAAACAGTGAACCTTTTGTCGCATGACTCAAAGTGAGTGGGCATGAATATATTATCCCTTGACAACAGAATTTTCCCTCTATCCATTTTTTTCCACTCACCCCCACTTTTTATTAAAAAAAAATTTACTCTGGGAGGCTCTTGTAATCTTATTTGGAGCGCATCCGGGCCTAAACTGCCTTAACTGAAAAGGACCAAGGGTCACGGAGACATGAATTATGCGTGGACCTGTGAGTGGGTGTATTTAGCTCATGGAGGACAACACCAGGAGGCATGTTTTTCTGGCTGTGACAAAGAACTTCTTAAGTGTGACGAGGCACATTTGGGACTTGAGTCATGGCATCCGGTCT
>CM045741.1:15270015-15325015 GCA_024760905.1 Plotosus lineatus | reverse complement strand
AGAAACGTCCCAAGTCCAGGAATTGAACCCAGGACCATCTTGTTGTGGGGCAAATGTGCTAATCACTGAAAAAATAATAATAATAAAAATGTGGGGGCAGTGTTGGCCTAGTGGTAGGGTGCTGGATTACTGATCCCAAGGTCAGGGGTTAAAGCGCCACTATCAACGGGTTGTCACTGCTGTCCCCCAGTGCTGCTAACTGGGTTATCAAAGGCCAGCCATATCTCTTCTGTCTGTAAAAGAACCATTGCTGTCTTTTGTCAAAAGTAGCTGCATCGCTGTCAGAGTGTTTCTGCCCCGCAATGGCCTGGCGAGCTGTATAGGGTGTACTTGGCCCTCGCCCATAGGCAGCTGAGATGGCCACCAGCTTCCCCACGATCCTGATTAGGATTAAGCGGTTCAGAAAATGAATGAATTAATTATTATTGTTATTATTATTATCCAGTTCAGTTTATTTTCTGTAATCGCTTAATCCTAATTTGGGTCACGGGGAAGCTGGCGCCCATCCCAGCCGACTCCTGGCGAGGGCAGAGTACACTCTGGACATCACAGGGCCATCACAGGGAAGAAACACGCTGATGAATTTGCAGCTACTCTTGTTGAAAGTCAACAATGGTTCTTTTACAACCTTATACCATAGACAGTGAGAGACATGGCCGGCCTTTGATAACCCAGTTAGCTGCACCCGGGTGTGTGTGTGTGTGTGTGGGGGGGGGGGGGGGGGGGTCTGCAGTGACAACCTTGTGGAGAGTGGGACTCGAACCCCCATACTTAGGATCAGAGATCAGCGCCCTATACCACTAGGCCATCACTGCCCTTATTATTATTATTATTATTATTATTATTATTATTATTATTATTATTTATAATAAATCCATTAATGTTTTGGTTTAATCATATTTTAAATGAAACACCAGATTAGTTTAAATGTAATGCACACTTTCAAAAGCTTTTCTCTGTCTGAGCTGGGCCAAAATGTAGTCATATTAGGGTAATTCGAAAATAATCTGCTGCTGGGCCAAACATAACTCACCCCATAACACACTGACTAAGATGTTAATTTTATTGTGAAAATGTACACATGAGCCAAGAACAGCACCGATCTTAATGATATACCATCACACACATCATCTGAATACACAAACAGTACACATGTAACATTAATCTGTGCGGTGTGAAACCCGGTTTGTGCTCACACACACACACACACACACACACACAGACACACACACACACACACACACACACACACACACACACACACACCTCTTCCCACTTATTAACAGTGACATCTGATGCCACGAATGGGCAAACGAAGCTCAACAATTGATGTCAGTGCCTTACAAATTAAATAAATGGGAAAACGCTATGGTGTATTAAACCCACTAAGTCCCTTTAATGAACAGTCACACGTTACTGCACAACATCCTGAGACGGCCGAGTCAAACATGAGTCGAATAGAAAAGAGGCACAAGACCACAAATAGGTACAGCGAGTACGATCAATGAAGGGACTCCATTCTATAGATTGACTAAAAAAAAAATCAAATAAAGTGACAGTTAAATAAACGGTAGAATAACTTTAGGACAGGGTGCGCAAAGTGACAAAGATTGAGAAATTTATGTGAAAAATACAAAAAAAAAAAGATAACAACAATACAAAATAATGTTAACTCAATATTATAAGGTGCAGGATTTTATTTTGTATGTGAATCTCCAGTTACTGAATGTATAGAGTTAATGTCTCATAATATATTATAATACCTGAAAATGAGATCACGGAAAAAAATAAAACATTCAATTCAATGAATTGTATGAAAAAAAGTCACATATCAAAAATAAAGATAGCTGTGGCTCAGTAGTTAAGGTTCTGGGTTACTGGTCAGAAGATTGAAGGTGCAAACCCCAGTACCACCAAGCTGCAAATGTTGGGCTCTGGTGCAAGGCCCTTAACATCTCATCCATTAAAAAATGAGATCATTCACTCACTCCTTTACCAAACCACTTAATCCTACTAGGTTCATGGAGAGGCTGAGAACATCTCAGCCAACATTAGGAAAAGGTGCGGTACACCCTGATCAGCTAGCCAGTCCATCATATGGCCAGCACACACACACACACACACACACACACACACACACACACACAGGAGTAAATTTGAAACAGCTAATTAGAATAATATGCACGTCTTTGTACTGAGAGACAAAATCGCCAAACCTGTGACACGAACCCATTACCTTCTTGCTCAGAAGCACACATGCTAAGCACTGTGCTGGCCCATACAAAATACCATGAAACTTAATTTAAACAAATGTTCTCAATGAAAAAAAAATTGAAAATAAATACAGGGATCCCTCACTTTCCACGGTTAATTGGGACCAAGATCCCCCGCGACCACCGAATTCCGCGAAGTAGAATCACCCCCCCCCCCCTGACTGACGTATACGTACATATATGTGTATATCATCAGTTCAATTCATTTTCTGTACCCGCTTAATCCTAATTTGGGTCACGGGGAGGCTGGTGCCCATCCCAGCCAACTTCGGGCGAGGGCAGAGCACACGCTGGACAGCTCGCCAGGCCATCACAGGGCGGAAACACGCTGACGGCTTTGCAGCCGACTCTTGTTGAAAGTCAGCAATGGTTCTTTTACATGCCTCACACCATAGACAGTGAGAGACATAGCCGGCCTTTGATAACCCAGTTAGCTCCACTGGGGGGGACAGTGACAACCCTGTGCAGAGTGGGACTCGAACCCCCAACCTTTGGATCAGCGATCCAGCGCCTTATACCACTAGACCACCACTGCCCCCTATATGCGTATATAATATCAGTAAATACATATTCAATGCTATAAATGCTTATAATAACAATTAAACATTTAAAAATAATGCATACAATGTAAATACAATATAAATACACTCACATGCAGATGCGTGTGCACACACTCAGATGAGCACCTCACAAAAATGTAAGTAGTTTTGATGGGAGGTTTTGGGTTGTTTTTTGTTTTGTGTCTGTTTATGGGGGTTTTTTTTGTTTTTTTTTTTTGTTTTTTTTTGCAGAATTAGCCTTGTTTTTGCAGCATATTCTTTAACTTTTCCCCGTATTCTTCCTTAATTTCCTTATTTTTAAAATTCGATTAATATTAAAAAACAAAAAACAAAAAAAATAACGCGATACACTGAAGCCGCGTGAATTAAAGTGCAAAGTCGCAAGGGATCCCTGTGTATGTATTTATTAAACATTACTGTGGGGTGTTGGAACCAAATATGGAAAAGAAAACAGAATTTAAAAGTATGAAAATCAGATGTGTAAAAAATGAGCTGTAAACCATGTAAAATCCAGATGTGTAAAATAATAATCACATGATTCATAATATGAAGGTGGTGTGATTTGAAGTTGAATAATTATTAGACGCGTTATTTATTTTTATAGCAAAAAGGGAATTTTAAAAATTTGAGTATTTAAATATCAAATAACATTTTTCTGATATTGGGTATTAAGATATTGGGTATTAAAAAATGCAGTTAGAAATACACCCAGTAACCTAAAATACAAAGTAGTATTAAGTCTCATATTTAATTTGTAGGGAAATGGTGTAAGGATGCTTCTTCAGAAACGTGGAATTCAGAGCGACAGACTATGTTGCATGCAATGCCCCCGTGACCATTTTGTTTTCAGTGCTCTAAGCCCTGTTGGTCCAATACCATGCAGTTAAAGCACACTGGATGTGTCCATGTTATTCTCAGATACAGCCATACAATCACTTGTTTGGCTATTGGGGAATATGGCATAATATGTGCAGCTATCGTGGGCGGGATGAATGCATTAGACGAGCCAGACATCTCTTATTTTCAGCCAAGCTGCAGAGCAGGGTGGTGCGAGGAGACAGGAGGGGAGAGAGATGGAATATCTAAAAGGGGTTAAGTGCTGAGGTTACCCATCCACGGAGCATAAAATGAAGGCTCTCACTTTGATGGACACCAGAACTTGGATCCCTGATGTCCCAAAATATTAGGTTTCTCTTCTAATAATGTTGAAAATATTGCCTACTGTCATGATTAATCTGGCCGCGCACTGGTGCTGATTGCAGGTGACGCGGTCACAGCGCACTGCTCGTGTTAGTTTCCACACACCGTCAGCTTCACTTGCAGCTCCAGGCGAGCCAGCCAGGACTCTGATACCAGCTTTCCACATCCGCTAATGGATTGTGACAGCCAAGAAGGAAACCTTTGTTTTAATTTAAACAACAAAGCCAAATAGCAAAACTTATGTACGTGCCCAACTTTTTCTCTTTTGCCCTTTTTCACCCCCATGTCCTTTCTTTCCTTTTTTTTTTTTTTTTTTTTTTTTTTTTCCACCATATTTTTCTTTATGTTTCCACCTCTATGTGTCTGTTTTTATTATAGCAGATAATGCACAAAATCACCAGTGGAGAGGAGCACTGAATATAATGCTGGGGAGATGAATAATCCTTTGCCAAGCACAGGGCGAAATGTGGAGGTATTTGCAGATGTGGAGGACGTCAAAAAAACATTTGTAAAATCAAAGCCTTGAATTATTGCACAGAGTTCAGCAAGTTTCACATGGCACTTAGACGCATCATTGTTCTACCAGTGAACAAGAAGGCTCTTTCTTTTGAGGGGGTGAAAAACAACCTTGACCATTCCCATAATCAAATCTGAATGTCCCAACGGGCCATCAGGACAAGGACTCTGGCATTCTTTGCATTGGCCATGGTCAGAACTTACTGTTTGGACCAACAATGGCAACATTGATTTTTCCTTCACAGAAAAAATTTAGTTGAGCTGAGCAAACTGACCGAGAAAGACGGGGAATACCATTTTTCATTCCCATGAGGGCGAAAAAGTCACTGTTCACCCAAACCAAAAGAGTCCATGCCACTGCAGGCGACCCTCGTTCATTTGTTCCAGTCTTGATCTATCTTGATCTATCGTGATCTATGATCTCATACTAGTCTCATTTGGTTTTACAGGCAAAATTATGCATATTTTCTTTTATGCCAGCTTAAAAAAGATGTGATACATCCTTCCCTTGACGTTTCCTATCTTACCATGCTGCTATGGTGCCGAAATAATTTACCCTGTTGTTCCTCCACAATCGGTCCTTGTTTACAGAGTGCCAAGTCTGAGATTGGGTAGGGGGAACCGTGTTTTGAGAACTGATGTTACATTGATGTTCAGTTGTCATGAGGCCACAGTAGCAGCATGAAGTCATGACCTTCCTGTTTAGCTGCATAGTAACTTATTGAGTTGATACAAATTACCCCGATTCTTTATCTACCAGTTTAGCTGCTGGTAGTGGGCAGGGGTCACAAGTCTCCATTCATGGAGGTGGCTTTTGAAGTTGCTGCTACCCCTGTGAGACTTTAACACTTTGCCCCATGCAGTGGGATGGGAGGTAAGGAGGTAGGGGGTGAGTTTTCCCAGACAATGACTCCTATTGCTGCCCCCACGTCAAAACACTAAGATCAAAAGGACTCACTACTGTCATTGACAGTTTGTTCTGGTGACCAGCACTGGGCATGTTTCCCCCCATGGATATAAATGTTTTATTAGAGGTACGTCCTTGGGCCTTGTTTTCTTGCTTGCATGCTAGCACTGAGGGAAGCGCTGAATATGAGCGAGGAAGACTTGTTCATACAAAGCAATTATTAAAAAAAAAAAAAAAAAAAAAAAAAAAAAAACTAAGATTCTTATTTTCAGACCAATCCTCCAAAACAGCACGGACATATGCAGGAACATAATTTCAACAAGATTTCAATGCACTTTTTATTTTATCTGCACATCTGCTCCAGATGACATTCTAGGATTCATGTGGCATGTAATATTCAAACTTACTGTCTGCACAGAAAATATAATGATTTACAATAGGTATGCATAATTGATTGCCAATCAGTCATCTAATCACCTCTCAATGAAGTCACTGTGCTACTTCAATCTGATGGATGATGAAGTATCTTTGAAACAGATGGTGGATCTTTAACAATAAGGTCCATGACTTTTTTTATTATTAAAAATGCTCTTAGCGTGACATGAATAAATCACCGTCAAACCCCAAAATTCTTAGCTGTATAGCTCTTTGGAAAAATACAACACAGTACGTATATAAAAATTATGCAAATCATCTCACATTGATTCATTTATTTTCTGAACCGCTTAATCCTAATTAGGGTCGTGGGGAGGCTGGTGCCTATCTCAGCCGACTCCAGACGAGGGAGGGGTACACCCTAGACAGCTCGTCAGGTGATCGCAGGGCCAACACTCACACGACCATTCACACTCACACTCACACCTAGGGGAGGAGATTTGGAATAGCCGACTGACTGCGGGAGCCAACCGGAGAACTTGGAGGAAACCCATGTAAGCACGGGGAGAACATGCAGACTCTGCAAAGAAACACTCATTCTGGGACTCGAAGCCAGGATCTTCTTACTCTGAGGTGGACGTGCCAACCACTACGCCACCGTGCCGCCACCATCACATGTTATCTCTACAAATATAAATCGGCCTATACTTGCTCTATTGGTCCATAATGGTGCAAGATTTTCCTCAGGAAGCCATGCAGTAGTATAACAGACACCTTTAATTTGTATATTTCTGCCTTCCTGTCTGCCTTCCTGTGTTAGTTTTTACATCATTGTTGGACCTTTTCTAGTGTTCATCAATAGCACTGATGAATTTACTGCACTCAAAGATTATGATAGGGTGGTGTAGCAAGGAGGTCTTGGGTTCAAGCCCTGTGCCCAGTAAGGGCATTTCTGTATGGAGTTTGTGTGTTCTCTCTGTGCCTGCATGGGTTTCCTCTAGGTGCTCTAGTTTCCTCCCCTAGTCCAAAGACAGTCACATGAGAGTAACTGAATATTTTTGATTGCACCAAGATGTAAATGTGTGAACGAACGGTTGAGTGTTGACTCACCAATGATCTGCCAAAGTGTTCAGGGTGTTCATGGTGCGCATCTAGAATTGGCTGGAATGGGCTCCAGTGTCCATGTGACCTCAATAAAAAAAAACTGAATTGAAAGGCTTTGATTGAAAGATGTTGATCCACACCAACAGTAAATTAATAATAAAATGTAAGTTGTTAAACTCATAATGTATAGACATTGAGGCCAGTATCTACCACCTTAGATGCACTGATTAAATTTGTTGACTGATTACCCTTATAAATGCTGTTTAATTGATACCAGTGTGGTAGATGTGAACTTTAAATTGACATTTCTAATTACTGAATTTCAAAAGTAGGAGCTTTTTGGGAAATGTTATGGCATTTGGAAATGGATTCATGGAGCACTAAGAAGATGGCCACCCTGCAGCTAAATGACATTCAAGTCAGTTAAAGCTGAGACCTGAAGGGAGCAAAAGCACTAGTCACAGGGAGCTGAGCATGGTGTCCTACCTACGGGCTGGAGAACACATTACTTTATCGTGATAGCCAGCCACTTTAGTGCTGCTCATCATGTTAGTGAAATGTGGCTCAAGCCTGATTGCAAGTTAAAAAGAGAGTGAACATTTGTGGAAGACAAATGGTATCTCTATGAAAGGGCACACACTAAAGTATATAAGTCAATACTGATAAAAAATTAGATATGACATTTCGAGGACAGAACCCAATTTGATAACAGCAGTATGCAGTGCATTTCACAACAAAACCAATTCCTTGTCTCGTTATTTATTTATTTTCCATAATATACGTGCAGAGAAATCTTAGTCTGTACTGTGCAAACAATGTGGCCATTATGGGTTTTGTGTTAATTAGATTAATGACTGATGAAGTTTGGTCAAAGTGGTCAGTAACAATCATCATTAGCCTCTCTACTGAGTAAGCCAGGCTCACATGGTCCCCCCCCCCCCCCCCACCCCCCACTCCATGGCAATGGGCTCCCATTAGAAGACTTAAATCTCATTACCCCCACTGCCCCGATCCTGGGCATACAGAGGCCCAGAAAATATCCGTGACAGTACTTAGTCAGCACCAGACGGTGTCCCACAAGGTTTTATCCTCAGCCCTGTGGCATTTTCAGCATGGAGCCCTGTATGAGCACAGGACAACTGAATGTAAAGGACAGACTATTTGGCATGGTATAATGAGGCTTGGAAGGAGGGGGCTGTTCATGGGGTCAGTCGACATGGTGGGAGAAGGGTCAGAAAAGGCGATAATTGTGGAGAACTGAACACTAAGAGTACTGTTTTATCTTTTCTTCCCTCAGGTGAGGTTAGAGGCTCAAGCCCATTTTACTTCTTGTGTACAGGTCTAAGGCTCTGCGGAGGATGAGTGGGAAGAGTGAACCTGGTGAGTTCAGAGACAAAACAGTCACCCCCTACGAGCTTCATGCACTAATCTAGTCATGGTCTGTAAGGCTTAATTTATAATCGAGTGCTAGCTGGAGTAAGTTTGGGGATGTTGCAACCTAAAAACTATGAATTATCTTTGTATGTACTGAAATACTGTGATCATTCTTAAATTCAAGAAGTATTTGGAGTCCTGCTTATTATGATATCCCATTTCCATTACAGCTCAAAAATAATTAGAGCTGATATCAAGCCATGATTGTGTGTTGTAGTAGTAGTAGTAGTAGTAGTAGTAGTAGTAGTAGTAGTAGTAGTAGTAGTGCACAATCCACTTTCATGCTTTCCGCCAGCAATAAGAGCAGGCCCCACCACAGCGCCTGTCCAACACGCTTCATTGGCTCATAATGGAGGATCAGTGTCAAATCAGCCAACAAGATGATTACATGCCAAGAGGCACAGCCATTCTTTAGTATTGATCCACTTCAACTGGTCCAGCGGTACATCACAGCACATGATGTGGCAAATGTGCCTGAAACAAGCTACAGCCAACAATAAAAAAAGAGCCATTTTGTTTAACTACACACCAGTAGTGCAATATTCACACAGAAAATCTACCATTATTTCTACCTTATTGTGTAGCACAGACTTACTGGTATGATGCAAAGATTAAATCAAATAGTAAATGGATAAATTGTTAAAACATAATAATAATAATAATAATAATAATAATAATAATAATAATACAGTGGTTTAGAGTTTAGCACTATGTGGAATTTGCATGTTCTCTCTGTGCTTGCATGGCTTTCCTCCAGATACTTCGGTTTTCTCCTAAAGTCCAAAGGCATGCACGACGTAAGGTTAATTGACTGTCCAAATTGTCCATATCCAAGTGTGAGTATGAATGATTGTGTGTTGGTCCTGCAGTGGTCTGACAAGCCGTTCAGGATATTACCTGCCTTCACTACAGCCTCTTTGCAACCTTTTGTAGGATCAAGTTGTCCACCAAATCAGTGCATACGTCAGTGAGTACTATAATCATGTATACTATTTATGTCTGTGTGTTTTAGAAAGGTTCACATGGAATGTGTATGAGACTCTTCTTCTTCTTCTTCTTCTTCTTTTCCTTTCGGCTTTTTCCCTTTTTCTCAGGGGTCGCCACAGCGAATCATGTGATTCGCACATTTGATTTGGCATAGGTTTTTACGTTGGATGCCCTTCCTGTCACAACCCTTTTAGCAAGGGACAGAAACATGCTGACAGCTTTGCAGCTACTCTTTACGACAGTCAGCAATGGTTCTTTTACATGCCTCACACCATAGACAGTGAGAGACATGGCCCGCCTTTGATAACCCAGTTCGCTGCACTGGAGGGACAGTGACAAAACTATGGGGACTCAAACCCCCAACCTTAGGATCAGCGATCCTGCGCCCTATCCACTACACCACCACTGCCCTTGTTTTAAAGGACCAAAAAAGGTTCACATGGCATGTGGTTGAGACATTAGGACCAAAAATTTGAATATTGGGAGTGTTTTCCATTCATGTGGGTTTTTGTCTCATACATGGCTGTACAATGTCTTCTTCTTCTCTTTCGGCTTTTTCCCTTTCTCGGTAGTCACCACAGCAAATCATCTGATTCGCACATTTGATTTGGCAGAGGTTTTTACATCGGATGCCCTTCCTGTCACAACCCTTTTAGCAAGGGACAGAAACACGCTGACAGCTTTGCAGCTACTCTTTACGAAAGTCAGCAATGGTTCTTTTACATGCCTCACACCATAGACAGTGAGAGACATGGGCCCGCCTTTGATAATCCAGTTAGCTGCACTGGGGGGGAGTGACAACCTTGTGGTCAGTGGGACTCGAACCCCCAACCTTTGGATCAGCGATCCAGTGCCCTATACCACTAGACCATCACTGCCCCCTACATGGCTGTACAATGTATTGACAGCATTTGTCCATCATCCATTGTTGCTGCCTCATCAATGTCACAGTAATTGAACTCAGGCTACTAGTTTTCTTATATCATGCAGAATACATTGTATGGCCAAAAAATATGTAAAATTCTGACGAATTTATTTATATATATATAGGGCAGTGGTGGTCTAGTGGTATAGGGCACTGGATCACTGATCCAAAGGTTGGGGGTTCGAGTCCCACTGTCCCCCCCAGTGCGGCTAACTGGGTTATCAAAGGCGGGCCATGACTCTCACTGTCTATGGTGGGTGGCATGTAAAAGAACCATTGCTGACATTCGTAAAGAGTAGGCTGCAAAGTCGTCAGCGTGTTTCTGTCCCTTGCTAAAGGGTTGTGACAGGAAGGGCATCCGACGTAAAAAACCTCTGCCAAAAATCAAGTGTGCGAATCAAGATGATTCGCTGTGGCGACTCCCGAGTAAAAGGGAAAAAGCCGAAAGGAAGACAGACATATATGTATATATATATATATATATATATATATATATATATATATATATATATGTGTATATATATATATATATATATATATATATATATATATATATATACAAACATATATATATATGTTTGTTAAACATCCTGTTCCACAGGCATGGCATTGTTATGGCATTCACTAGAGCGTGTAGTTGTAGACCAGTTCATCAAAAAGGTGTTCAGTGCAAACTACTTGAGTTCTTCCACTTCAACCTTGACCAAACCTTGGCTTTATGAGTATTGTGAACTGGGGCATTGTCATTCTGGAACAGGTGATATCATGCTGAGCCCATTAGTTCCAGTCAGAAGCAATTGTTATTGTACAGCATACAAAGAGATACTAGTCCATTACATGTCTCCGGCTTAAGGAGATTGGGGAAGGCTCACAAATGTGGGACATTTTTAAAAAAATATCATGGCCAGGTACCAACATAAATAATTACTGCAAAAATGGAATTAAAGGGGGTCTAATCCAGTGCACAGATCTATCCATCCATACTACTTCTCTGTCAGGATCATTGACTAATCAGAAACCAATTAGATTAGATTAGATTAGATTCCTGTATAAATACAGGAGAACGAAATTAAGTTTAGCATCCCATCAGAAGTGCAGAGAGCAGCAAGTGCAATACAGGGAACCCTCACTTTCCGCGGTTAAGTGGGACCGAGAGCCCCGAACCACCAAATTACGCGAAGTAGGATCAACCCCCCTGACTGATTTATACGTACATGTACATGTGTATGTAGAATCAATAAATACATATTCAATGCTATAAATGCTTATAATAACAATTAAACATTCAAAAATAATGCATAAGATGTAAATAAATTATAAATACATACACATACAGATGCACCCAGTTATCTGCACTGGGGAGACAGTGACAACCTTGTGGAGAGTGGGACTTGAACCCACAACCTTAGAAACAGTGGTCCAGCGCCCTTTACTACCAGGCCATCACTGCCCTACATGTATATGTGTATATAATATCAATAAATACATATTCAACAAAAAAAATGTAAGGAGTTTTGATGGGGGGTTTTGGGTTGGGGTTTTTTTTTTGTTTGCTTGTTTGTTTGGGTTTTTTTTTTTTTTACATAATTTGCCTTGTTTTGGGGCATTTCCCTTAACTTTTCCTTCCATTCGATGAATATTAAAAAAAAAAAAAAAACACGATGCACTGAAGCTGCATGTCATGAACAACATGTCATGAACCTTTATAAACTACACAAACACAAATAGTACACCTCATTATAACACTCACCTACGCACAAATTTGCTGTACTGCTTGATTCTGTCATAGTCACTGAGAGGCTGGAGCTTACATCAGCCAACATAGGGCTGGGTGAAGGCAAGGTACAGCTCATCAGACCATTGCAGGACCAACACACAACAATTCACATTCTGATCTAGGGGCCATTTGGAACAGTGAATTAGCCTACTGTGTGTCTTTTTATACTGTGGGAGGAAATCGGACTACCTGGAGGAAACTCACGCCAGCATGAGGAGAACATACAAAAATCAAACTCGGGATCTTCTTGCTGTGAGGTGGACATGCTAACCACTACCCCACTGTGCCAGTACTATCCCGGGGCTCTTTTGCAGTGTGTTGCAGTGGGTTTTTTTTGTTTGTTTTGTTTTGTTTTGTTTTTTGGTGGGCCGCAGATGTTCTGTTCATATTTAATACATAAGCTTATGAAAACATAAAGTAACTTATACACAGTAAACTTCATTCAAATACAGATACATAAAGCTACAGATAACCACTGAATTACATTGAATGCAAATAAACTGAATTCAAAGATTATTCATCCATTTATATTCATTTTCTGAACTGCTCAATCCTAATTAGCATTGCTGGAAGGCTGGTGCCCATCTCAGCTGACTCTGGGTGAGGGCAGAGTACACCCTGGACAGCTCGCCAGGCCATCACAGGGCAGAAACATGCTGACGGCTATGCAATTACTCTTGAAAGTCAGCAATGGTTCTTTTACATGAACCTCTCACCATAGACAATGAGAGACATGGCTGGCCTTTGATAACCCAGTTAGCTGCATTGGGGGGGGGGGACAGCAGTGACAGTTGTTGACAATGGGGTTTGAACCTCCAACCTTGGGATAGTTAATCCAGCACATTTTCACTGGGCCACCGCTGCCCTATGATTATTAAAGATGTTAATTTAAAAAAGGGGGGGCATCACTTTTTGAAAATGATAGTATGAGAGATCTGAAACTGTAAAACCACTTTGAATCTGTTAAGTGTCTCTCATCGAATCAATATGGTCAGGGATCTGATTGACTTATGCTTCATTAAAGGAGCCGGTTTACAGTTCAGCCCGTCTCCAAGTAAACAACCGCTGCAGCAAGGCTTGTTTCCAATGGTACTTTAAACAGAACCAGTCTTGTAAAGTGTGGATCCTCAAATGATGTGCATTTCCCATGTTCATTGTAATCGGGTTAGCGTAAACATTGTTATCCTCTGTACATCACAGAGCTGTGTAATGTGAAGCATTGGAATTGCCTTTGTTGTTTAACATAAATTATTTATGCATGTACGGCTTTAAAATATTTATCTTTGCAGACAAGTGGAAAACAAATGTATTTTTTTTCTTTTTTTTTTAGTTCTTTTTTTCCTTTAATGAGGTGACTAGAGGTTCTAAACTGATGTCTTACAAATGAGAAAATCCTTGGATCTTTTCAGATGGAATATCTTGGTATGGTCCAATTTGAAGAAAGTTCACGTGTGCAGTTTTTCTATATGTAGAAGTTCATCCAGACGTGTGACAGACGAATCCGATAACTCCTGGGGGACTAAGTAGATCTACATGTTTACACTGACTCTAATGATAAGTGTCTGTGTGGGTTTGTGATGAATGTGTGTGTACCTTCAACCAAAGCCCTGATACACTCACTCTGTCTGCTCTGATAACACCAAACCAATTAGAAATATGCAGGTCATCACATCATGAGCATCGAGATTTCTCATGGGTTATAATGTTGTGTTAAATCTCTCAGGAGAACAAGCAGAACAAAAGGATAAATATACCGAGACCAGGTGTTTGAGAGGCAACTGTCATAATCAAGTCTCTGCCATTAATCCAAGACAAACACTTGGGATTAACAGCAGGATATTAATATGCGCCTACTCACACGTGTCCATGTTTTTTGTGTCATTTGAGGACATAAGACTGTACCTATTTAACATTATTAATCAAGAAAGTGGTGACATTTTTTCCAAGTGAGGACATTTCGGCTGGTCCTCACTTCTTAAAAGGCTTGTTAAAGGATTTAGACTTGGTTTTACAGTTCAGGTTAGAATTCGGTTTAGAGTGGGGTTAGAGTCAAAGTTGTAGCAAAGGAATGCATTATATTAAGAAATGTCCTGGCAGTGGTGACCTGGTGGTAAAGGTGCTGGATCACTGATCCTAAGGTTGAGGGTTCAAACCCCACTCTCAACAGGTTGTCACTGCCCCCCCCAGTGCAACTAACTGGGTTATAAAAGGTCGGCCATGTCTCTCACTGTCTATGGCAGTGGTCCCCAAACTATGGCCCGCGGGCCGGATACGGCCCACCTCTGCATTTGGCCCGGCCCCCTGAACAATAGATGCATTATGATTATTTTTTTTATGAGTCTGGCCACGCGATCAAGACCAATACACCCCTAGAACATGACACCCTATTCCAGCCTTCTGCCGTCTGTGCCCCTATCTGAACCCCCTGGAAACAAAAATCCTAGACTCTCCCCTGTCAAATAGAACGGAATAATGGTGAAAAGATTATGGAAGAGAAAAATTGATTTAGAATTCAGGGTATTTAATCTGCAGTGGACAAATGGTTGTTTTATTGTTCAATGCAAAGAAAGCGTTGTTTGTATCATCTGTCAGGAGGCGGTGGTGGTATTCAAAGAATACAATCTGCGCCGACAGTCTGAATCCCGTCACAAAGATCGCAAAGTATGATCGCTTGCAAGGCCAAATGCGAGTAGACAAACTCTCAAAGCTAAAAAGTCGACCGTTAGCTCAGGAGACTACCAGTGGTCTAATCGGGCAGCTTTCGGGTTGCTCAACTTATAGCAAGCGGTGGTTTTTTGTTTGTTTTTAAAAATTTTTTTTATTTCCTGACTTTTTTCTGTGAAGGTCCCACAAAGGTTTACTAATATTTGATAATGCGTGGCTTACTGGAAAACAATAAATCTTTACGTTTAGGCAGCCCTGCGATCGTCACACTTGTTCTGTTACAAACTGACCTTGGCCCCCCATCAGAGAAGGGAAAAGTTATGTGGCCCTCGCAGGAAAAAGTTTGGGGACCCCTGGTCTGTGGTGTGAGGTTCATGTAAAAGAACCATTGCTGACTTTCGACAAGAGTAGCTGCAATGCCATCAGCATGTTTCTGCCCTGCAATGGCTTGGTGAGCCATCCAGGGTGTAATCTGCCCTCGCCTGGAGTCGGCTGGGATGGGCACCAGCCTCCCCGTGACCCTAATTTGGATTAAGTGGTTACAGAAAATGAATGAATGAATGTATAAGGAATGTGCCCAGAGAGTGAGTATAAGGTTATATCGAAGTACAAGATTATGTGTATCTTTGTGTATGCATTCTCACAGGATAAATAAAATGTTGACACTTAATATTAAATTTAAAACCATGAAAAAACAAAGAAAAATAAAATTCGTAACATTTCTTTAGAGAGAAATATATATGTATACACACACACACACATATATATATATATATATATATATATATATATATATATATATATATATATATATATATATATATACACACATACATATATAAGCATTTAAAATATTACATTTATATTATTTTTGGGTGGTTAGAGTTTGCATGCTGTCCCCGTGCTTGCATGGTTTCCTCTGGATACTACAGTTTCCTCCCACAGTTTGAAAAAATGCATGTCAGGCTGACTAGCTGTTCCAAATTGCTCCTACAGTGTCTTGCAAAAGTATTCACCTACTTGCCATTTTTTTTCATGTTTTGTTACCTCTTCGGGGTTTACATCATACAACAAACAACAAATAGGACAAAATAACATAATACTTCAGCGTGCATAACTATTCACTCCCTAAAGTCAGTACTTTGTAGAGCCACTTTTGCGGCAGTTACAGCTGCATGTCTCTATGAGCTTGCCACATCTTGCCATTGGGATTTTTGCCCATTTCTCAAGGCAAAACCACTGCAGTTTCTTCATGTTGGATGGATTCCGCTTGTGAACAACAATCTTGAAATCTGACCACAGATTCTCACTTGGATTGAGGTCTGGGCTTTGACTAGGCCATTTCTACGCGGTTAAATGTTTCCCTTTAAACCAGTCGAGTGTTGGTCTAACAGTATTCTTTGGGGTCATTGTCCTGCTGGAAAGTGAGCCTCAATCCCAGTCTCAAATCCCAGGCAGACTTGAAACAGGTTTTGCTCAAGAACATCCCTGAATTTAGCACCATCCATTTTTCATTCCACTCGGATCAGTTTCCCAGTCCCTGCTGGTGAAAAACATCCCCACAGTATCATGCTAACACCACCATGTTTCACTGTGGGGGTGGTGTTCACGGGATGATGGGATGTGTTTGGTTCCTTGGTGGCCAAAAAGTTCAATTTTGGTCTCATCTGACCAACGCATCTTCCTCCATACATATCTCCGTACAAACTCAAAATGTGCCCTCTTATTTTAACACCAAGTAATTTTTCTGGCTACTCTTCAACAAAGCCCAACTCAATGAATTGTACAGTCTACTGTGGTCTGATGCACAGATACACCAGTCTCTGCTGTGAAGCTCCTTCAGCGTTACCTTTGGTCCCTCTGCTGCCTCTCTGATTAATGCCCTCCTTGCCTGCTCTGTGAGTTTTGTTGGTCAGCCCTGTCTTGGCAAGTTTGCTGTGGTACCATTTTCTTTCCATTTGAAGGTGATAGATTTGATGGTGCTCCGGGGATCATCAAGGATTTGGATAGTTTTTTAAATACATAAAATTCAACCCGAACTTGTTCTTTTCCACAACACTGTCCCTGACTTGTCTGGAGAGCCCATTGGCCTTCATGGCACGATGCTTCTTGCATGGTGTTGCAGCCACTAGAGCCTTTCAGAAAATATGTGTTTATACAGAGAGATCATGTGACACTTAGATTGCACACAGGTGAACTTCATTACACTAATTATATGATTTCTAAATGTTATTGATTGTACCAGAACATTTAAGGGGCTTCCGAGCAAAGTAGGTACCTATGCACCTATGTACCTATGTACCTATGCACATGCCAATTTTCAGATTTTTACTTTTTTTAATTTCATTTTTTATTTATTTTTCTTATTTTAAATCACCAATTTAGACTATTTTGTGCAGATCCATCACATAAAATTTAGATTAAAAAATTGAAATTACAGGTTGTAATGTAAGAAAATAGGTAACAGGCAAAGGAAGGTGAACACTTTTGCAAGGCACCTGTAGATGTGAGCATGAGTGCAAATCCTTCTGTGTGTGTGTGTGTGTGTGTGTGTGTGTGTGTGTGTGTGTGTGTGTATGTTGCATGTGTGGCGTGTGGCGTGTGTGTGTGTGTGTGTGTGTGTGTGTGTGCATGTGTATATGTGTGTATCTCTCTTGCTCTCACACACACACACAAACACACACACACACACATAATATATATATATATATATATATATATATATATATATATATATATATATACACACACACATATACATATATATATACACATATATACACACACACACATTTTTTATATATATATATATATATATATATATATATATATATATATATATATATACACACACAGGGATCACTCGCTACTTTGTGCTTCAATCAATTCATGCTGCTTCAGTGCATCTCAGTTGTTTTTTTCTAAATATTCATCGATTTAAATAATAAGGAAATTGCCACAAAAACAAGGCCAAATATGCAAAAAAAAACAAACACACAACAACAAAAAAAAGCTCAAAACCCCCATCAAAACTACTTAAATTTTTATGTGAGGTGCGCATCTGTGTGCGCGCGCACGTCAGTATATATATGTATTTATATTTTATTTACATCTTATGCATTATTTTTGAATGTTTAATTGTAATTATGAGCATTTATAGTGCTGAATATGTATTTATTGATATTATATATACATGTACGCATACGTCAGTCGGGGGGGGGGGTTGATCCTACTTCAAGGAATTCGGCGGTCACGGGGGGCTTGGTCCATATTATCCTCGAAAAGTGAGGGATCCCTGTATGTGTGTGTCTGTGTGTGTGTGTGTGTGTGTGTGTGTGTGTGTGTGTGTGTGTGTGTGTGAGTGTGTTGGCCCTGTGATGGATTGTGAGTTGTTCAGAGTGTATCCTGTCTTTGCCGAGAGTTTACTGCGATATACTCCAGCTTCCCCACAATCCTCTTCGGACTATCTTTGTGATCCTGTCAGTCAGTCATTGGATGTTTTTTCCTGATTACAATATTATCAAATGATTGCTATAAACTATAATTACAGGCATAACTAACATTCCGCGATTTATAACTGAAACCGCCCCTTGCGATCGATGATTTCCACAATGTAGGATCGACCCCCAACCACTGACATATACGTACATGCATGTGTGTATTTCATATCACTAAATACATATTCAACTCTATAAAAGCTTATAATAACAAATAAACATTCAAAAATAAACACACACACACACACACACACACACACACACACACACACACACACACACACACACGGACACACACCTCACATAAAAATGTAAGTAGTTTTGTTGGGGGGGGTTTTGGGTTGTTTTTTGTTTTTGTTTGTTTGGGGGGTTTTGTTTGTTTTGTGACATTTTCCATAACTTTCCCCCTATTTTTCCTTAATTTCTTTATCTTTTTTATTTTTCAATGAATATTTTTGAAAAACCCACGATGCCCTGGAGCCACAGACACTGGAGCACAAAGTAGCGAGGGATCTCTGTATATTCAACATATTTTGGTCCTGAGAATTCATCAGACATACACTTCCTTAGATATTCACTGTTTGTAAATATAATTTTTACCTGAACCTCATTAATTTAAAAAGAAACATGTCGTGAGTTTTATTTTTATTTTCATTTTTTCTTGGGAGGCCCCGCGAAATGTCCCCATAAGGACAGCAATGTCTGACAGCCTTGACACAAACACTCTAGACATGCTAAAAACAGCATGATGAATACATATAGCGTCCCAGCAACACTTTTAAATATTCCCAAACACATTTTGAATGAATACATTAAACAGAGAATTACTTTTTAACTCTGTGATTCGTAACCACAGTTTTACATGGTATTAAAATCCAAGAGACTTCATGGTGTGTCCTATTTAGGCTGCTATCTATGAGAAAGCAAGTGATCGTGTTGCATCTGTGTATGTCAGTGTATACAAGGGAAGAGTAAAAGTGTGTGTAGGGGGGGGGTGGTGTTGTGCACAGCCCATTAATCCCATGTCCCCTTGTCCAACAGATAATTCTGAAGCGTGCAAGCCTAAATGAGCATGTCTCCTCTTTCTCCCTTGCGCTTACAAATTGTTTCCCTCCCGCCGCAGCATGCTGCCACCTGACTGCTGCTCCCTGCGATCCGCGTCCTTATGCTAGTTCACATGTCGGCCATTAATAAACAAATGAGGGCTCGCCCGAGAGGTCGAGATGCTCAGCTGGCCCATTTGTGAGGAGACAAGTGCAGGGAGCAAGGGGACTGGGGGAGGACAGCATGTCTGTCATCCATTCCTAACCTTGTCTTTGTCAGGGATAGTAGACATTGCATGTGGGGGTGTCACCATAAGCTCTTTACACGCACACACACATGCGCGCACGCACACACACACACACACACACACACACACACACACACACACACACACACACACACACACACACACACACACACACCTTGCTTTAAACCTTCAGCAGCTGATTAGTGTGAGTGACAAAGTGGAGCAGCGAGTCCACTCAGCCCTTCATAATAAATCTATCAGTGGGTTAATAGAATTCCATCAATCCCCTCTCTTTAGCCGTCCACCCCGCGGGGTCAGTCTCCCGGCGCTGCGCAGGCCTCTCCCTCGAGACTCTACAACTGTTATTATTCAATTACCCTCTTTTCTTCCCAGTTAAAAGACCATGATATCATTATCACTTAATGAATATATATAATTGGATCTGGGGACTCTTTCCTTTCGGGCTGATGAATACCATTCGCTATTCATTTTTGTCCTGCTGCAAGCCTCCACCGCGCATCCATTTAGCTCACTTTGAGTTAGAAAATCAGGATGACAAAGGGTATAGTTGGAATTAGCTTTAGCGCTCGTTCAGTGCTTAGTTAAACACATAGGATAATAAAAATGAAAGAAGTGCATGTTAAAAGCTTGAAGTATGAATATGTAGAATATGTAGAGTCCAGTAATATTATGAACTTAATGTTAGAATATCTAGAATAAATGCTATTCATTTTAATAAATTGAATAAATGCCAAAAATTACCTTTTTTTTTTTTAATCATTTATATTATTCAGGGATTTGTTTACAGCTGAATTTTTGTAGTCAGATCCCTTCCATGCACACTTATTTTATAAACATAATCTATTGTCATTATATATTATTATTAACTACTGTATTTATAATTATTTCTATTTGTTTACTTGTTATGGCTAGGTTTTTATTCTTTGTTATTCTTAACATTATTCTCCTAATTATTTTTAGTTAATTATGAACATGATAGCTTTACTAATGATTGGTTGTGATTTCTACCAATAAAAAAAAAAAAAAAAAAAAAAACCCAGACCTGGTTATGCTTGACAAACCCCATAGACGTTGATAACGGCTGGCTTTTTAATTTCACTCAGTATATTTTAAAAGACTTCACTAAAAAACTCCCCCATGTGAAATCCATCTGGCAGCAAGCGGTGCTAATTATACTAAATTGAAAGCATATGAATAACATGGTGATGATCAGCACTAAAACATTGATTTAGTATTAGTCCACTTCATTTGTGCTGAAAAGGAAAAAAAGATGAGAAGGAGGGGACTCAAGGGGGAAGATCTGTAAATAGAACAGGGGGGTGAAAACCGTGCTTTGTCTCATAACAGTAAATTGTTGTCATCCCATTTGTAAGCAAAAGAAAATGGGCCAGCCCTCCATTCTCTGAGGGCATCGTGTAGTGACGAGTGCATGGGTTAGTGAGTCGACCAGCGTTATCAATCCTGGTTAAGGAGGCTCTGTTGACAGTACCAGAGAAAGAGGCATGCTTCCAGCAGCTCCCCAAAAGAGTCCACTGAACCACCAAAGTCCCTCCCTCACCCCGTCACTGATCCACACACACGCCGCGACAGGACCTCCTCAAGGCTCAGCCCCCTTTTTTCATACATCACTCCAAATTAAAGTTACATTAGGCCCTCCTCAATCAGGGGGCCTGGCGGAACAAGCTGACATCATTAGACGAAGCGCATGGCCGCCATCCATTACAGCCCTATTATACACATGTCTCTGGATTTTAGCAAAGTTCATGCATACCTAAGTGCAAGTTTGTGTTAAAAATTAAAGACTCTTTTAGGAGGACAAAGGAGTTTCTGAACTGTTGACTTTGAGAGGGGCTTCATTACCCCACTGCCAACGGGTCAATGCCAAGACGTCGCCCTCTTTCCACTTTCTGTGCTTTTTTTTTTTTTAATCTACGTTCACTTTCATAAGTGAATTACTACAATTATTCAATCAGGGCGCTAACTCGGAAGACACAGATCAACTTCTTTCCTTTTTTTCTTTCTTTCTTTCAATAGATAGATGGGTAGATGGACATGAGTGCATGTGTGGCGTGTGTGTGTGTGTGGGGGGGTGTACATGTGTGCATGTGTGGCATGTGTGTGTGTGTGTGTGTATGTTGCATGTGTGGTATGTGTGTGTGTGTGTGTGTGTGTGTGTGTGTGTGTGGCGTGTGTATATGTATGTGTGTGTGTGTGTGTGTGTGTGTGTGTGTGTGTGTGTGTGTGTGTGTGTGTATGGGGCGTGTGTGTGTTGCATGTGTGGCGTGTGTGTGTGTGTGTGGGGGTGTATACGTGTGCATGTTTGGCGTGTGTGGGGGGTATATGTGTGCATGTGTGGTGTGTGTGTGTGTGTGTGTGTGTGTGTGTGTGTTGCATGTGTGGCGTGTGTGTGTGTGTGCAGCGTGTGTGTGTGGGGCATGTGTGTGTTGCATGTGTGGCGTGTGTGTGGGGAGGGTGTATATGTGTGCATGTGTGGCGTGTGTGTGTGTGTGTGTGTGTGTGTGTGTGTGTGTGTGTTGCATGTGTGGCGTGTGTGTGGGGAGGGTGTATATGTGTGCATGTGTGAGAGGGTGTATATGTGTGCATGTGTGGCATGTGTGTGTGTGTGTGTGTGTGTGTGTTGCATGTGTGTGGGGGGGCAGAGACAGAGAGAAACACTGGGTTGAGTCAGGATCAAACACTGGTCTACATGGAATTGATGTCTGCTTCCTTACACATCTCTACAGAGGTTGTGTTTATAGATTATCATCTCCCAGCTTCCATGAGATCAGAGTGGAACCTGAGCGAAACACTTTACTCTAATTGCTTCATTACCAGAATCAAGAATCCCCTTCTAATTTCTGCTCTCATTTCCTCCTGTCATTGAGTCCCGCTCTCAGTCTCTCAGTTCAACACCCCCCACTCCCACCCCCACCCCCACTCCCACCCCCGAATGCTTTCTGGCATAACGATAACAATTAATGCTGTGCAGAACAATGCAGTAGTTTTTTTTTTGTTTTTTTTAAACTACTGGCGAATAGCTAAATATGTAAACAAATCAGGTGAAGATGTGAGAAATTTCTGGACAAGAAAAAAAGAATAAAATGCACACTTTCTAATTAGTGGGGTCGGTGGTGTAGTGGTTAGGGTGCTGCGATTATGATCGGGAGGGTGTGTGTTCAAATCCCACTGAAACCCTCACTGTGTTAAGACCTCTGGACAAAGTCCTAACCACAAGTGTGCCTCTGTTCACCCAGCAGTGTAAATGGGTACCAGTAAAAATATACTGGGAAGGTAACCCGTGATAGACTAGTGTCCCATCCAGGAGGAGTTGGACTCCTAGTCGCTTCACGCTATGGAAACCGGGGATAAGCACCGGCCTGATGAGCCACTATGACTCGGGTGTAAAAAGCCTAGAGGACTTTGTCTTTCCTACACATTTTAATATCTTATTGCTCCACCTTGATTACAGCACATAATCACCATGGCATTGCTTCGACAAACTTAATCAACATCACAATGTTTCTCTCTGTTTCTTCAGTCAGATTTCAGCTTATTTTTCATCAACAGTTTGAAATTCATTCATTCATTTTCGAAGCCGCTTAATCTTAATTACGGTCCAAAGGGAGGCCGGTGCCCATCTCAGACGACTCTAGGGGGTAAGGGCGGGGTACACCCGCGACAGTTTGCCAGGCCATCGCAGCGATATTACTCACACAACCAATCACACTCACAATTAGGGGAAAATTGGAACTGCCAATTAGCCTACTGTGAAAGTTTTTGGATTGAGGGAGGAAACCGGAGTACTGTACCCACACAAGCACAGAGAGAACATGCAAATTCCACTGAGCAATACCAGAGCTGGGGGATCGAACCCAGGCCTTCTTGCTGTGAAGCGGACGTGCTAACCACTACACCATCGCAGTTTGAAAAATTGCTGGGAAAATCAAACCACTCCGTAGAATCTTGTTCAGGACATCAAATGACTTTGAATTGGGTGAAGGTTCAGCACTCTGTGGTACCAAATAAAGTGAGACAATTATTCATCATGCTCCCTGAACCACTCCTTCACTATTTGAGTCCCAGTGTATATTCACGCTTCGGAGAAAAAAAAAAAGTCCATTGATGTAATAACCTGCTCATTCAGTAACTCACCCAGTCACTTAGTTTTATTCCCATATCATGTTGCTGAGCCTCGACCTGACCAATTGAAACAACAATGCTATGGCAGGTGTCAATTTTACTAAAAACTAGAGGTGGTCCAACAGCATATTGGAATGCAAACTTGTTTTTCGCCAGGCAACGTAGCTCTGATTGCTATTGTTTTGGGGGTTTTTCTTGTTCATACCCAAAAATAATTATAAGCTTTATCCAGTCGTTTGTCAAGCGTGCAGACACAACAGGGTACTAGGCTGCCTGAGTATCAAAATAAGAATATTCTGATTTGGTAAATAGTGAGTTTCCAATACATTTATTCTTATCATTGGATAAATGAAGTGTCTATGAATTATTTGTTCCTCTGGAAACGATAACCTACTAGAATGAGTACTGTATATTAATATAACTTCTTCTTTTCCCTTCAGGGGTCTCCACAGCGAATCATCTGCCTCCATCTCACATTATCCTTTGTATCTTCTTCTCTTACTCCAACTACCTTCATGTCCTCCTTCACCACATCCATAGATCTTCTCTTTGGTCTTCCTCTAGGCCTTCTGCCTGGTAGTTCCAACCTCAGCATCCTACTACCAATATATTCACTATCCCTCCTCTGTACATGTCCAAACCATCTCAATCTAGCCTCTCTGACTTTGTCTCCAAAACCTCTAACATGTGCTGTCCCTCTGATGTGCTCATTCCTGATCCTATCCATCCTCGTTATTCCCAAAGAGAACCTCAACATTTTCATCTCTGCTACCTCCAGCTCTGCCTCCTGTCTTTTCCCCAGGGACACTGTTTCTAACCCATACAACATCGCTGTCCTCATCACCGTCTTGTACACTTTTCCCTTCATTCTTGCCGATACCCTCCTATCACACATCACTCCGGACACTTTTCTCCAATCATTCCAACCTGCCTGCACGCGCTTCTTCACCTCTTTTCCACACTCTCCATTGCTCTGGATTGTTGAGCCTAAGTACTTAAAATCCTCCACCTTCCTTATCTCTTCTCCCTGTAACCTCACCGTTCCTCTTGGGTCCTTGTCATTCACACACATGTATTCTGTTTTACTGTGGCTAATCTATATTAATATAACTCATTAGTATTATTTTCTGCCCAATCAAATCTGAAAGTTTTGCTTCAAAAAAAGATATAATCTGATGTAAAAAGTACTGTCCAATTTCTCTTAATTATTCGTAGCCATTTTATCCAAAGGGACTCAATGGGAAACAATCCAAATCAACACAGTGAGCAGTTGAGGGTGAAAGCACTCTGTCAACACAGTCATCAACGGTTCTCAGGCAGTTTTGGGATTTGAACTCACAGCCTTCCCAATCACCATCCTTGAATTTTAAGCACTGAGCCACCAGTTCTGCAGTCAATGTCCCAGTGTGACGGTTCAAACCAAGGCGCTCAACCACACATTTACATTAACTACATGCCATTTTCCATTAACATACAAATGGTCTCTGCTTAACATGTGATTAAGATTCCAAATGCCACCAAATGTTAAAGAACTATGGTCTAAAGAATAAATAACCCAAATGGGAACCCATAATATTCAGATAGTAATTCGCTTTTTGTGCCACCGTTGCTAAAACGGATACATTTAATTTCTCATTACATGATGGATCTTCTCAGGAAAGTTGAGCTGCACCGGCACATAAATAAAAAAAAAAAAAAAAAAGCTTATTCCAGTGAGCTGCAGAACCCTACTTCTACGTCTGGTCAGTATAAAATGTGACAACGTCAGAAATCAGATTAGAGCGTAGGCTATTAATTCGCTCTATTACGACTATAAAATTCTGATACGGGATGATGAAGTCAGAAGCCAATTGAAATCTTCTGAATCTACTCTATTAACTGAGCCAAGAAAATACGACCTAATCAAAAAGTACTAAACAGACTTAGAATACAAAGGAACTATAGCCATATGTAATTGCATAAACATGTACGGAATTAAAAACTTCGTTATATTATCTAAAATAATCAGCAGCAATGTGGTGTGATATGAAGTTGCTCATTTTTTACACCAACAGAGTGTTTTATTCTTCTTATAGCATAAAGTAATGCTAAGACATATTTATATATAAAAAGGTCATTCATTCATTTTCATTTAATCATTTCCGCAGAACCGATTAAACCTACTAGGGTCAGGGGAGACTGGAAGCTATCTCTGCCAACTCTGGGTGAAGGCAGGGTATATTCTGAACAGCTCGCCAGACCATCGAAGAACAACACACATACAACCATTCACAGTCTTAGACACATCTGGGAACATCTGGAATACAGTATGTATTCTTTTTATCCTAATGTGTCTTTGGAATGTGAATAATTGGAGGAAACCCTTGCAAGAACATGCAAACCCTACCCAGAAACCACATCATCAAACTGAGGACCTTCCTGCTCTATGACAGATGTGCCCACCATTACGCCACTCTGCCACCCATTAAAGGACATGTCACATGTTATTGTTTATTATTGTTGATAATTACTGTTAATGGTGTCATCATTGTCATTCATATTATTAATTGATCATACATTATAGTAACTATACACAATTACTCACTCACCAGGATATTTTATTTTTATTTTTATTTATACAAAAATTGCAGCTTGTTATGTTACAATGAATCTATAAAGCTGTCTATACTAAACACTGCCCCGTGTTTTAAAGGTAAACTGCCATCTTTAAAGGTAAACACTGCCCCTTTCTTAAAGGTAAAGTTATTATTTTGACGCTGGAGACTCCTTCCATATATTTTCAATTTATTGCATGTTATTACACTATACACAGGGGATCCCTCGCTACTTCACGCTTCAATTCATTCGGCTTCAGTGCATCATTGTTTTTTTTTTTAAAAATATCGAATTAAAAAAATAAAGAAATTAAGGAAAATGCCACAAAACAAGGCAAATTATGCAAAAAAAAAAAAAAAAAAACCCAAACAAACAAAAAAACAACTCAAAACCCCCATCAAAACTGCTTACATTTTTATGTGAGGTGCACATCTGTGTGCGCACGCTTGTGTCTGTATGTGTGTGTATTTATATTTAATTTACATCTTATGCATTAGTTTTGAATGTTTAATTGTTATTATAAGCATTTATAGCATTGAATTTATTGATATTATATACGCATAAACATGTAAGTATAAGTCAGTTGGTCCTACTTCACGAAATTCGGCGGTCCCAAAGGGATCTCGGTCCCAATTAACTGCAGAAAGTGAGGGATTCCTGTATACAGTAAGAAGTCAGAAAGAGATAAATAAGTGCTAGCTGTTCATTCACTGTGACACTGAACAAAAATCAGGCACTTATGCACAGGCCTGGCTCATTAGATGAAAAACAGTCTTCCCTCTACTTACGAAAACCTCTGAGTACGAAAAATCCAGGTTACGAAAAACATTTTCCTAAATTTTCGTCCTCTTTTTACGAAAAGCGCAAAATGCTCCATTCAAAGAACGCGCGAGTTGCTCTCTCATTGGCTGTCTCCCAACATCCCGCCCCGCTGGCCTCTCATTGGCCAGGAGTGAGCTGACCTGTACCCATACTTCCTGTACTCATACATCCTGTTTCTCACATGCGTGGAGAGTTGAACAGGACTGTTGGCTTGTTTTGAGATTGATCATTGCAGCGTTATATTTCATTATCGCCGAAACCCCTCTTAAATCGGGATGATACTGAAACAAGAAGACCTGAAAGCGGAAATACAGTGACTGAGGGGATTATTTCGACACGATATTGAAGCAGAAGGAGCATGAAAACAGAGTGCTCCGTGGGACAAGACCTCCAATCTCGCAAGGAAGCAAGTTAATATTGAATCAGGACCTCTGATCTTTCAAACAGGTACTGTAGTTCCGCTTTAAATACAACATCCCGTCCATTTAAACATTTAAATACAATTGCTCCATCGGTTGTACATTGCGTGTGGGTAGCGCCCGCATTCGGCAAAACACACCAGAGAAAGAGAGAGTTTTGTGTGTGTGTGTGTGTGTGTGTGTGTGTGTGTGTGTGTGTGTGTGTGTGAGAGAGAGAGAGCGAGAGAGAGAGAGAGACAGTGAGAGAGAGATAGAGACAGACAGTGTTGTGTGCGTATGTGCGTTAATAAAAAATGTCCAATAATGGTTTAATTAATAAATATAATATATTAATAAAATGGTTTAATATGTTAATAAAATGTTTAAATGGTTTAATAAATAATTTTCTTTTACTTTTAACACATATTTCATACAAAATTGGTGTACTTTTATTATTTTTAAAGGGTTAATGGGGTCGTCTTGGGATCCTTGGAACGAATCACGCGTTTTACATGTAAAATGTTCCCCGACTTACGAAAACTCGAGGTTCTGAAAAAGGCTCTGGAACGGATTAATTTCATACATAGAGGGCCGACTGTGGAACAGTTTGATGTGAGCCACACAACACTTCTTCTTTCGGCTGTTCCCTTTTTTCTCAGGGTTCGCCACAGCGAATCATCTGCCGACATCTTCATCGAAGTGATATTAATGTTTCGCATGTTTGATTTGGTATAGGTTTTTACGTCGGATGCCCTTCCTGACACAACCCTTTTAGCACGGGACAGAAACATGCTGATGGCTGTGCAGCTACTCTTGTCAGCAATGGTTCTTTGACATGAACCTCTCACCATAGACAGTGAGAGACATGGCCGGCCTTTGATAACCCAGTTAGCTGCACTGGCGGGACAGTGACAACCTTGTGGAGAGTGGGACTCAAACCCCCAACCTTCGGATCAGTGATCCAGCACCTTTTACCACCAGGCCAACACTGCCCTGTGATCCACACAACACTATTCCAGACAATCAGTAACAAGGGATATTTGGCATCAAACGCAGCATAAATGTACCCGGCTTTTAATCACAGAATTGAGGTAGGTTTTGTTTGGCTGTTAAGCTTTTCAGAAATAATGACTGCACCGTTAATATAAACCTGTGTTTTGTCTTAGAACTAGTCTAGGGTCTACTGAACACTTTCTGACGAACCAAATTTCAGAATTCACCAGAGCTTTGGTATAATACTTAGCAACATATTGTATTTGATGGCATGTTCGGGTACAATGCAGTGTATGTATATGACACATCACTTATAAGAACCCACTCAAATTGATCATTGAACATCTGCTAGAACAATAGAAGCTGTCTCTGACACATCAACACACGGACAAAAACAACTGTCTGTTTCCAGAAAAGGACTCAAAACGCAGCAGATGATCTCGGACGATTTGAAGTCATAGCCACATTAAGTCATAATGCTGTTCACACACTTTGTGCTTTGTTTCTAGAAATGTGTAACTATTGTGAGTGAGATCTGACTAATCTGATCACTGAAATGACATCACGCTGGCGGTTGGTTCAAAACCACAAAGAGGTGAAAACATATAGACAATATAATGAATTAGTTTTGTTCAAAATGATGCAAAAAGATGCTGTATAAGAATTAATTCTGAGAATTTTTAAAACATTAAATTTACTGCTTAAATGTAATAAAAGTATTAAAATTTAACAAAACTACAGAATTTGAAAATGAAAAACAAATGAGTACAAAAGACATTTAATTTATTTTAAAGATGAGATGATAAAATAAAATATCAAACATATGCTTGGTTGAATTTGGAGTATAAAGAACCTGATTTCTCTGATCTCCCCGATTTCTGAGCTCATTAACGACATCAATCTACACTTTACTTTAATACCCCCATTTCACTGGAGCGCGGCAGACTCGCGAGAGCAAAAATGTCATCATCCGCCAATGTTCCTCAGTCATTCCATCATCTTCCGTGTCCTTCCATATGATTCCGAATGTATTCCTTTGCTTCCGTCAGGCCAAAATCTTCAGCGAACGTGCTTTTGAACACGTTTTGAAATTTTTTTTTTTTTTAATATTCATCGAATGAAAAAATAAGGAAATTAAGAAGGAATAAGGGAAAAAGTGAAAGAAAATGTCACAAAAACATGGCCAATTATGCAAAAATTGAAAACCCTAAACAAACACAAAACAAAAAAAAACAACCCAAAACCCCCCAACAAAACTAGTGACATTTTTATGTGAGGTGCGTATCTGACTGGGCGCGTCTGTATGTGTGTGTATTTATATTTTATTTACATCTTATGCATTATTTTTTTATGTTTAATTGTTATTATAAGCATTTATAGCATTGAATATGTATTTATTGATATTATATACACATATACATTTACATATATGTCAGTCAAGGGGGGGGTTGGGGGGTTGATCCTACTTTGTGGAATTCGGTGGTCGCGGGGGATCTCGGTCCCAATTAACCACGGAAAGTGAGGGATTCCCATTGCTGACTTTCGACAAGAGTAGGCTGCAAAGCCGTCGGCGTGTTTCCGCCCTGCGATGGCCTGGCGAGCTGTCCAGGGTGTACTCTGCCCTCGCCCAAAGTTGGCTGGGATGGGCACCAGCCTGCCCGTGACCCTAATTAGGATTAAGCGGGTACAGAAAATGAACTGAACTGAACTGAAGTGAGGGATTCCTGTAGTTATCTTATTTTTTCATGATTTTGTGTTCACTGTGATTTTGCATCTGCACTCTTCCTGTGTATACACTACAGTTTGTTGTTTTAATGACATGCCTACTATGGTTCTACTAGAGGAAAGTGCTATAAATGCCTTTTCTGTATGAGTACAGAGTAATAAAGCATGAATAACTGCAATGTTGTTGAATTCTGTAATTTTTCCCCATGATCCTATATTTTTGTCCTTTCTTAAAATTTCTTTCTCTCTCCTACAGTCTTTGCTCACCTCAGGCAGATTTTAAGGGTCGAGTCAAGCCAGGGTGAGAAAAACAATCAGCCTTTGCCATCCTTTATTTTTATCTTTCTCAGATGTTGCTTACAACAGCTCTATGGGTCGTGGATACTTGGATCAATATCTATTTAGTGACCTAACCTCTGTGTATGTGTGTGTCAAAGCAGGCAATCTAAAGCTGTATGAAGTATTTCATCTGACATGACCTACCTCGTGACCTGCTCACAGCACAGGCCCTGTTGTCCTGAGGGCATGCTGCTCTCCAGCTATAAACAAGACTGGGAAGTTGTTGCACACTTGTCACAACGTTGATGGCAACCAACACCCAGCGATTGTCTGTCTTTATACTGGACTCTTGCTGCCATCCTTCCTGTACTATATTACTATATATATATATATGATATAATTATATATGATATAATATAATATAATATATACCATAATATATATTAATATCTATCTATTATATTATTATATATAGATAGATATTAATATATATCACGGTATATATTATATTATATCATATATATAATATATATATAAAACATATTAATTATATGTCCTATAACAGCAGCTCCGATAAACTAATCATGGTCATGTATAATGCTTGTTCTATTATTTTATAAACATGGCATGTGACTTGGGTTGTTGTCCCATGTCCTGTCTGGTGTGTGTGCATGCTCAATACAGAAAATCCAATAATGTTGCCATGTCACTGTGTTGATACTGATTGGCTGTTATATACGTACACTGCCCTCCATTATTATTGGCACCCCTGGTTAAGATGTGGTACAGGGATAATTTATTTATTTATTTATTTTGCTGAAGCACACTCTTACACTGAAAATTGTGGGGGAAATGTGACCAACTCAAGTGAATTAATTTATTTATTTTTGTTTTATTTTATTTTTTTTGTGGGGGGGGAACCCTTGACAAAGAAATCATTATTTTTCATAAAATCACCCTTTCCACAATCATTGGCACCCATAATAATTTCTAGGAAATAAATATAGTTGAAGTATTTCTGTCATTTATGCAGTAGTTTACAAAATTGATCAGAGTATCTAAGAACATCTAATTATTAATTCACCACTTCCTGTTTCCCTGGGGTATGAATATGACGTGACACAGGGGACATTTCTCTTCTCCACTCTTCAACATGGGGAAAGACAAAGGAACACACCATTCAAGTAAGGCAGATGTGTGTCGACCTTCACAAGTCAGGCAATGCCTACAAGAAAATCGACCCTCACCTGCCCGTATCTACTGTCAGAGGAATCATTAAGAACTTTAAAACAACTGGAACAGTAGTAAACAAGTTTGGGCACAAGGTTATTTTGCTGCCACGCACATTGAGGAGGATGGTAAGAGAAATATGCTCCCATATGTTGCGAGCATGATGGGGTCACAAAGTCTTCAAAACAACCATCAGGCGATAACTACATGCCAACAAGCTGTTCGAGAGGCATGCAGAGAAAAAACCCTTTTCTCACTCATCATGAACACAAACACCTGGAGTTCACTAAGCAGTACTGGGACTTCAACTGGGACCATGTGCTTTGGTCAGATGAGACCAAGATAGAGCTTTTTGGCAACAATCTAAGTGGGCCTGACGGAACACAAAAGATGAGTATGCAGAAAAGCATCTCATGCCCATTGTGAGGATCGGTGGGGGAGGATCGGTGATGTTGTGGGCCTGGTTCTCTTACAGAATCTGGCTCCTCCAATGGCTCAGTCTCCAGACCTCAACCCCATTGAAAACCTGTGGAGTGAGCTGAAGAGGAGAGTACAGAGGAGAGGACCAGGTCGCTGGATGATTTACAGAGATTATGCAAAGAGAAAAGGTCAAAGATCCCTTTTCTGTATTCTCCCATCTTGTGGCACATTATAGGAGAAGATTGGGTGCTGTTTTGTTGGCAAAAGGGGTTGTATAGAGTGTTAACATCAGGGGTGATAATAACATGATCTGAGGTAAAATAATTATTTTTCAATGTGGGATTTTTTTCCCACTGAATAAACTTGAATTAAAGGTTGTGTTTTTCCTCTTTTTCATTGTGGACCTATATTATTTAGGAAAGAAAAACTGAATTTTTAAGAAACTAAAGACCAGATTTTAACCAGGGTGCCAAAATTTTACTATTAGATTTACTATTAAAAACTGAACCCCAAAAAAAAAAAGAGGCTCATACTCCATTGTTCAGACTTGCAGAATAGTAATACTACTACTACTACTACTACTACTACTACTAATAATAATAATAATCATAATAAGTGTGTACATATATGAGTCCACGGGCATGAGAAAAACTAATGTATGCACATATATGCAGGTATCGATATTTAAAAGAACCCGCCCCCGAATACATAATGAACGCCACCCCATCTAGAGGACGCCATGTTCATTGACATAGTACCTCCCCCAGCACTTTGTAATCATTCTTCTATAATCACCTGAAGAGAGAGGATGGTTTCACCACCCCTCAAAACAGATCTGTAGTGATAAATGGAGTTTCAATAGAAAGTCTTTGTCCTGTCCTTTTATTTTTGTTATTTGCTCTACCAAAAAGTATTGAGCACTCTCCTACGGAAGGATATACTCAGAAAATCCTCTATATATATATATATATATATTTATTTATTTATTTTTTTTTTTTTTTAAATACACACGCAATAGCTCAGGTAAACAGACAAACTTGGCTTTTTTCTGCTTTCATTTGTATCAATAGTTTATTCATTTATTTATCTATTTAAGACAAAATGCACCAAAAGAAACATTAGTCAAAAGCACATCCCTGGCTATTGGGAGCTCCGATTTTAGATGGTGCCTGAATCTATACATATTAATTTCTATAGCAACAGCATAGTCAGGGTCTACAGCAGATGAGATATTCTACAGTCTCCCTACTACAGCAGTAGAATTAAGTGGTTCAGGGAATAAATAAATAAATAAATCTGACTTCAGTGATGTAAAATACTGCATCCTTACTCCACTTTAGATTTGATCTAAAATCTCTATTTGAATTGAGGCATGTGCAGCTTAACCTTCTCATGTATTTCAGTTAATGTTTCCATCTGTATTGCACAGAATGAGAGTTCACCCAGTTTATTAAGTAATGCTCAGTGTCTCATTACCAACTTCCCAAACATTTATTACTGTTTATTCTAACACAAGTAAAACAGTTTATAATTTGTTTCCTGGTTATCTCTCCTCATGACCTCATGATTCTACCCTTTGAAAGGTGTTTGCGGATCACCTGACTTGTTCTTGTTTATTAATTAAATCTTTGCTTTCACGTTTGTGAATGTGAACAACCTTAAGTTTTTTGAAGAAAATGTCTTACTTGCATTTGTGTCCATTTGCAGCCTATTTTGTGGCAATTACATGACCAACTTGAAATTTTTTTTTTTTTTTTTGTCAATTTTATGTATTTTGTCAATCATACATGCCATGGTTGACACACTTATAACTATGTGAGTTACTGATATAGCAAACAAAATGTAACATGTATACAGCATGCATTGTTTGTACTTATTTGTGACGCGCTCCACCAAATGTAGGCGCTTGTCGCAACTGACACACGGAGCTTTTGAGACAAAGCTCAGCTTATCCGGACTTCCGATCTTTCAAGTAAACAAGTGAATGTTGAGTACTAAACAAGTATTCAAAGCGCACTTGCCTACTTGAAAGATCAGAAGTCCGGATAAGCTGCGCTTTGTCTCAAAAGCTCCGAGTGTCAGTCGCGACATGCGCCGATGTTCGGTGGAGCGCGTCACATTTAGTGCTGTAGAATAAAAGATCTGTCAGGTCAGGTCTTGCCCTGCTACTGGTAACATGTAAGCCAGTACAATCTGTTGCATGGTCCAGTGGTCGGCTGACTAAACCGGCTCCCCCACCAGGTTCCAAATTTGGTGAGGAGGGTGGCTAGCAACCCAGTAGGAATAAAAACAAGACCTATCAAAGGGCGGATGAACTCTTTAGAGGCAACGGCCAGCTAGCTAGAGATGGTGTCTCAATAAAAACACCCTGCAGAAACAACTTTGGGCCTTGACTGTGGATTTTTTGCCCTTCGTATACAGCCATGACAGACCATGACAAGACCATGACAAGACCATGACAAGACCATGACAGACCATGACAAGACCATGACAAGACCATGACAGACCATGACAGACCATGACAAGGCTGTCATGGCTGCCGCCTACGCTAGAATTCTGGTACGACACCCAGATTGCTTGATTGAGAATAAAAGAAGAATGCGAGTCTTTTTGATATGTTGTTATCAGAAATATCTTTGCATAACCACACCCTGGTTGATGTTTTACTCCTTGCTTGACATTTGTGAACTTTTCTCAGTAGAATTAAGACAGATCCAAACTGAATAAAGAAATAATATTTCATCCACGTTCATCTCTCTGACAGGCTGAGACCTGAATGAGGAGAAAAAAGCTGACATGGTCCCCAATCTTTCATTCAACTGGCATTCATCTATCCCGTGTGCACCTCTTAATCTGATTCTGCCAGCAGTCAGGAAACAGAGACCTTCAGCAGCTGAAATAAATGACACTACCAGGAACAGGATACAACTCACAGCCAACTCTAACATTTCCAGCATTTACACACTTTGGTTCTGCTGCTGCGTGAGTGAGATGTGTGTCCTCAAAAGCAAACTGGACTACAGGATTATAGAGTCAAGAGTTGCTTCAGAAATGGTGTACATTGCATACATTTGCTGCAAGTATTGTCCTCATATTGGTCCACAGTAAGAGTCAGCTAAATGGAGTGCATTATTATCAAACTGATGCATTCAACTGAAAGGGGAGGAGTCAAGAAGTTTTGAATTCTGTCCCAAGCAAGATCTCTGATGCAATTCAGACACACTGCAGATATTTTATTAATTTTGTGTTAATTAATATCTAAACTACTTAAACTGATTCATTCATGCCGTGGTCAACACTTTTATAACTGCATAACCTTTCAGTTCCAAGTGCCGAGTTAATAATTCATACAAGCTTCTGATTAATTCAGTTTTCAGAAGAATACGTACCTGAAGAAATGAATGGGTTAAATTGCGTCCTATTTCTGTGGAGGATTTTCTAGCATGTCAAAGAGATTTTAATTTCAATCAAACTTCAATTTTCAGCTCAACTCAACTCTTTATCTTTTCTATAATGTCTGAAGATTCTGGATCTGGTGCCCGTAAAGGATGAAAGGTGCAGTACACACCATACCACCATACATGAAACACCAAATTCACAAGTTGTGCTAAGCTAACTGCCAACAGTGATTCCATTCATTCTTGACCAAAAGGCAACAATATTTGGAATGGATGTATTTAGTGGCAAGATTTTTTTTTAAGTGTTCGATTGATTTTTCTTTTTTTTCCCCAACCAAACAAAACTTGATTATAATTCCTGCAAAGAACAGGCCTCTAGTCCTTAAAGTCACTTGATGCGCCAATGATCGGTGGAGAGAGTGCAATCAGTCAGCGACAAATGGAAAGGTGGCTAGCGTGCTTGTAACGCAGAATAACATATTTTAAAAAAATAAATAAAAATAGTTTCTTACCAGTGAATGCACCCAAAAATTGGTGCTACATCTAATGGTCTGGTCTGGTACCTTCCAAGTCGTAGGACAACTCTTGGTGACCTGCCATGATGGTTAACGCCTTGATTATCATCTTCATGAAGGTTTTGTTGGCAAGGATAGTGCAGTGGTTTGCCATTGCCTTCTGCAGGGCTACATCTAATACCCACCCCACCCACCCAAAAAAAAAGGGTTAGTTATAATCTTACAAATGTTTATAGAAGGTTAAAAGCAATGAGCACACTCAAAAACTCATGAAACAACAGTAACTCTGTCCTTTACACGAAAGCATTATGGGAGATGCAGCTCCATAATAGCCAATGGGAAGGAGCTGCGTCATTCCTCCTAGCCAATGGGAGGCCAGTGGGGCGGGATGTTGGGAGATAGCCAATGGGATTGAGCTGCGTCATCCCTCCTAGCCAATGGGAGGCCAGTGGGGCGGGATGTTGGGAGATAGCCAATTGGATTAAGCTGCGTCATCCCTCCTAGCCAATGGGAGGCCAGCGGGGGAAGGATGTTGGGAGATAGTCAATGGAGAGCAACTCGTGCATTGTTTGAATGTTTGAATGGTGCATTTGAATGTTTGAATGGCGCGTTTGGCGCGTTTCGTATACAAAGACAAAAAAATTTGGAAAATGTTTTTGGTAACCTGGATTTTTCGTTTGCTGGGACTATCATAAGGTGAGGTACCACTGTACTTTAAAAGTTTTAATTGTTGGCAAATTGCTGTGCTACATGAAGAATTTTGAAAATACTCCAGGATGGTAACATAAAATCAATTTTTCACACCTTGTCGTGGTTCAGAATCAAACACTTGAGAAATTAAAACCAAATTAAAAGTGTGATATGCTATATTGTTATATGCTCGTCACTCCGTGTTTAACAAGCTGGACAGAGAGGTTTATGGTAACTATTAATGATTGGTCCATGATGTCTGTGATAAATTTATGAGGTAATTCAACCTAGCAAGGATCTTTTGCACCTTCACAACATGCGTGTGAAGCAATAAATAGCTCAGAGCTATTATTAATATCTGCACCACTTAAGAGTGAAATTATATATGGGTAATGGTAGTAAGTGAGAAGGTATAAGATTTCATGAGCTGTACATGTGCACTTTTAAACCAATGCAATATTTTGCAATTTACTAGTACATAATACTTATTGCATTGGAAATATAATATTCATTATCATCATCATCATCATCATCATCATCATCATCATCTCCTCAATCACTCATTCATTTGCTGAAATACCTCATCCTACTATCTGGGTAGTGGGAGGGTGGTTGGTGCCTACCTCAGCCGACACTACAAAATAAGGTACACTGTAAAGAGCTTTCCAGACCATTGCAGGGAAACACACACATGACCACTGATACATACACTCTGGGTCTACTTGTCTTTGCACTGCAGGAGGAAAACAGAGTACCCAGAGGAAACACATGCCAGCATGGAGATAACATGCAAAACTCCGCATAGAAACGGACGAATCTGGGAATTGAATTCAAGAGCGTCTTTCTGTGAGTTGGACATGCTATCCACGATGACATCTTCCCACAGTATTGGAAATACAGGGATCCCTCACTTTCCACGGTTAACTGGGACCAAGATGCCTACTCGGCCATCGAAATCCGCGAAGTAGGACCCCTCCCCCCAACCGACGTATACGTACATGCAAATGTGTATATTTTTCCTTTTCCTTTCGGCTTTTTCCTTTTTTTTTTCAGGGGTCACCACGGCGAATCATCTGAGTCACACATTTGATTTGGCGTAGGTTTTTGCGTCGGATGCCCTTCCTGACACAACTCTTTAGCAAGGGACAGAAACACGCTGACGACTATACAGCTACCCTTTACGAAAGTCAGCAATGGTTCTTTTACATGAACCTCACACCATAGACAGTGAGAGACATGGCCGGCCTTTGATAACCCAGTTAGCTGCACTGGTGGGACAGTGACAACCTAGTGGAGAGTGGAACTTGAACTCCCAACCTTCAGATCAGCGATCCAGCGCCCTATACCACAAGGCCACCACTGCCCTCACTTGTTTATGTGTATATAATATCAATAAATACATATTCAATTCTATAAATGCTTATAATAACAATTAAACATGAAAAAATAATCCATAAGATGTAAATAAAATATAAATACACATACAGACACGCGTGTGCACGCACTCAGATGCACATCTCACAACAATGTAACTAATTTTGATGGGAGGTTTTGGGTTGTTTTTTGTTTTGTATTGGTTTCGGGGATTTTTGTTTATGTTTTTTTGTTTTGCATAATTGGCCTTGTTTTTGTGGCATTTTGCTTAACTTGTTCACCTATTATTATTTAATTTTCTTATTTTTTAAATTCAATAAATACGTATTTTTAAAAAAAACGCGATGCACTGAAGCGGCATGAATTGAAGCACGAAGTAGCAAGGGATCCCTGTAGTTTGCAGTTTCTCCCTCTGCTTGCTTGGGTTTCCTCCCAGTAATCTGGACTCTTTCCAGAGTAAAAGATGTGCACATCAGGCTCATCCTTCGTTCTAAACTGCCCTTATTGTGATGAAGGGTGTGAATATTGTTGCATATTGTTCCCATTGAAGTCATGTTCCAATGATTTCATCACAGATATTCTAGATCCAATATATTGGTATGCACTTTGTACGAAAAACTGTTCAATTTATATCTGAATGCTGCACCTACCGATGTGTTATCATGCACATGCAGTGCATGTAGGATTTGCATCAAGATTATTTTTGGATTTTCTTCTCTCAAATACTGTCTTGTACATTAAAATGCAATTGATTTGCTTAGCGTGATAAGCATTTAGCAATTTCCATGCTATATAGTCGTACCACCAAACAGCTTCTTGCACAAAGAAGTGCATCGCCAAATAGGAAGCAATCTGCTCGGCTGTGTTCCCTTTTAGCCTGCGAACGAGGCAGCTGCCTATATCGCCTCATGGAAGTAGCGACTCTGTACTTACATTATTCATGCCTTCATTCATTTTCTGAACCACTTAATCCTAATTAGTGTGGCAGGGAGGCTGGTGCCCATCATCAGCTGACTCTTGGTGAGGACAGAGTACACCCTGGACAGCTCACCAGGCCATCGCAAGGCAGAAACACACTGATGGCTATGCAGTCTACTCTTGACAAAAATCAGCAATGGTTCTTTTACTGCGTCTCGCCATAGGCAGTGAGATAGAGCCGGCTTTTGATAACCCAGTTAGCAGCACTGGAAGGGCACCGGTGACAACTCGGTGATAGTGGGGCTTGAACCCTCGGCCTTGGGATCAGTAATCCAGCACTCTACCACCATGCCATCACTGCCCCTATTTACATGATCCATACATACACACACATTTTATATATACAGTGTATATGTGTATGTGTGTGTGTGTGTGTGTGTGTGTGTGTGTGTGTATACATACACATACATACATACAACACACACACACCACACAATACATACATCATTCAACTTGATGTTAATGAATTGATCAGTGATGTCTGTCTTCTTCTTCTTCTTCTTTTCCTTTCGGCTGTTCCCTTCAGGGGTCGCCACAGCAAATGATCTGCCTCCATCTCACCCTATCCTCTGCATCTTCTACTTTTACTCCAACGACCTTCATGTCCACCTTCACCACATCCATAAATCTTCTCTTTGGTCTCCCTCTGGGCCTTCTGCCTGGTCGTTCCAACCTCAGCATCCTACTACCAATATACTCACTATCCCTCCTCTGTACATGTCTGTATGTGTCAGAAAAGGAGCATTGTCCAATCAACATCTGGATTTTAAATAACTAACATGCAATGAGAAAAGTAGCAAACAAAATCATTTCAATCAACGAGTTGATTGATTTATTAAGTTATTTTGCCTTGGGCATTAAGTGGCACTTCAAGTTAAAACACTACATGTACCCTGTGGGTAAGAGAGAATTCCAGCTGTGAGATATATGCAACTGGCTTTATAGCCCAGAGGGGGGACTTCCAGCAAAATGTGACTCATCAGCCTTTTCCTTAAACACTTAGCAAAGTCACATGACCATCCATTTTGGTGCTTTTGCTAATTTCAGCAATTAAGTTTGTTTTGCAAAAGCTGTCACTGCCTTCTGGGTGATTTTAAAGTTTCCCTATTACACATCACATCAAATTAGAAATTACACCACTGTCACAGACAGCTGGGTTTTGTACCCAGTCACACGCGTACAAACAGAACGTGCTCAATGGGAGGTTTTATTAAACCAGTATTGAATTTTCATGTGTAGCTCTAGTGTTTGAAAGGCTAAGATGGCTTGATGACCTTGTGTACTCACAAATGTATATGAAAATACTTGGGATATTTGTTTTTAAATGTTCCTCAAAGGAATAGGAAGGGATTTGGATATTCCCCCGCTATAATATCAATACACAATTCAAGGAATCCGAAGGAACTTTGGGAAATAAAGTGCAAGGGCACAACCCTAAGCTGAACACCAGTGAGCTCCGGTCCCTCAGGCAGCATTGAATTAAGAACCGTCATTCATCTACAGCTGATTGTAACCACGTGGGCTCAAGAATACTTTGGCAACTCAAAAAATATAATACTGTATGGTTCTGCAACCCTAAGAGGATTAAGTGGCTCAGCAACTGAGTAAGTGATATATGTTGAGATTACATAATAGTGAAGTAAACAATGCAATGAATTTTTTTACTCCTTTTCACCTCAAAGCTAAGAGAGGAAGAAAGAAAAGGGTAAAATAATGTGTGTATGTATGTATATATATACACATACACACTGTATATATGTATATAAGTACGTATGGCGCTCTGTGATGGTTTAGTGAGCTGTCCAGCTATCCATTGTACCCTGCCTTCGCCTGAAGTTGGGCCCCTGCTTCTCCACAAGCCTAGTTAGGATTAAGTAACTTAGAAAATCAATGAATGAATATATGTATGCATGTAAGTATGTATAAAGGGATCCCTTACTTTCCACGATAAATGGGGACCAAAACCTCTGATTTCTGCGAAGTAAGATCGACCCCCCGACTGAAGTATCCGTATATGTGTATATAATATAAATAAATACATATTCAATACTATAAATGCTTAAAATAAAAATTAAACATTCAAAAATAATGCATAAGATGTAAATAAAATATAAATACACACATACAGATGCGTGTGTGCATACTCAGATACGCACCACACATAAAAATGTAAGTAGTTTTTTTGGCTGATTATTGTTTGTTTGGGGTGTTTTTTTGCATAATTGGCCTTGTTTTGCTGTATTTTCCTTGACTTTTTCCCTGTTTTTCCCTGAATTCCCTTATTTTTTATTTTTCAATGAACATTTTTGAAAAATCCACGATGCATTGAAGCCGATGAAACCAAAGCACGATATAGCAAGGGATCACTGTACATATATATATATATATATATATATATATATATATATATATATATATATATATATATATATATATATATATAAAATACACACACACACACATATATTTTATATATATATATATATATATATATATATATATATATATATATATATATATATATATATATATATATATATGTACAGTATATATGAGCTTTGTGTGACAAAGCCCAAGGACCTGATTGTGGATTTTAGGAGATCAGAAACACCGGCATCTAGGAAATGTGAAAGAATTACAAATGTTGGAGGTGATATTGATAACATAATGAACTGGACTGAGTTAAGAACACTATAGTGCTTTACAAGAAGGATCAAAGTTGTCTCTATTTTTTGAGGACGTGAAGGTTGTTTAGCATCTGTCAGACACTACTCAGGATGTTTAATGAGTCTGTTGTGGTCAGCGATATCCTCTATGCTGTTGCATTCTGGAGCAGCAGAAGCTAACAAACTGAACAAAACTGATCCATAAGGCCGGTAACATTGTAGGGATGGAACTGGACTCTCTGATGATGGTGTCAGAGAGGCGACCGTCCAAAATAAAAACAATTCTGATCAATACCGCCCACCTGCTTCACAACCTGTGAATCAATCACAAGAGCAGACTCCGTGAGAGACTGGTACCATCTAAAAGCACCACTGGACGACACAGGAAATCATTCCTACCTGTGAATATTAAACTGTACAAACCCTCCATATAATAACAACATCCACTGTTATATATTTACATATAATATATTAACTATATATACAACTATACATAATTATATATACTATATAACTATTATATAATGTTTGGCAGTGGTGGTCTAGTGGTTAGGGCGCAGGATCGCTGATCCTAAGGTTGGGGGTTTGAGTCCCCACAAAGTTCCCCCCAGTGCAGCTAACTGGGTTATCAAAGGCAGGCCATGTCTCTCACTGTCTATGGTGAGAGGCATGTAAAAGAACCTTTGCTGTCTTTCGTAAAAAGTAGGCTGCAAAGCCGTCACCGTGTTTCTACGACCTGGAGAGGGATGAGCTCCGCCAGGCCAAATCAGCCCAAGTCTCGCCATGAAGGCTCCCCAACAACATCCTCAGATGTTAAGGGATAAGTGAAGTGAAGAAGAATATAATGTTTATTCTATTGATAATACTGTACATATCACTCGCTGACAGGATTCATTCTGAATCTGTTTATATAGACATTACTAACTTCTCATTTCAGACGTACGTATAGATATATTTACATATATGAAGATTCTGTACGTTAGAGTTAGTGTTAGAGCAAGTTAGCGTGATTAAGGACCGAGAGGGAAATGTGTTAACTGATGACAGAAAAGTGCTGGGAAGATGGAAAGAGTACTTTGAAGACCTGATGAATGAGGAAAATGAGAGAGAGAAAAATAGTAGAAGGTGATTGTTGAGGACCAGGAAGTAGCAAAGATTAGTAAGGGTGAAGTGAGGAGGGCATTGAAGAGGATGAAGAACGGAAAGGCAGTTGGTCCAGATGACATACCGGTGGAGGTATGGAAATGTGTAGGAGAGGTAGCAGTAGATTTCCTGACAAGAACATTCAACAAGGTCTTAGACAGTGAGAGGATTGTGGCAACTACAGAGGGATAAAGTTGATGAGCCATACAATGAAGTTATGGGCAAGAATAGTGGAAGCTAGACTAAGGGCAGAGGTCAGCATTTGTAAACAACAGTTTGGTTTCATGCCAAGAAAGAGCACCACAGATGCAGTGTTTGCCTTGAGGATGTTAATAGAGAAGTACAGAGAAGGTCAGAAGGAGCTGCATTGTGCCTTTGTGGATCTGGAGAAAGCATATGACAGGGTGCCAAGAGAGGAACTGTGGTATTGCATGAGGACGTCTGGAGTGGCAGAGAAGTATGTTAGAGTGGTGCAGGACATGTATAAGAGATGTAAGACAGTGGTGAGGAGTGCTATCGGTGTGACAGAAGAGTTCAAGGTGGAGGTAGGCCTGCATCAAGGGTTAGCTCTGAGCCCCTTCTTGTTTGCTATGGTGATAGACAGGCTGACAGACGAGGTTAGACAAGAATCCCCATGGACTATGATGTTTGCAGATGACATTGTGATCTGCAGTGAGAGCAGAGAACAAGTGCAGGAAAATCTAGAGAGGTGGAGGTATGCCCTGGAAAGGAGGGGAATGAAGGTTAGCCTCAGTAAGACAGAATACATGTGCATGAATGACAAGGACCCAACAGGAACGATGAGGTTACAGGGAGCAGAGATAAAGAAGGTGGAGGATTTTAAGTACTTAGGCTCAACAATCCAGAGCAATGGAGAGTGTGGAAAAAAGGTGAAGAAGCGTGTGCAGGCAGGTTGGAATGGTTGGAGAAAAGTGTCCGGTGTGATGTGTGACAGGAAGGTATCGGCAAGAATGAAAGGAAAAGTGTACAAGACGGTGTTGAGGCCAGCGATGTTGTATGGTTTAGAGACAGTGGCGCTGGGGTAAAGACAGGAGGCAGAGCTGGAGGTAGCAGAGATGAAAATGTAGAGGTTCTCTTTGGGAGTAACGAGGATGGATAGGATCAGTAATGAGTACACTAGAGGGACAGCACATGTAAGAAGTTTTGGAGACAAAGTCAGAGAGGCTAGATTGAGATGGTTTGGACATGTACAGAGGAGGGATAGTGAGTATATTGGTAGTTCGATGCTGAGGTTGGAACTCCCAGGCAGAAGGCCTAGAGGAAGACCAAAGAGACGATTCATGGACGTGGTGAAGGAGGACATGAAGGCAGTTGGTGTAAGAGAAGAAGATGCAGAGGATAGGGTGAGATGGAGGCAGATGATTCACTGTGGCGACCCCTGAAGGGAACAGCCGAAAGGAAAAGAAGTAGATTCTGTACGTATTTTTGTATACGAATATTTGTAATTTTTCTTTATTGATACATTCTTATTTTGTATGGAGCAACAGTGTGCACACAATTTCCTCCAGAATCAATAAAGTACTGTAGTCTGATTCTGATATATCTAGATCTCAAACTGGTCCAAAGTGCATTGATTAATTAAAATTTTCTGCTTCCATGTAATTGTGCATTGCATACTTGGCTCCAGTCAGCAAGTCCCTTTGAACTTTTTATCACTGCAGCTATTCAAGTTATAAGCATTACCAAACCATTGAAAAATCTCAAAGCTTCCTTTCCATCCATGCCAACAATTTCGTGGAACTCACGACTGTGATATAGTCAATAGAACTGCAAATGTATGTAGCATCCTTAATATTTTTACTAGCTTGTTTTTTTGTCTGGGATGTGTGTCCAGAACATGCACATAGATGAATGACCCAGTGAGGAATTTGACCAAGCACTCAATGAAATGACTGATGACATGCAAATTTAATATGTGGTTTCCACCGTCTAAAGTGGAAAGGGGGGAGTGTGGTGCAGCCCTGAGGCAGCTGATAAAGTAGAGCAACACAGGGGGAAGAAGGAAGTCTTTGTTCTAAGGAAGGAAAAATGAGGCAAAAAAAAAGTTAAAGCTGATCACAGGATGCAGGCAAACAGCTTCGAAAATCCCACTAGGCCAGGGTAATAAAAAGAAGATGCATTTACTCATATGCTACACCTGCATAGCACTGCAGCTCTTTGAGGAGAAAGCGTAAATAGGGATGCTGAAAGTATATGGAGTTCATACATTGTACAAGGTATAACACTCTCCAGAACAGAGAGCTTTCCTTTCGCCTTTTTCCCTTTATCAAGGGTCGCCACAGTGAATTATTCACATGTTTGATTTGGCAGAGGTTTTTACGTCGGATGCCCTTCTTGACACAACCCTTTAGCAAGGGACAGAAACATGATGACGGCTTTGCAGCGACTCGTTACGAAAGTCAGCAATGGTTCTTTTACATGAACCTTTCACCATAGACAGAGACATGCCCGCCTTTGATAACCCAGTTAGCTGCACTGGAGGGGACAGTGACAAACGTGGGACTCGAACCCCCAACCTTAGGATCAGCAATCCAGCGCCCTATACCACTAGACCACCACTGCCCCAAACATACTAGAAATAATCAAGCAATAGTATTAGGTTTCAAAATATTTTTATTCTTCTTATACCACATCAATTGCAAATGTTTTATTACATAAAAGATAGAAAAAATGTTTTGAATCATCCATGTAATAGTATAATACACTGGAATGGTCAAGATGGCACTTCGTAGAGGGCGATATCGTGGAGTTCTCCGAGTCAAATTGTTTCTTTGTTTGTTTTAAATGTTGTTTTTGTTCTTTTGTTGTTTTGCACTATGCTCGTCTATGATCGTGTGACCCTACTGAGAGCTCAGTCCTTTTGGACATTTAGAACTGAGCACGCTCAACTCCTATCCTGAGCTAATATGCTACCACAACTCAGTGCGAGCCACACCCCGGATAACAATAAACCCAGGCAGAGACGCGGCAGGCGAGGAGAGGCTGAACGATGACTCTGGCGGTTGGTTCGCAGTGGAAGGGTAGCACTTCCAGACATACTGCTCGAAAATGTTCAGACACAAGACGGACCAGCTTCATGCTCGGATTGCGGCGCAGCAGGATCTACAGGATTGTTCCATGCTGTGTTTCTGTGAAACATGGCTCGAGGAGAGTACACCCGACGAGGCGACTACACCAGCCGGCTACACGGCCTTCAGAGAGGACCGGAGCACAACGGCTAGCAACAAGAACCGCGGCAGAAGAACAGTGGATTGTCGTTAAATAAACCTGATGTACTGACTGACTGTAGATTATCTCTAAACCTCGCTCTGAGAATGGAGACTATCTAACTTTGAAGTTGCGGCCATTTTGTTTCTCCAGAGAACTGTTGATTTTTTTCCAACAAAACAATGGGCATAGTGCAAAATAAATATATAAATATAAATATACAGTGGTACCTCACCTTACGAAAGTCCCAACAAACAAAAAATCCAGGTTACGAAACGCATTTACCTAAAATTTCCATCTCTGGATACGAAACAAATTCACATTACGAAAGCGCCATCTCAAAAATTCAAACAATGTGCAAGTTGCTCTCCCATTGGCTATCTCCCAACATCACCATTGGCTAGGAGGGATGATGCAGCTCCCTCCCATTGGCTGTTATGGAGCTGCAGCTCCATAATACCCATGATGCTTTTCATGTAAAGGACAGCATTACTGTTGTTTTGTGAGTTTTTGAGTGTGCTCATTGCAACTTTATTTTTTGGCTCAGGCTTTTAACCTTGCATAAACATTTGTAAGATTATAACTATGGTCAACACACGCGCACACACACACACACACACACACACACACACACACACACACACGCACACACGCGTGTGTGATTCCCGGTGCGAGTGAAAAGAAGAAGCGGGCTCGTGGCATGCAGTTGAGTGATAGCGCAAAGGAATATGGCCAAACCCGTCTACCCTCGGTATGATATTGAAGCAGAAGGAAGCCTTAAAAGGTATACTTTTAAAAATGTTAAATGGTTTAGGGGGTAGTATTGGGGGCCTTGGAACGAATCACGAGTTTTACATGTAAAATGCAGTTCAACTTACGAAAAATCCAGGTTACGAAACCACTTCTGGAATGGATTAATTTCGTAAAGTGAGGTACCACTGTAATTATAATACAAGTATAATTTAGTGCAATTTTGTTATTGTGATTATCTCCTGATTTATTTATTGTATTATTATTATTGTTATGATTATTATTATGATTATTATTATTATTATTATTGTTATTATTATTATCATTATCCTTTTCTGCTCGTAACTTGACTCCTTGAACAAGAATTCCTATGTGTATAAAAAACACAAATGGCTATTAAAAATTCCTGACTACTGACTGTAATGTGTGATGGCATTTTAACAAGTTGGTTCATATTATCATCCACATTCTAACAACTTTAAACTCTTATTCCACTTTCATTTTATACTTCAAACTTCTATTCTAAATATTTTTCTCATTTAAGATAACCTGAAGCCGGAACTTTACCTCTGACTGTGGTGAAGTGTAAAACTTGGAGACTCCTCCCACAAACGTTGTATATTTACAATTTGGCAGATGCCCTTCTACAGACTGACAGTTTTATCTCACTTATACATGAGTGTTTGAGGCTTCGAAGTCTTGCTCAGGAGCCCAACAGTAGCAGATTGGTGGTACTGAGACTTGAACCCCTAGCCTGTGGACTGGTAAGTCAGAGAGCCTTTAACGCCGAGCAGGGCCATATGGTCCTCTTTCAACAAATACTAATAACTACTAGACTCATTGTACTCAGTTCTGCTGCCATTCAGAACATGTTCCGTACTTGTTGTGGCGTCGCCTGATGCAACACAGCTTGGTCCCAGATGCCTCAGTCAGCTGTGAGACTACCTTGAGTGCACAGGATTGTGTTGTTCACGAATTTGTGAGAGTGTTATTATTTGTTATTATTATACTATTATTATGTTGTTATTATTATTATTCGTGTTATTATAATTGTGTTGAAAGAAATGTGTTCGGGGTGTGTTCCCTTAGGCCTTTTTAATTCGGGAAAAACTAGTGACAATGTTTTTAACTGCAAAAAATAATTTGGGCGTTAAAGTGTTAACGATTGCACCACCACCACCACCACCACCACCAGCACCCCCACCACCACCACCACCCCCACCACTGCCCTTATAAACATATCCTTACAGGACCCTTCATCGTATTACCATTTCTATTAACTACGTGTGCTCCTCTATAATGGTTAACATGATAGAACTTACACATCAGTATAATCCTCCCACCCTGTCTGACGTTTTATCACAAAAAATTAATCAACATGTTCTGACCGATCATTAGTAAGTATTCAACAGCAGTGCTGTATAACAGGAATTATAATGCATCTCATTGGTCATCTATCTAAAGTTATAAGATGATCACTCTAAGTGGATAATGTTTGAATAAAAAATGACGGGCCCTTACAGTTTGTCAAGGTCATATGGAACAGGCAACATCATTCCATGCGTTAAAATACAAAAATAGACCTAACAATCTCTTTTTTAGTATGTTTATGTGTGTTTCCATGTAAAATATACAAAACCATTTTCACAGGACATTTTACATATGTTTTGTTATTTTACTTTTATTTTTGAATGAGTACTCAGATCAGCCAAGACTGGACACCAATAACACCAGTTCATCTGAAAATGACATACCACAATCATTTACCTTAGTATCATAGGGTGGAATATGTAAATACAGTCGGCCCTCTACTTATGAAATTAATCCGTTACAGTGCCTTTTTCGTAACCTGGAGTTTTCGTAAGTAGAGGTGCATTTTACATGTAAAACGCGTGATTCGTTCCAAGACTCCCAAGACTACCCCATAAACTCTTTAAAAATTCTAATAAAAAGTTTTAAATTAAATAATTAAAAAATTAAAATATTATCTCCAGCTTCACTTCGATTGATAACGGAGCCCGCTTCTTCTTTTCGGTGTCACCGGGAATCACTTTCTTGGTTCCCATGATGGATAACGAAATATAAAGCTGCAATGATCACTCTCAAAAAAACTCCCGAGCCAACAGTCCTGTTCAACTCTCCTTCACGCGTGTGACAAACAGCAAGTATGGATACAGGGAGTATGGGTACAGTTCCACTCCCTCCTGGCCAATGGGAGGCCAGCGGGGCGGGATGTTGGGAGACAGCCAATGAGAGAGCAAGTCGCGCATTATTTGAATTTTTTAATGGCGCGTTTGGCGCTTTTCGTAAGAAGAGGTTGTTTCGTATACAGAGGGCGAAAATTTAGGAAAAAATTTTTCGTAACCTGGATTATTCGTGTTCAGAGGTTTTCGTAAGTAGAGGGCCGACTGTATATGTTTTTAGTTGCTTTTTATTATTTATGTATATTATTTATATATGACGGCACGGTGGCGTAGTGGTTAGCACGTCCGCCTCACAGCAAGAAGGCCCGGGTTCGATTCCCGGCCTGGGCGTTTCTGTGTGGAGTTTGCATGTTCTCCCTGTGCTTGTGTGGGTTTCCTCCGGGTGCTCCGGTTTCCTCCCACAATCCAAAGACATGCACTGTAGAGGTTAATTGGCCGTTCTAAATTAGGGACTACCGATGGAAACTAGCTATTAAGCTATAATCTGGTACAGTACATCTCTGTCTCTATGAGCTTAATGTTCCTGTACATTGTCCCTTAAAAAAATAAATAAAAATAAATGTATAGTATATATTAAACTCTTCAAGAGAGCTAAAGCGACACCTGCTCACCTGTTCTCAAGCTCACCAGCATCCATCATGATTTTTAAAAATTTAAATCATCATCACCACCACCATAATTGTTATCATTATCAAAATCTTGTTCTGGTGCACAATTTTTTTTTCTGTTGCTATATAGTATATTCTAAAATATAATTTAAAACATATTCTAATTCAGTGACATTGTATATTTAACATGTATGACATTTTTTTCTAATTTAACTTTGGGAACTAGTGTGTAGAAATCAGAACAAACATTTAATAAACATCTGACACTAATTTTTTGGCAAATAAAAGTGTTTTTTTTTATTATTATTATTTGCTCAGGAAATGAGGCATCAGCAATGTGGTATTGTTTACACCTTTGGGAGCTAGTATGGAAACCCAACCAAGATAGAACAAAAACACTGAATGAACAGTTTACTCAACACAGTGGATTTCAACCCAAAATCAAGAACAAACTGTCAACACTGGCACAAAATGAGAGCTGCCCTGAGTGCATTTAGCATATTAAACACTTTGTAAACATTTCACAGTGTTCAAAGAAAGGGTTGGTTATTCAAATCAAATCACATGCAGATGCAAGTCATCTGACAGGAATAGCTCTAATTTCTAGTATAGATTGTTTTCATGCTGAATTCCAGCACATTAATTCAATCTGCTGTTCTAAGCCTTTCTTGAACTTTATTCACATGGTGTGAATAATCATTTAGGAAGTCCTGCTCAAAGACACCAAAGCAACGTTACTGACTTTCAAATGATGATTTAACACCAGTGATTTTATTCTTTGTTTAAATAATACAAATCCTCTGATACCCAATATAGTTTTTGAAATCTGGTGATCTGGGAACAACTTCATAAGGTTGAATAATAAATATGTTATCCTGAAATTCATGACAGCACGTAATGCATTCTGTACCTGTATGCAGAGACACATTAAGAATTTTCAGGGATTTGGTACTTTTGAAGATAGCACAGTGTGGAGCAGTGATTATCATGTCCGCCTCACCTGGTCCTGTGTTAGAGCCCCGTCTCAAGCTTGGCAAGGTTGTTTTATGCGTAATGTTTGCATTTTCTCTCGGTGCTTGCATGGGTTTTTTTTCTTTCTGTGGGTACTCTGGATCCTCCTACAGTCCAAACACATGCACATTAAACTAATTTGTTTGTGCTGTATTACCTCGAAGGGTGCGTGTTGGCTGAGATAGGCTTTGGCATCATAGGATAAAGTGTTTTAGCAAATGAAATAATGCAGACTTGGCCTAGTCTGTGAGTGGAAGCCTAAGGAAAGCACAGGGGTATGGGAAGAACAAAGAAAGGCCTCAGATGTGCAGTGAGATTCGAACCCTGAACTTTTCAGCTGTGAAGTGACTAACCACTGCACCACTATTATGAAAGAGGTATTAATATTTTCATTGGTATATGTTATATTACATTATTGGACATAGAATGTTTTAACTATATACACTGTACTAATCTCCCTTTCACCTGTCCCAGCATAGTATAAATAGCTCTAACCTGTACCTTCTCATGTCATCCTTGTGAACTAAACCTAGTACTATATATATATATATATATATATATATATATTGCATGCTAAATAACTTTTACCTGGGAAACATAGTGTAGCATTAAAAGGATGTACTGAATTGTAGAACATTGAATTTTTGGTTCATCAATATCAGGCCACCAGGTAAACTTGGACAGAAGGTTTTGGAGCTAGCTATATATTGTTCTACCCAGTTTTTAGAAGCAATTTCAAACTTTTTGACACAATATAATAATTAAGCAAATTATTTCATTGATCTGAAGCTGCTAAAATTGGTGTGGAGCAACCCTGTGGAACAATCTGAGACTAGATAAAGTAAATTATGTGCAAAAAAATTGGATGGATTTACAAGAATTCACCCAACAGGAATTTTTTTTAATTGGTGCATGGTGGCATAATGGTCAGCACACAGCCTTACAGCAGATAGGTCCTGGGTGGTTTTTGCATTTGCAATATTTGGCAGACATTCTTATCCAGAGTGACATACAATTATCTATATATACCATATTCGACGTAATAAGCACTCCCCTCCAAACCCCCCCCCCCCATGTTTTTTATCTTACCTTTAATAACCGCCCATGTGTACTGGGAGCAAAACCGTAGGTCAAACTTCCCAATTTTATTGGATCAGTCTCTGTAATGGTAAAATGAGGTGTCCCACTGCCTGTAAAAGTGAGTTTTGACAGTATTTCAGGACCCCCGCCACTGGGGAATGTCTATAATGTTCATCAGTAACAACACATTTGATTGGAAAAAAAAAAAACAGGAAAATATTTTGCCGTGTTCTCTTGGTAAATGTCCAACTGATGAACCATTACAAACTGCTACAGCAAAACAATGGGATGCTCTGAATGAATGATGAGAGGGATATGGATCTATCAGAAAGTGATGAGTATTTTTCACCCGTTTCTTATGCTCACTAACTTCATACATTTAAGGAGGTTCCTGGCCATGTGCTTTTGTTTATGTTTCTGTTGGGCCAACCATGTGCTAAAGTTGACAGTGTTGATTAGCTCGATTATTACTTCCTGGAAAATGTTTAAAGGAAAGGGAGGGAAAAGTAAGGGGTCTTTTTTTTAATTTATGCTGTTTTCTGTTTCTTTTCAGATTTCATGTAAGTAATTTGGTTGATACCACAAAATGAATAACACAAATACCATTAAAACTCTTTTATTGTTCTGTTATTATTCATGTTTTCCACCTCGATGGTAATAAGCACTTACCGTTCTACTGCGCTGGTAACCATCTTAATAAGCGCCCACCCAATCCGATTTTTAAGCGCCCTCGGTGCGTATCATGTCGTTTTACAGTATATTATAAATATATATATATATATATATATATATATATATATATATATATATATATATATATATATATCATCGTCGTCGTCTTCTTCTTCCTCTTAATCCGGGATCAGGTCACAGGGGAGAAACCTAAGCAATGAGGTCTAGACATCCCTCTCCCCAGCCACTTCCTCCAGCTTTTTCGGTGGGACACCGAGGAGTTCCCAGACCAGTCGAGAGGCATAATGCCTCCAGCGTGTTCTATGTCGACCCTGGGGTCTCTTCCTGGTTGGACATACCTGGAACACCACACCAAGGTAGGCGTTCGGGAGGCATTCTAACCAGATGCCCGAACCACCTCAACTGGCCCCTCTCAATGCGAAGGAGCAGCGGTTCCACTCCAAGTTCTCCCAGATGGCTAAGCTTCTCACCCTATCTCTAACGCAGAGCCCCGATACCCGGGGAAAGAAGCTCATTTCAGCCGCTTGTATCCACAATCTTGTTCTTTGGTTCACTACCAAAATCTCGTGACCATAGGTGAGGATTGGAACGTAGATTAACTGGTAAATTGAGAGATTTGTTTTGTGACTCAGCTCCCTCTTCACTAGAACGGACTGGTACAGGCTCTGCTTTACAGCAGAGGCTGCAGCAGTCCGCCTGTCGATCTCAGGCTCCATCCTTCCCTCGCTCGTGAACGAGACCCCTAGATACTTGAACTCCTCCACTTGAGGCACGACCTCATTCCAAACCCGACTGTGCATTCCACCCTTTTCCGACTCAGAACCATGGCCTCGGACTTGGAGGTGCTGATTCTCATCCTGCCCGCTTTGCACTCTACTGCGAATCGCTGGAGGTCCCTGATTGATAAAGCCAAAAGGACAACGTTGTCTGCAAAAAGCAGAGAAGAGATCTGATGGCCACCAAACCTTTTTTTATACATCTGAGCAAATTAAGATTAAGTTCCTTTCTCAGGGGCACAACAGTGGTGACATTGGGGATTGAACCACTGACCTTCAGATCAGTAACCCATCACCTTATCTACTGAGCAACCTGCCCTATGTGGTCAGTACACTCTCATCACAGTGCACCAACCTAGGGCTCGGTGAGGGAGTTTCTGTGTTGATTTTGCATGTTCCACCTGTGCGTTCATGGTTTTCCTCCAAGATACTCCAATTTCCTCCCAGATTTCAAAGACCTGAATATTAAAACATGCATTTCAGTTCACAGTTGATTCTGGGTGTGAGTGTGAATGGTTGTGTGCATCGCCCTGTTATGGAGTATAAACCCCCTCCCACCCCCTCCTCCTAGAGTGCGCTAAGCTAGTCTCCAGTCTTCCTGCAACCCATACTAGGATTAACTGGCTCAAATGAATGGTTGAATCTTACACTGATGGGGGTCTGCAATCGGGCTATGGTAAATATGTTATGGATTTCAGTCAAGATTCATGAATGAATTTCTACAGCAATAACACTGTAAAATATCAGTAACCACAGTGCAGTGCTTAACTGAGATGATGCAAGACCTGTGAGTGTATTTGTCATTGATGTACATCAGGGCTTCTTTTTTTATCATGCCAATAAACTCAATAGATTTAGAGCAGCGAACAAATTCAATCTATTTTAATCTAATTTATTTTATCTTGAGAGTATATGAAGGTTTAAAGAGAGGTGCAGTATAAAGCATGTAATTCACATTTCAGAGCAAGGAAAGTAGGATTTTGTAAAAATTCACTGCGAAGAAATTCTGCAAAATATTAATTGGGGGGAAAAGTCATTTGAAGGACTGATGATTGCTTTAATTGGGCTATTGCGCCATCCATGTCTAGACAACTCTTTCAAACCTACCATAAAAAAATTGAATCTTGATAGGCTTTAATGATGAAGTTAGCACGTATAGCGAGCAGTGGCCCCTCAAGTGCACGAATAAAAAGTCCACTTGTTGCCTTGTGAATGTGTCAGAGAGAAATTTTAGTTTGAAATCCACTGAAATTAACAACAGGCCTCTTTTTTATTGTACTGGGAGGTCATTAGGCTGCCAATTGGGTAATTATGGAAATGATCTGTTCAGTTCTCTGGGATGTTTTGCCCTCCTCTGAGTCTCCGTCGTGGGAAAGTTCACCCATAACTGCAAGTGTACCAGCAAAAATCAAATTAGCCAAAGAGATTGCATTAGTATTTATAGCCGGGAGGCATCTGTAAAAGTGCGGAGACGAGAAGATATGTAGGGCTCAGAAGATTGGGAATTATTGCCTAATGACAAAAGATCCGTACCTAAACCGACACTAAGAGTAATGAAGTAGAGCCATTGATTACATCTTGGAAGAGATATGAAGAGGAAAGAGGAGTGACACGTGATGCTTCGAGAGCATCAAGTCCCAGTATGAAACTCTGCCAATAAAATTTTAATGGTAAAAATATTTGGTATACCATTATACAGCAGGCTGGCTATTTTATAGTGAAACCCCCCTCAATTTAAATTGTTTTGGGTTTT
>CM045741.1:15050015-15265015 GCA_024760905.1 Plotosus lineatus | reverse complement strand
CACCTGAATTCATTCTCTGCTAATAATACAAGAAGGTGAACAGCAGTGTGTTCCTTTTTAATACTCAACTGAAACTCTGCTGTTTTTTCCTTGAGCAATTTTACAAAGTAAATATTTTTTCGACCAATAAGGATGCTCCTTGTGGTCCGGGTTCAAGATCCACCACCGCCCAGGTTATTCCAGCCTCGAACATTTCCTCTTGACCCAGAACATTCCCTCTGCTCGCCCTTCAGTCCCCTGCCCTTCTATAGCCCTTTTTATTTGAGCGATTTAATTAGGCATCAATTCTGAAGCTTCTTTGCTGTTTGTGTGCGACACGATTTGTTTGTGACCTTGCCGGATCATCACAGCGCGCAACCGGATCCGCTCCGTCAGTTGCGCGCGCGCGAGCTGCAAACGCTTCCCTTATTATTCTAAAAGGTCTAAAACAGCCGGGGGGCGGAGGGGGGGGGGGAGCGGCGCGTGCATGCGTGCTTTAAATGCACATTTCATTAACAAACTGCGGAGTTGAAATGACACCCGAATTTATCGAGCTTCACGAGATCTCCGCGAGGACGAGCGTGATCTCCTCCAGGATCCTGCAGGCTTTTATTCATGCACACGAAGAAACACGCACCAAATAAAAAACATGAATAATAATAATGATAATAATCTGATTTAAAATTATTATTATTATTATTATTATGTGTTATAATTATGTGATCATAATGATGCCGAAATTTGATGAATAATATTAGTAATCAAAGTGGAATTTACTGCACCATGTTTGAGGCTGCATTTGATCATTTCATAAAATATTCAGCAGAGAAGAAACCAAACATTGCATTATAAATCGCATTAGAATTAACGCGGTTCTTTTTCCGTTTTAATTGTCACGAAGTTAAAAAAAAAAAAAAAATGCTTTGATTTCACCTGTAAAGTGTCTTTGATTGACAGACAGAAGACCACACGGCTCACCGTGTGCTTGCCTGCACAGTGCCTGTCTAAAGGAGGGAAGGACGCGGCCAGCGTTTCTCAACACCATTAGAAACGGCTTGATTTAATTCATCCCGCTTTCATTGACCACGTGCAAAAAAAAAAAAAAAAAAAAAAAAAAAAGTCGTGCTGGTGGTGACGTCGCCTGAGCGCGCGCGCTGCAGAGCGTAGAGACGCGACTGTGCGAGTAAGTCGCGTTAAATATTACAGATTATTTAATTTAAACAAATAAATGATAGCCTAAAGTACACCGCGACAGTGGAATAAAAATAATGACATCATCAGAATTACACATTTAGAATAAACCTCAGATGTTGGGGGAGCTAAATGCAAAATTGAAAAATGACTTCAGTTATAAAAACTAATATACATTTTATACAGTCAAACGCAGTATTATTGTTTCTATTATTATTATTATTATTATTATAGAAATATAAATATTCACCTCAACGGCTTTCTTCTTTCTAAGCAAAATAAAAGTCATAACCTTAAATAATGCAAATCACCTCGTGCTCTCACTGAAGCTGAGCTCTCATTTCCAGTAAAAAAAGAAAATTAATTAATTGGTTCTACTGTCGATTACAGAGCTTTTCAATACGGCAGGTGGAGCTTCTTCAAGCAAATCGATAAGAGGTAATAAAAGCATGCTGCAAAAATAAATGTCAAATTTAGCTGTGCTAGAGCCTGTGCTTTGTATTCTTTCTGCAAATGAATATCAACAATTACTTTTATATATTGCTATGAATTTCATACATACATACATACATACATATATATATATATATATATATATATATATATATATATATATATATATATATACATATATATATACATATATATATATATATATATATGTATGTATGTATGAAATTCATAGTAATATATAAAAGTAATTGTAATATATATATATATATATATATATATATATATATATATATATATATATATATATATATATATATATATACATACATACATACACTATATATATATATGCACTGCATGTATATACATATATATATATATATATATATATAGCGCCCTATACCACTAGACCACCATTGCCCCTATATGAGTATATTATAACACATAATATAATGTATATTATACATATATACATACACACAATAAATAAAAAATTCAATTAAAATAAGCGTGCAGTTGCCATGACGGCAGTAGCATGTAATCAGTGTTAGCTTCCACACCTCCCTCTATAGCACATCGATACCGATCAGCTTATCTCACGGAGCTCCAGATTGTCCATGCACATCTGGAGAACATCCCGTCGGTTTCCTTTTCGTTCGTGGATGGTCAACGTTTTGCACGTTCGTGTTTGCGTATTTCCTTTTTTTTTTTTTTGGTTAATGCTGAGATGCGCATTTAAAAACTGTTCACACCTCCATAGAAACCACGTTTGTGAATCTTTTTCTGCTGCACAAATTTCCCATACAGTTTACATTTAACAAAACCAACACAGCTTGTTCTCTTGCTTTCAGACTGTCCTCAAAAAAAAAAAAAAAAAAAAACACGACCTGCAAAAATCTCTTACGTTTGGTTTTAATTTACTAGAAGACGGAACCAGTCAATAATAAGAGGTGTAATTTTAATGGGTCTTTCAGAAGATGTTTACTTTCTGGAGCCGTTCATCACAGGGTATTTTGAAAGGGGGTGTGTGGGGGGGTGATGTCCACATCCGAGTTCCAGCCTCATAGCGCCTGATGCACACCAGAGCCGAAGATTTCAGCCATGCGTGTCAGTTCGATGATGTTCTGAATGACGGACGGGACGGACGGGACGGACGGACAGGACGGACGGACGGAGGTGGAATGTGTCTCCGTGTTGTCCCATTTGTTGACAAGCGCGTGAAACAAACTTCAGCTTAGCGGCTGTTCAACAGAGGGAGACCGCCTGACGTCACGAGATCACGTGTGGAGGCTGATAGTATATCTCTAAGTGGGGAAAACAGTCCTAATCTGTCAGAGTTGTTTTGTAAAAAAGCCTTTTGTGGGGAAGCTCGCGTCATCAGCTCTCGCGCACCCAAAGTCAGTCAGCAGGCTGGAAATCCGCCGGAGCTGGAGAGGTCCGCGTGCGCGTTCAAGTTTTCGTCGAAACTTGCCGGAGAGGCGCGCGCGCGCGCGCCTGGAGAAAATATTGACGAAAGAAGTTTTCATTGGCGAAGCGCTGCGCCCGAACCGAATCGAGTCAAAGTGGTCGACATCGAAGCCGAGCACCGGAGCAAGAGCGCGCGCTTCCCCTTTCGGAACCGGTTTCTGATCCAAGCTTGCGTAGTACAGGAATGACCCTGTCAGGGGGCAGCAGCGCCAGCGACATGTCCGGGCAGACGGTCCTCACCACTGAGGACGTGGACATCGACGTGGTCGGAGAAGGCGACGAGGGACTGGAGCCGGACAGTGAGTGCGGGAGTCCGGGCATGTTGCCCGAGCCCGGTGACGATGGCGACGAACTGGAAGTGCACGAGCGCGCGACCGGCAGCCCGTGTGAGAGTGGTGGCGAGAGTGAGCACAGAACGGGGGAGGAGGGCCAAGATGGGGCCACTGCCCCGGTGCCCAACAAGCCAAAGAGCAGCCTGGTGAAGCCGCCGTATTCCTATATCGCTCTGATTACAATGGCCATCCTGCAGAGCCCACAGAAGAAGCTCACGCTCAGTGGCATCTGCGAGTTCATCAGCAACCGATTCCCGTACTACCGAGAGAAGTTCCCCGCCTGGCAAAACTCCATCCGCCACAACCTGTCGCTCAACGACTGCTTCGTCAAGATCCCACGCGAGCCGGGCAACCCAGGCAAGGGCAACTACTGGACTCTGGATCCGCAATCTGAAGACATGTTCGACAACGGCAGCTTCTTGAGGAGGAGGAAGCGCTTCAAGAGACAACCGGACATCCTCCGGGAACAGACCGCGCTCGTCATGCAGAGTTTTGGTGCGTACGGCCTGGGAAGTCCTTACGCGCGCCACTACGGCCTCCACCCGGCCGCGTATTCTCACCCCGCCGCGCTGCAGTACTCCTATATCCCTCCGGTGGGTCCTGTGCTACCTCCCGCCGTCCCCCTCCTGCCGTCGGCCGAGGTGAACCGGAAGGCTTTCAGCTCGCAGCTCAGCCCGAGTCTCCAGTTGCAGCTCAACGGCCTGAGCGCCGCCGCCGCCGCCGCCGCCGCCGCAGCCGCCGCCGCAGCTGCCGGCACGGCGTCCATGATCAAGTCAGAGCCTTCGAGCCGGCCCTCGTTCAGCATCGAGAACATTATCGGGGTGTCGAGCAGCAGTGGCACGGGAAGCGCGCAGACTTTGTTGCGGCCGCCGGTCACGGTGCAGTCGGCGCTGCTGAGCGCGCACTCGCTGTCGTCGTTAACACGGAGCTCGGCCATCCTCAGCGTGCCGCCGACAAACCTGATCTCGGGACAGTTCTTACCGGCGGCATCCACGGCCGCAGTGTCCAAATGGCCTTCTCAGTGATCAACTCATTTTCTAAGATTTAAGGGAAGGGATGGGAGGGACTGCACAGCACGAACCGGCCAGCACCGGACCGCGCGTCCGCCTCAGTGTAGCCGCGTAAAAACATATTGAAAGAAAATATACAAAAACCGAGGGATGCTTTCAGCACAGGTAATATTTGTAAATATTTGTATGTAGAAATGTTGGACTTGTTTGACTTTCTTTAGATTTTTTTTTTTTAATTAATATTATTATTTGTTGTTCGAACTTTGACATTTTGTAGTTGCAAGTGCTTAATTTTCATTTCCATCATATACACACACACACACACACATATATATATATATATATATATATATATATATATATATATAAATATATATTTATATATATAAAATGTGTGTGTGTGTGTGTTTCTCATTTAAAATCACGTGAAAATTGATTCATTTTTTCGGGTACTTCATGTTTTGTTTTTTGTTTTGTTTTGTTTGTTTGTTTTTTTCATTTATTTTTATCATGAACCACAAAATGTTCTTGTTCGAAAATTGGACAAGTAGCCTGTTTATACAAAAAATAAATAAATAAATAAATAAATAAATATATGTATTCTATGTAGCTATATTGTGTTGTAAATTGGATACATTTGTTAATAAATATTCAAATAAAACGACATCTATATTCTTAATTGGTTCATTATTTAACCTCAAGTGGATTAACATTGAAAGTGAAATCGGATCATCACGTCATCAAACATCGTCGCTGCTCTTTAATTCGATGTAATTTAAATAGTTTTAATTACAACCGATATAATTAATAATAATTAAAAAAAAAATAAACGACAGAACCTATGCTAAAATGTAACAAATTTACTGCACTGGGTATTCAGTAATTTTATATAATATACATTATATATATATATATATATATAATATTAAAAATATATATATATACATATATATATCTAATATATATATAAATATATATAATATACACACATATATATATATATATATATATATATATATATATATATATATATATATATAAACACACACACACACACACATTATATATATATATATATCGTTCATCATGATAAGTCGAATTTAGTTTTAGGTAAAAAAAATATATATATTTTTTTATTTGCATGGGAAACAATGATAGGATAATATAAACATAAAAGACTACATTTATCTTAGCATCACATTATTTATTGTTTCTACTTTATTTTCAAAAACAAAGTGCAACTTTTGGTGGCTGCAGTGATATTGAACCCAGCTCCTGATTGTGGGAATTGTTATACAGAGATATAACAGGACTCTGTGCTTGTGTATAAAATCTTCCTCTGTCCTGACAGCATGATGTTTGAGATCGTCTCAAGACCAAGCGCAATAAAATGCTTCAATTTTCCTCCTCTATAATCGAAGTGAATGATGTGGAGAGATGAACTGTGTGTGTAGTTGATCCAGATTGCTTTTGTAGAACAGGCTGTCCGTGTCCAGCGCCACACAAACAGCAAATGGGTTCAGGGAGCTATATTTAACTGATACTCGGGGGAAAACAGAAACGACTCGAGTCTTAAATTCACTTTCAGAGAGTGACACCGGATAACAGCAAGTTTCTTCTTCCACTGCCCCCTACTCGGTGAAAATGAGACAAATATGTCTGAGACGCACTTCTGCCACGACAGCGATTTATCATCATCATCATCATCATCATCATCATCATCATCATCACCATAATAATAAAAATAATAATAAAAAGACGATTCATGATCTAATTCATATTAAAGAAACGAGGCTGAAAGATTAAAAAAAAGGTAAGAAAAAGGAATAAACTCTTGTGAAGACTTTAAGACATGGATATACACACTGTAGAAAAGAAATGTTATGGCTCAATTTCGAATATTATCTTTATTATTATTATTATTAATAATAATAATAATAAATTCATACGCACGTTTTTATAATAATTATAAGAATACAAAACAACAACAAAACATAATATTAATACTAATAATAATAGTAATAGTCATAATAATAACAATTATATATATTTTTTTATTATTTGTGAAGGTAAAATAAATGTAATGATAATTAAACCAAAACAAAATATGGAAAAAAGTAATTTTTAAAATCAGGCATATTATAAATATATAAAGACATTTTGGTAAAAAAAAAAAAAATGTATATATATAAGTAGATCATAAACATAATTTACACCGATATGACTGAATGTGATATTTCCGTTTCCTCATTCAGGGTAGAGTTTCGGACCAGAGAGTCCTTCATAGCCAACTCATGCACTCTTAATATTCAGCAAATCTCTCTGGATATAAATAAACACTGCACGTGTTCATTTAAATGGCGGATTTTGCAGTGTCGTGTTTATGAAAAATAAAAACAGGAAAAGAAACAAATATACCTGGATATTACCATTAATGATTATACGTGGCTACAGGTCTATTAATATGCATACAGTACTGCGTGGGAATATTAAAGTCATACAGTAGGCCACTAGGTGGAGCTTTTATACATATACACACACACACACACACACACACACACACACACACACACACACACACACAGCTGCAAAAAATGTACACATGAGTGATATTTTGTAGATGAGTGTTTTATATAGTGCTGAATGAATAACAGGCAGGTTTTTAGTTCTTTTTAAACCATCGGATCTTTGGCGACTGGGAGAACAGCACAACCTCCATCTGTGCATCTACACTCGATTTACTCCACCACCTACTAGCGACTAGTAAGGAATACTGTTCCCATATTATAACCTATAATTATTTAGTATAACCTGTAGCTGAATACTTAACTGAAAGGCTTAAAATGATTGGAAAGCAAAAGGCAATGTTCCTGTTTCCAATGATTCTCAGTGCGCAAAGGCGCAGATGCAGAAGTACTGTATTTCTTATTTTTGGTTATTTAATCATCTAAACACAACCCTTCTGTACTCGAATTTAGGTGTTAAAAAGTACTTATAGAATTTTTGCATTACCCAAAATAAAAAAAATAATAAATAAAACACATTTTTAAAAACACTTAATTTGATATGAATGGATTGAATTTAATTACGGAATACAGTTCAGTATATATTCATACATAAAATGTATTTATTTTTAATATTGTTTGGTCTTCAAAATATTTCTGATTAAAGTAGCCTATGATAGTAGCTTGGCAGTCTAACAATTGTATAACCAGACTTAAATGATTTCCAAATAAACTCGTGCGTAAAATGTGTCGATTTTTTTCGGCACCGGCGCGCCATGGTAAAGTAGCTTTCCAATTCCTTTCCGAAACTAAGCTGACCCTGAAAACTGCCACGCACCACATTTTATGTTGTTATTATACTGTTTTATATACAGTACATTTCCTGTCTGGAAATTTCACATCCTGCCAAAAAGGAAAGTGTGTCGTGTGGGCACTCACTGATCACCATGAACATTTAAATCTGTGAATACGCAAAGTAGTAAAATATACATTTTTATATGATGTCGACTAAAATATAATATATTTTGGAAGGAGAGTAAGTGAACTTCACATTTCTGTGTCTTTGTGTGTGTCACTTGAAAAAGTGTGCATGAAAGTGTGTGCTCACTTTCCATAATAACCTGCTGAGCCTCAAGGCAAGTGCTGTTCTGGTCAATCAGAGATCACTGTCAAGAAGCACGTGACCTTTACTGCTTCACCTGCTGTACTCTGTAGGCATTCTCACAACCTTCAAGCTCAGCAGTACTCAGACTTCTCATTGTGGGAACATACATATCCAGAGCAGAAGAAAAAAAAAAAATGGAGCCAATTTTTCCATTTGCACTTTCAAGTATTATTTAAGGCAACGAATCATTAAAATAAACATAATAAATAAACATGCTGGCAACATCCATACAGTATCTTCTATTACGTAATTATACACAGATATTATATCTGATGCATTTTGTTTGTGATTAGTCGAATATCTCAGAGATTGCATTCTTCAAGCATCAATTAAAAAAAAAACTTTCTTCTTTATAAAAGGACAAAATGGTATGGAGCCTGGAGAATGACGCAAGTTCTGATTATGGGGACAGTGGTAAGTCAGGACAACAGCAATCTCCTGGAGGAGATCATCAACAGTAAACGTGGATACAGCTGTTCCTGAATATTTAACAGCCACAGAGGTGAAGCAATAAATGACAAAGTAAAGCTGGCACACACACACACACACACACACACACACACACACACACACACACACACGGGCATTAATAACTAATGCTGGAGACGGTAACTAATAGGCTGCTCATTGTAATGAAAATGTCACTGCAAATCAGCAGTCGTCCAAGGTTATTATTTATAAATGTTTCATGCGCTCGCTACAAAGAAGCCAAATCTCATGCTGTGTTTGGCCAGAAGAAAACAAGCCACTGCCACTGCGGATTCCAGAGTGAGCGGTTGGTTCAGTGAAAGAGTGAAAACGATGGAAAGTGGACAAAACATCAAGATCAGGTGCAAATTTCCCATAATGCTTTCTACCACATGTTGAGTTCTTGATACTTGTAGGACAGGTGATCAGGTCTTTTTTTCAGCAGCTCTTACTTCAGCACTGACAACAAAGGAAAGCACAGGCTCCTATTCAAATGAATTGTTTGTTAATGTTTCTATAGCAACCAAGTAGACAAGATAAAAAAAAAAAAAGCTGTAACTGGTGATACTACTACAAAAACTACTACTACCAATAATAATAATAATAATAATAATAATAATAATAATAATAATAAAAAATAAATTTCATTCATTCGTTTTCTGAACTGCTTAATCCTAATTAGGGTCATGGGGAGATTAGTGCCCATCTCAGCCGACTCTGGGCCAGACCATTACAGGGCAGAAACATGCTCATGGCTATGCAGTTTACTCTTGATGAAAATGTTCTTCTATACGAACCTCTCACCATAGACAATGAGAGACATGGCCGGCCTTTGATAACCCAGTTAACCGCACTGGGGGACAGCAGTGATAACCGGTGACAGTGGGGCATCAACCCCCAACCTTGGAATTAGTGATCCAGCACCTTACCACCAGGCCACCACTGCCGGCTGTTCATCAATAATCATTATATACACACTTGTTCTTAATACAAAACACAAGTACAGTAAAGTTATCTTTTCCAACAATGCCATAGTAGAACTGCATTTCATCTTTCACTGGGTCGTTCATTGGTGGATTCCCTTGTGTGCTTTAAATTAATATCCCATTGAAATACCCACTTATGCTTCAAGCTCCTCTTTTTGACAGATTACATTATTGTCAATCACTCTTTGATATGATGCAAAATTCATCATTGAATCAATAACTACAAAGCAAGCACAGGGAGTTTCTACTGCCATGCATCACAGTGGCTGTGAAGTTCTTCTCTTGTTCATATATCAACTGACTGTGACCAAACAACTCCGTCTTTGATTCATCTGTCTCGAACATTATTGCAAAGGACCTCATGTCTTTGTCTGTATGTTCATTTGAAAACTGGAATCCTGTTGCAATGTCAGTTTTGGACAGGAAATGCTTTTGCCTGGCTCAACCCCAATGCAGGCCAAAGTTGTCGAATCTCTTTTTGCTTGTAGATGGATGCAGTATCACAGCACGAGTTACCTGCGGATCCAGAATGTCGAGTTTCTTTAAATGACCTTCAAATGATCTGCTCTCAGGCTGAAATTACTGGCATTGCCAGTGCTGGATAAACTGACAGTTGTTTGAAAACTATGTCCCTTGTGGATGAATTTCTTTACAGTGGAATATACTGTATATCTAAAAACAATCTGGAGAGCTTTCCAAATAAATTTCCAGAGTAGTCGTCTTCTTTTCCTTTCAGCTTTTTCCCATTTTTCAGGGGTCACCACAGCGAATCATCACATGTTTGATTTGGCATAGGTTTTTACGTCTGATGCCCTTCCTGACACAACCCTTTAGCAAGAGGCCGAAACACGCTGACGGCTATGCAGCTACTCTTGACGCAAGTCAGCAATGGTACCTCACACCATAGACAGTGAGAGACATGGCCGGCCTTTGATAACCCAGTTAGCTGCACTTGGGGAGACAGTGACAACCTTGTGGAGAGTGGGAGTGGGACTCGAACCCCCAACCCCCCAACCCAACCCCCCAACCTTTGGATCAGTGATCCAGCGCCCTTTACCACCAGGCCACCACTGCCCCAATTGCTAGAAATTTTGTCTCTTTCCATCTTAGAGAGCACTTGTGAGTTTTGCATGATGACACCACACAGTTTAACCGCGAAGAGATCAGCAGACCATAGTTTCCAGGTGAAAATAAAACAGATTCCATCGGCACAAACGTGTACTTGATGGCAGATAATGAGGATCATTTGATTGTTATTTGATGAATTTGAAAGTGTGATAAATGTGTTAAAATATAAACTTGTTTCCATGTGACTGATTAGTTCTCCTTTTCTATTTGAAGTATTGCAATGATTACAAAATAGTATTTGTATTGGTAATGTATACCTTTAGCTGCAGGCACTGTACCTAGGGGGTGATATTTGTTCTGTATGTATATGCTCCCAAAGACTTCTTGATCTGTATCAAGAATGTAAGTGTCCCAGCACTTCTCCTGGTGCCCATTGACTAGTGAATAGCTGTTGTGTTTTATTTTCCATTATCAGTACATTTTGACTGAATACAATGGTTTTCTGGTTAAAACACAGCAGCTCATGGGTCGTTGTATCTTTTTGACTTGTTTTACATCTTGTTTTGGTTCTATTTCTGTTTGCAATTACAATAACACAGGATTAGTATTGCGCATACACAATAACTTGGCAGGTCCACATGGACGCATAGAAAGTCAATATTCCAAGATCAAATATTAAAAAACTGAAAAAGGCATACACGTTCAAGACAAATAACAAATGTTGGAAGTTTATTAATGTCTACAGCTTTACTAATGGCGCCGCAAATTGGGACACCTAGTCTAAATTTTCAAGTAAAATAAATCCAAATATAAAATCATAAATACCATTAGATAGTCAAAACCATCCCTCAAAATGACTCATAGGTTTGATGGCCTAATTCATTCCTAATTCATAATTGAGTGGCTTTATTCATTCAGTCAGTCAGTCATGAATTTTGAATTGCTTAATCCTAATCAGGGTTAAGAGAGGCTGGTGCCAATCTCAGCCGGTTCTGGGCAAGGGCAGACTACACTCGGGACAACTCACCAGGCCATCGCAGGGCAGAAAAACGATGACGGCCATGCAGCTACTTTTGACGAAAATCAGCAAAGGTTCCCTTACACTCTCTTACCACAGACATTGCGAGACATGGCCGGCCTTTGATAACCCAGATAGCCGCACTGGTGGGACAGCAGTGACAACTTTTGACAGTTAGGCTTGAACCCCAACCTTGGGATCGGTAATCCAGCACCTCACCAATGGGCTACCACTGCCCACTGGAAGGCTTTAGTCTACTCAAAAATCTCATGGCGTCCAACTGAACAAAGTTTCTTGGAAATCACACAATTTTGGGACATATAAAGGTAGAATAGATGGAATTTTTTTCTATCTTGCTAGAAGTCTTCTGTATCAAGTCGGTAAAGGTAAAGTCTGTTGGGTTTTTACACCTGAGCCTAGTGGCTCATCAGGCCGGTGTTTATCCCCGGTTTCTGTAGCGTGAAGCGACCAGGAGTTCAACTCCTCCTGGATGGGACGCTAGTCCATCGCAGGTTACCTTCCCGGTATATTTGTACTGGTACCCATTTATACTGCTGGGTGAACACAGGCACACTTGTGGTTGAGACCTTACCCAGGGGTCTTAGCACAGTGAGGATCCAGTGGGATTCGAACTCACAACCTCCCGATCATGAGTACAGCACCCTAACCACTACACCACCGGCCCCCAAAGTGAGAGATTTACACTTTGTTTTATTATAGACACCAAAATTCATATTCCATTAGCAATGAAAACACCTCACCATGCCCACTGTGGGGGTCATAGACATTCACGTACAAGAGAAACTGTAAGAAGAAAATGTCATTGAGCTTGTTTTTTTGAAAGGAACATACGAGAAACCACACCGACATCACACTAATAAATGATTTTTTAAATTATATAATGTATCTGGGAAATAGATCAAAGAATTGTCATCAATTCTTATTCAATTGTCTAGAAAAATTGAACTGTTCAATTTAATGATGTCCACCAAAGCGTGAGGTGTGTAACTGTTTTGGGAAATACAAAAGACCAGATGAAACATTTTTAGAGCATGACAGTGGAAGGTAAGATGAACTCTGTTGCTCAGAGCAAAAAAACCACAGTGGAACTAATATTGTATTTTTAAACGCATTCAAAGTTTTGGTCTATACTGGACTCAAAGGTAAGTAAACCATGCTCCATAAGAGTTGTTTAAAAAAGACTTAATTAAAACCTGAGGGTGTACTACAACAAACACAAGACTACATTTAATTCCGACTAAAATGAGATTTTTGTGGGTAATATTTCCATTTTGAAGCATGCAATGAATCCACCTGCTCCACATTACCATGACAAGCCTTCAGTGTCCATCAGTTTGACCCAAGAATTATCCCCTCAGGATAATGTAAATTACATGATGGCTCCAACAGATTATGCAAATTCCTCTAATATGTATATGTCGTACTTCTTTTCCTTTTGGCTGTTCTCTTTTTCTCAGGGGTTGCCACAGCAAATCATCGCACTGTTTGATTTGGCAGAGGTTTTTTTTTTGTATACGGCGGATACCATTCCTGACACAACCATTTAACAAGAGGCGGAAACACACTGACAGCTTTGCAGCTACTCTTGATGAAAGTCAGCAATGGTTCTTTTACATGAACCTCACACCATAGACAGTGAGAGACATTGTCGGCCTTTGATAACACAGTTAGCTGCACTGGGGGGGGCAGTGACAACCTTGTAGAGAGTGGGACTCGAACCCCCAACCTTAGGCTCAGCGATCCGGCGCCCTATACCACCAGGCCACCACTGTCATTAATATGTATATGTAGTACTCTTCTTCTTTTTCTTTCGGCTGTTCCCTTCAGGGGTCGCCACAGCAAATGATCTGCCTCCATCTCTCCCTATCCTCTGCATCTTCTACTCTTACTCCAACGACCTTCATGTCCGCCTTCACCACATCCATAAATCCTCTCTTTGGTCTTCCTCTAGGCCTTCTGCCTGGTAGTTCCAACCTCAGCATCCTACTACCAATATAGCCTGTCCATCACCATAGCAAACAAGAAGGGGCTGAGAGCTGACCCTTGATGCAGTCCCACCTCCACCTTGAACTCTTCGGTCACACCGACAGCACACCTCACCACTGTTTTACATCTCTCATACATGTCCTGCACCACTCTAACATACTTCTCTGCCACTCCATATTTCCTCATACAATACCACAGTTCTTCTCTCGGCACCCTGTGTATATATACACTCAGTAAAATATTGATTTAAATTTGAGACATATAGTGAGACATTTCTCTTGATGGGTGACACAGATACAGATGACTAATTGGTTGTCATATCCAGTTGTATGATTGTCTTTATCATTCTGACTGAGTTAGTTAAAAATGAAAACATTTTATACTGGTCTTAGTCGTACACTAAATGGTGCAACCATGGCCTAATTGTTAGTGAAGTGGCTGTAGGCCTGAAAGGTCCACACACATTGGTGGTGCCCCTGAGTAAGGCAGCTAACCCCCCCCCACTACTCTCCGGGGACCACCAATGTGTGTGGCAGCCCACTGCGCCAAGTGTGTGTGATCACTTTGGATGGGTTAAATGCAGAGGAAATAATTTCCCTTATGAGATTAATCCAGTATATCATAGCAGAAATGTTTAATTTCTTTTGTTTGGCCCTAAAGGTTTGTGATTTAAAGAAAATATAGGAGGTATGTCCTTGCAGCCATGATGCAGCCATGAGGGGGGCACAAGCCAGTGCTCTCACTCATGCCGGTCTCAAACCCTGATAAATGCAGAGGGTTGTGTCAAGAAGGGCATCTGATGTAAAACCTGAGCCAGATCAAATATGCAAATCACAAGTATTACCTCCATACCGGATTGGTCAAGGCCCAGGTTAACAACGACCGCCATCAGTGCTGTTAACCAATAGGGTGCTGGTGGAAATTGGACTACTGTTGGTCAAAGAAGGAGAGGCGGGAGGCGTGTCCGTAGGCGGAGAGAGAAGAGGAAAAGCATGAGTCTAGGATTGAGAGTAGGGACTTTGCACGTTGCAACTATGACAGAAAAAAAATAGACAGCTGGCTGACATGATGCAGAGGAGTAAAGTGGACATACTGCGTGTTCAGGAGACCAGGTGGAAAGGTAGCCAGGCTAGAAGCTTAGGAGCAGGGTTTAAGCTGTTCTATCATGATGTAGATGGGAAGAGAAATGGAGTAGGAGTCATCTTGAAGGAGGAGTTTGTCAGGAATGTTCTAGAAGTGAAAAGAGTGTCAGACAGAGTGATGACTCTCAAGTAAGAAATTGAAGGCGTGATGTTCAATGTTGTTAGTGCTTATGCCCTACAGGCAGGATGTGAGCTAGAACAGAAGGCGAGATTCTCGAGTGAGTTAGATGAAGTGATGCAGAAAACCCCCAGAGGTGAAAGAGTGGTGCATGAGGATGTCTTGGGTGGCAGAGAAGTATGTTAGAGTGGTGCAGGACATGTATGAGAGATGTCAGACAGTAGTGAGGTGTGCTGTCGGCATGACAGAAGAGTTCAAGGTGGAGGTTGGACTGCATCAAGGATCAGCTCTGAGCCCCTTCTTGTTTGCTATGGTGATGGACAGGCTGACAGACGAGGTTAGACAAGAACCTCCATGGACTATAATGTTTGCAGATGACATTGTGATCTGTAGTGAGAGCAGAGAACAACTGCAGGAAAACCTAGAGAGGTGGAGGTATGCCTTGGAAAGGAGAGGAGTGAAGATTAGTTTCAGTAAGACAGAATACATGTGTGTGAATGAGAAGAACCCAAGAGGAACGGTAAGGTTACAGGGGGCAGAGATAAAGAAGGTGGAGGATTTTAAATACCTAAGCTTAACAATCCAGAGCAATGGAGAGTGTGGAAAAAAGGTGAAGATGCGTGTGCAGGCAGGTTGGAATGGTTGGAGAAAAGTGTCCGGTGTGATGTGTGATAGGAGGGTATCGGCAAAAATGAAAGGAAAAGTGTACAAGACGATGATGAAGCCAGCGATGTTGTATGGTTTAGAAACAGTGGCGCTGAGGAAAAGACAGGAGGCAGAGCTGGAGGTAGCAGAAATGAAAATGTTGAGGTTCTCTTTGGGAGTAACGAGGATGGATAGGATCAGGAATGAGCACATCAGAGGGACAGCACAGGTTTTCGAGAGAAAGTCAGAGAGGCTAGATTGAGATGGTTTGGACATGTACAGAGGAGGGATAGTGAGTATATTGGTAGTAGGATGCTGAGGTTGGAACTGCCAAAGAGAAGACCAAAGAGAAGATTTACGGATGTGGTGAAGGAGGACATGAAGGTCGTTAGCGTAAGAGAAGAAGCTGCAGCGTGCAGGGTGAGATGAAGGCAGATGATTTGCTGTGGCGACCCCTGAAGGGAACAGCCGAAAGGAAAAGAAAAAGATGTCCAGCAGGTCGTGTACTGAGAAAGTGCAAGAGCAAGAACATTATTCCACTCATCCACCTTTAATCAATGCAAAATACTGTATAGTGAATGTCAGTGGATGAGAATATGCTGTTATATTATTCACAATGTACATTTGAAGATTTCATTTTGAGCAAAACTACTCCTTTATTATCCCAAGCATAACTACAATTACATCATAACAACATTTAACTTGTGAACATGCAATTTTACCATAAGTATATTAACAAACAAACTAACGACTTTCAGTGATCAGCCATAACATTAAAACCACCTACCTAATATTACATGAGCTCTCTTTATTCACTGTTGCCATGTACAGTTGTGTGTCTAGTATTGTACTACACAGTACAATTTTTATTTTTATTCAGGACAAAAAACTTATAAGCCAGTAGCTTCATTCCAATCAATTTCAAAAACCAATAATTATTTTCAAAATAATTCTCCTCTTTATGTAATGGAAAGCTTTTTCTATGAACTTGCTGTTGAATTTTCTTGGAAAACCTTCTATAGAAGTGGTCGGCAACCTTTGCCATTCAAAGAGCCATTTGGACCTGTTTTTTTTTTTTTTTACAGTACAGAAAACACTGGGAGCCACAATTCTGCTTGCAACGAAAACATTTAGATTAAAAAAGGACGTTGAATAAAAAGTAACTTTCAATGAAAATTTCCAATGTCTATTTGAGTCCTGAGGCAGCCGTGGCCTGGTGGTTAAGGTGCTGGATCACTGATTCTAAGGTTGGGGGTGAAGCCCCATTCTCCGTGGATTGTCACTGCCCCCCCCCCCCCCCCAATTGTAAGCAGAATTGTAATTTAATTAAGATACAGATAAGATAAGATACAGCTTTATTAATCTCACAATGGAGAAATTCACTGTTACAGGCTCTTGAGGTACTATCAGTAGGGGGTGCAAAAATAGGTACAAGTACGAACATACACACATACATATATATTATATAAGTAAATAAATAAATAGATACATAAATAGTATAAATTACTAAACAATAAACAATAAAAGAAAAGAAAAGAATGGAGCAACTTTATAGATTGGCCTATATTAAAGTGTATATGTATCTGAGTGCAGAGTAGATGGGTTGATATGGTTCACAGTCAGTGGGGTAGATGTGGCTGATTAAAGTACACGGGGGTTTTTATTGCACATAACCGGTATTTTCACAGACAGTTACAAAGTGGCGTTATACAGTCTGATAGCGGTGGGAATGAACGACCTGCGGTAGCGCTCCTTCCTGCACTGAGGATGCCTCAGTCGTACACTGAAGGAGCTGCTTAGCTCCTCGACAGTCTGGTGCAGTGGGTGAGAGCTGTTGGACAGGATGGATGTGAGCTTTGCTACCATCCTCCTCTCACTCACCTCCTCCACAGAGTCCAGTGGGCAGCCGAGGACAGAGCTGGCCCTCCTGACCAGCTTGTTCAGTCTCTTTCTGTCCCGCTCTGTGCTGCCCGGCGCCCAGCAGATGGCAGCGTAGAGGATTGCAGAGGCTACCACAGAGTCATAAAATGTCCTGAGCAGAGGTCTGCATATGCCGAAGGACCTGAGTCTCCTCAGAAGGTGGAGGCGACTCTGGCCCTTCTTGTACAGGGCGTTGGTGTTGTGGGACCAGTCCAGTTTATTGTTAAGGTGAACACCCAGGTACTTGAAACTGTCCACTGTCTCAATGTCCTGTCCCTGGATGTTCACTAGTAAATGTGTGTGTGTGTGTGTTTGAGTGCTTCTCCTGAAGTCGACCACCATCTCCTTCGTCTTCCTAGTGTTCAAGCACAGGTGGTTGCGCTCACACCAGTCCACGAAGTCGACGATGACCGACCGGTACTCCAGCTCGTTCCCCTCTGACACACGGCCCACGATGGCGGAGTCGTCCGAGAACTTCTGGAGGTGGCAGCTGTTTGTGTTATATATGAAGTCCGAGGTATAGATGTTAAAAAGGAAGGGTGAGAGGACGGTGCCCTGCGGTGCCCCCGTGCTACAGACTACCACCTTTGACTTACAGCCGCGCAGCCGCACGTACTGTGGACGGTTAGTAAGGTAGTCAATAATCCAGGCAGCAAGATGCCCGTCCACTCCCACGTCCTCCAGCTTCCCCCGCAGGCGCGCTGGCCTGATGGTGTTGAAGGCGCTGGAGAAGTCAAAGAACATGACCCTCACAGCGCTGCCGGCGATCTCCAGGTGGGTGAGTGCCCGCTGCAGAAGGTAGATGACGGCGTCTTCTACTCCGATGTTGATAATAATCATAATTGTCTCCACAGTCGTTTTAATCAATGCAACACGTTGTTGTTGTTTTTTTATATATCAACAGAAAGTGAAAAAAGGGGAAAACATTATATGCGGTGTTATTAGATTTTAAATATCAAAATGGGATTTGTGGCTCCCAGTGTGCGGAAAACGGGTCCAAATAGCTCTTTGAATGGCAAAGCTTGCCGACCCCTGGACCAGAAGGAACATCATTTTATTTTCTGTCCCTCTTTTTGCAACGCGCAACCTTCTACGTCATCAGTAAGCGCCGCCAAACTGAGCAGTCGCATTTCTGATCTTATAATCATCTGGGTGGAAAATAGTGCATGGTTATGAGATGTAGATCTGGGTTACCTGGGCGCTCGTTATGCTGACGTGACGGGACGTGACGTTTCAGGAATTGGCTGTTGCAGTATTAAAGAAAATCAGCCCAGGTTTAAAACACTTTTAGTGCTTAATGGTGAGGAACCGCAACAGTTTAAAGGCTGCCAGACATGGAGAACTGGAGCCTGGTCTCACTGTGTGTTTTGCTCACTCTAACGGTGAGGTGGGCTGTGACTTTTAACTCCTACTCAGGTTCGTACCTCATTCAGTGGATTAAACAGGAACTCCGTGACCTCCAGCATCCAAAAGTAAAATTAAAGCCTTCGTTTAGAGGTTCAAGAACAAAAAAAATCATCAAGGATATGTTCGTTGTTGTTGTTGTTACCTAAAACAGGTGCTGGCAGACCGCCGATGTTTGGAGATTATGAAGCCCAGAGACACTGGCAAGAAGTGACGTATAATCTCCCTGTTCGGGAGTGGTGAGTTTATCTTTTTTTTTTTTTTTTTTATTTACACAGAACTGCAAAACTTTTATGCAGTTTTAAAGAAATATTTGAGGGGAAAATATTTTCTTAATAATTAAATTAAATGTTTTTTTTACATATAAACAAGAGTTGTGGACACTGACTGAACATATATTGTTTGCTTATTGTCCCATGATGCAATTTGTGCATATTAATGAGCTGTAGAGGTGGTGTTGCTGTTTTTTTTTTTTTTTAATGAAAGAATCAGCCACAGTTTTCTGAAGACTTTAGCTTTTGTGTTTCCTTCTTGTTTTGTTGAAAAATGTTTCTCAAATGTGGCCTCAGTTTTTCATGCCTTCTTTCTTTACTAACATTCAAACTTTTTTTTTTTTTTGTAACATTTTAGTTTTATGCTGGAAAACATGTTTTGTGGTCTTGAAAGTCAACACCATTTTAGATTGCAGAAAGTGGGGAATGTGCGAGACTCTTTGTGTGTGATTGGGCCGAGAGGCAGCACGGTGGCGTAGTGGTTAGCACGTCCACCTCACAACAGGAAGGCCTGGGTTCGATTTCAGGCCTGGGTGTTTGTGTGGAGTTTGCATGTTCTCCCCGTGCTTATGTGGGTTTCCTCCCACAGTCCAAAAACATGCATAGTAGGTTAACTGGCTGTTCCAAATTGCCCATAGGTGTGAGTGAGTCCATATGTGGCCTGGCAAACCATACGGTAGATCAATTGTGATCACGGCCATGACAATCCCTGTATGAGCATCATTCAAGCTTCAGGGATCAACGTCCATTCCTCGTGATTGATGTAGATGGATAGATTGGGCCGAGACCTTGGAGATATATATATTTTTTTTTTGTCGGTTAATTTTTACTATTCTTGTTACTACTACACTTCTTTTCATTTCGGCTGTTCCCTTCAGGGGTCGCCACAGCAAGTCATCTGTCTTCATCTCACCCTATCCTCCACATCTTCTCTTACACCAACTACTGTGCTTTCATGTCCTCCTTCACCACATCCGTAAATCTCCTCTTTGGTCTTCCTTGAGGCCTTCTGCCTGGTAGTTCCAACCTCAGCATCCTACTACCAATATACTCCCTATCCCTCCTCTGTGCATGTCCAAACCATCTCAATCTAGCCTCTCTGACTTTGTCTCCAAAACCTCTAGCATGTGCTGTCCCTCTGATGTACTCATTCCTGATCCTATCCATCCTCATTACTCATGAAGAGAACCTCAACATTTTCATCTCTGCTACCTCCAGCTCTGCCTCCTGTCTTCTCCCCAGGGACACTGTTTCTAAACCATACAACATCGCTGGCCTCACCACCGTCTTGTACACTTTTCCCTTCATTCTTGCCAATACCTTCCTGTCACACATCATACCGGACACTTTTCTACAACCATTCCAACCTGCCTGCACACGCTTCTTCACCTCTTCTTGTTACTATTACACTTAGAAATGACATACAATTGTCAACAAGGTCTCTCCAATCACAAACAAGTTGGTGTTCCTTGTTGTAATCTGTAATTTTGTTGTTGTTTTTTTGAAAAGGTGTGGGCTCTTTTTTTTAAATGCTTGGCCTTCAGGGTCACCGTTTGAATGTTGAGAAATGTTTTTGTTCTAATTCTAAATTAGACAAGTCATAAAATTAAAAAACAAACAAAAAAAATTAAGCATCCTTTTTTGTACAAATTTTAATACAAAATTTGTACAATACCATATATAATCCCCTTTATTAAGTAAGGAATAAATCATATCAGGATACGTGTACGTGGAAAAACAATGTTTTCCTGAAACAGCCAGTCCTGGAGGGTTTTGTTCCTCTTCAGTCAGAACAACTTCCTTGTGACTACAATTTATGAATTGTGCATCTTACTGTCTCTGATATTGACATGATATGGAACTTTCTAAAAGTTTGCGCCTGTTCTTGGGTATGTCACAGCAGCTAAAAGCAATGAAACGCTCACCAGACACCCCTATACTTGTGAACACCATTTATTCAATTTCACTGTTTGATGATGCTTCAGTATTATTTCTATATTCTTTCAGGTACTTCAACACTACTGACAATGATCTGAACTACTGGGGCCTGGATTATCCACCACTAACAGCCTACCATAGTCTCTTATGTGCTCATGTGTAAGTGTTATATTTGAATTTCATGCTCTGTGACCCTATGATTGTGCAAAAAACAAATCAGAATATCATTTTGACTTTTATAATTTTTCATACTAGTAAAGCGTTAGTGCAAATATAAAACCGAAGACTGTTACCATGGGTACCGATATGAATTCCAACAATGTCTGATTTATATTTTTGTCTGTGTGTAGTGCCAAGTTAATTAATCCTGCATGGGTGGAGCTGCACAGTTCCAGGGGTTTCGAGAGCGACTCACACAAGTTATTCATGAGGGCCACAGGTAAGCATGCATGCTCATTAGCATCTTTTTTTTTTTTTTTTTTTTTTTTTTAAACACTGTGCACTTAAACAAGTCAAGATGTTGACATTAGGGAGTTTGTAAGGCTTGAAAATGATCAGAATTTATATTTTACAAATCAATGGCCTTAAATAGTTTTTCACATTTACACCTATTCACAGTGTAGAGGAGCTAGTTTATCCAAATTGGATGTATTTTGACTGTGGGAGGAAACCAAAGCAGTCATCAGAAACCCACACAAGCATAAGGAGAACATGTAAACACCACACAAACGGACATTAGTTGTGTGGCAGGGTAGAACCTTGAACTGAGTTGTTCTGAGGTGAAAGTGTTGACCACTGCATCACAGTCTCACCTGATTCATGCACACACATATAAATCAGGTAGTGTCTGGTGTTAAACTGTATTCATATAGTATTCAAAAATTCAGTTGAACAGAAAAAACTTGAAGTGAATGATGTAGCTCTTGGCTGGCTTACAATCCTCCAACCCTGGCAATCCCTCATATAAACCAAATTGTCGGAAATTATCTCATAATGTTAAAGAACCCTTTAAAAAAAATTCCTGAACACAGAATTTGATCCAGATCATCTCCAAATGTCTTTGTTGTCTAAATCCCAATCTCTGGTATAAATTTAATAAAATTCTATCCATGACTTTTCTCATAATGCTGCTCACAAATACAAACTGAGGATAAAAGAAGAGGATAAGTAGTAAACCATGACTGACTGTGAATGTCCAGGAAACTCAGCTAGGCAGTGTGATACTTTGTGTAACGTCATCACCACTTCTCAAATTAACGTTTCTTTTGCCGTGACAACACATTCCCCAAAGTATTTGATTCTCTTATAATGCAGCCATGAGGCGGGGGGGGGCACTAACCAGTGTCTCTCCCCCTTATGCCGGTCCCAAGCCCGGATAAATGCAGAGGGTTGCGACAGGAAGGGCATCCGGCGTAAAACTTCTGCCAAAAAAAAATGCAAATGATCAATACAGAATTCATACCGGATCGGTCGAGGCCCGGGTTAACAACGACCGCCATCAGTGCTGTCAACCAACAGGGTGCTGATGGAAATTGGACTACTGTTGGTCGAAGACGTCGAAGAAGGAGAGGCGGGAGGCGTGTCCGTAGGCAGAGAGAGAAGAGGAAATGCGTGAGCCTCGGACTGAGAGTAGGGACTTTGAATGTTGGAACTATGCAAGGAAAAGATAGGGAGCTGGCTGACATGATGCAGAGGAGGAAGGTGGACATACTGTGTGTTCAGGAGACAAGGTGGAAAGGTAGAAAGGCTAAAAGCTTAGGAGCAGGGTTTAAACTGTTTTATAATGGTGTGGATGGGAAGAGAAATGGAGTAGGAGTCATCTTGAAGGAGGGGTTTGTCAGGAATGTTCTAGAAGTGAAAAGAGTGTCAGACAGAGTGATGAGTCTCAAGTTAGAAATTGAAGGCGTGATGGTCAATGTTGTTAGTGCTTATGCCCCACAGGCAGGATGTAAGCTAGAAGAGAAGGAGAGATTCTGGAGTGAGTTAGATGAAGTGATGCAGAGTACCCCCAGAGGTGAAAGAGTGGTCATTGGAGCAGACTTCAATGGACATGTTGGTGCAGGCAACAGAGGGGACGAGGAAGTGATGGGCAGGTTTGGTATCCAGGACAGGAACACAGAAGGACAGATGTTGATCGATTTTGCAAAAGGATGGAAATGGCTGTGGTGAATACTTTCTTCCAGAAGAAACAGAAGCATAGGGTGACTTATGAAAGCGGAGGTAGGAGCACACAGGTAGACTACATCTTGTGTAGGCGATGTAATTTGAAGGAAGTCAGTGACTGCAAAGTAGTAGTGGGTGAGAGTGTTGCCAAACAGCATAGGATGGTGGTGTGCAGGATGACACTGATGGTGAGAAAGGTGAAAAGGCAAAGGTAGAGCAGAAGACAAAGTGGTGGAAGCTGAAAAAGGAAGAGTGTCGTGTTGTCTTCAAGGAGGAGTTGAAACAGGCTTTGGGTAGTCAGGAAGTGCTTCCAGAGGACTGGACAACCACAGCCAATGTGATCAGGGAGACCGGTAGGAGAGTATTTGGTGTGTCCTCTGGAAGGAAAGTAGATAAGGAAACTTGGTGGTGGAACGAGGAAGTGCAGGAGTGTGTACAAAAGAAGAGGTTAGCCAAGAAGTGGGACATTGAGAGGACCGAAGAGAGTAAACAGGAGTACAGGGAGACACAGCGTAAGGCGAAGGTAGCAGTGTCAAAGGCCAAACAGAGGGCGTATGATGACTTGTATGATAGGTTGAACAGTAAGGAGGGAGAAAATGATCTATACAGGTTAGCACAGCAGAGAAATAGAGATGGGAAAGACGTGCAGCAAGTTAGAGTGATAAAGGACAGAGAGGGAAATGTATTGACTGATGACAGAAGTGTGCTGGGAAGATGGAAAGAGTACTTTGAAGAGCTGATGAATGAGGAAAATGAGAGAAAAAAGAGTAGAAGGGGTGACCGTTGAGGAGCAGGAAGTAGCAAAGATTAGTAAGGGAGAAGTGAGGAGGACATTGAAGAGGATGAAGAGTGGAAAGGCAGTTGGCCCTGATGACATACCAGTTGAGGTATGGAAGTGTCTAGGGGAGGTAGCAGTAGATTTTCTGACAAGAATATTCAACAAGGTCTTAGAAAGTGAGCAGATGCCAGAGGAATGGAGGCGAAGTGTGCTTGTGCCCATTTTTAAGAACAAGGGCGATGTACAGAGTTGTGGCAACTACAGAGGGATAAAGTTGATGAGCCATACAATGAAGCTATGGGAAAGAATAGTGGAAGCAAGACTAAGGGCAGAGGTCAGCATTTGTGAACAACAGTTTGGTTTCATGCCAAGAAAGAGCACCACAAATGCAGTGTTTGCTTTGAGGATGTTAATAGAGAAGTACAGAGAAGGTCAGAAGGAGCTGCATTGTGCCTTTGTGGATCTGGAGAAAGCATATGACAGGGTGCCGAGAGAAGAACTGTGGTATTGTATGAGGAAGTCTGGAGTGACAGAGAAGTATGTTAGAGTGGTGCAGGACATGTATGATAGATGTAAGACAGTGGTGAGGTGTGCTGTCGGTGTGACAGAAGAGTTCAAGGTGGAGGTGGGACTGCATCAAGGGTCAGCTCTCAGCCCCTTCTTGTTTGCTATGGTGATGGACAGGCTAACAGATGAGGTTAGACAAGAATCTCCATGGACTATGATGTTTGCAGATGACATAGTGATCTGTCGTGAGAGCAGAGACCAAGTGGAGGAAAATCTAGAGAGGTGGAGGTATGCCCTGGAAAGGAGGGGATTGAAGGTTAGTCTTAGTAAGACAGAATACATGTGTGTGAACGACAAGGACCCAAGAGGAACTTTGAGGTTACAGGGGCAGAGATAAAGAAGGTGGAGGATTTTAAGTACTTAGGCTCAACAATCCAGAGCAATGGAGAGTGTGGAAAAGAGGTGAAGAAGCGTGCAGGCAGGTTGGATTGGATGGAGAAAAGTGTCCGGTGTGATGTGTGATAGGAGAGTATCGGCAAGAATGAAGGGAAAAGTGTACAAGACGGTGATGAGGCCAGCAATGTTGTATGGTTTAGAGACAGTGGCCCTGGGGAAAAGACAGGAGTCAGAGTTGGAGGTAGCAGAGATGAAAATGTTGAGGTTCTCTTTGGGAGTAACGAGGATGGATAGGATCAGAAATGAGTACATCAGAGGGACAGCACATGTTAGATGTTTTGGAGACAAAGTCAGAGAGGCTAGATTGAGATGGTTTGGACATGTACAGAGGAGGGATAGTGAGTATATTGGTCGTAGGATGCTGAGGTTGGAACTACCAGGCAAAAGGCCCAGAGGAAGACCAAAGAGAAGATTTATGGATGCAGTGAAGGCGGACATGAAGGTCGTTGGGGTAAGAGTAGAAGATGCAGAGGATAGGGAGAGATGGAGGCAGATCATTTGCTGTGGCGACCCCTGAAGGGAACAGCCGAAAGGAAAAGAAGATCATAGGAAAACCACTATAGTATCTTCTTCTTCTTTTCCTTTCGGCTGTTCCCTTCAGGGGTCGCCACAGCAAATGATCTGCCTCCATCTCTCCCTATCCTCTGCATCTTCTAATCTTACTCCAACGACCTTCATGTCCGCCTTCACCACATCCATAAATCTTCTCTTTGGTGGTTTTCCTATGATCATCAGTGTTAAATGTATTAATGAATGACACAACATGCATACAGAGCCCGGACATAAGTGAATAGACCTCCAAATTTCATAACGAATAATTGCTGGTCCAAGAAGAGGTTCGCAAACCCATTTGCTGAAGCATTGCAGAACAGTTTTTGTCTTCTGCAATGATTGTGGGCTTGGAATGGGGATTTTTCTCCACTGCTCTGTTCCGAGTGAAGGCACCTTTCTGACATTCCAGTTCGATCAGGTTGTGGATCCGTGGTGGCCTTACCTGCACTGTTGAACTTTTTACCATTGGCAGAGGAATATTCAAATTGTTGGCTGTGTGTCACTGCTGATGGCACCCTCTCACTGACCCACAATTTGACCTCTTTGAAAATCTGATGATTTTGTGACTTTAATTAAATGACCACCGACCAGCCTGCTGTAGAAAGGTGCACGGAGTTGTGATAAAGGTATGAAAACATGCCTTACACTCCAGCAGATCAAGAGTTGTCAGGTTTTCAGAGATGTTGACTTGTAAGCCCTGTTCCAAGGCCTTACACATTGCAGAAGACATCCATACCAGCTCAAAAACTGCTCAGCGCTATCTTCATCAAGTGGGCGATGATGGCCGAGCAGCAGGATGTAAGCCTCTTCTTCATCCAGCAAATATTCCTAATGAACTTTTGGGGTCTATTTACTTGTGTCTGGTCTCTGTACCGGTAGTGTCGGACTTATGACCACATTTAGTTCTGACCAACAGGTCGTATGACGGTTTGGACGCAAGTCGGGTCTGTTCAGGTGTTACTACGAGTACGTATACTGTACCTTTCTACAAGCTTGTGTCAAAATTTAGTTTGCAGTCTTTTTACCTTTCTTTAGACACAAATACAAAAAATGTCAAAAAATTAGCATATTGTGATTAAAGTTCATTATTTTCTGTAATGTACTGCTAAAAATGAAACTTTCATATATTTTAGATTAATTGCACACCAACTGAAATATTTCAGGTCTTTTATTGTTTTAATCCTGATTTTGGCATACAGCTCATGAAAACCCAAAATTCCTATCTCAAAAAATTAGCATATCATGTTCAGGTAGTCTAAACGAGCTATTAATCTAATCATCTGAATCAACCAATTAACTCCAAACACCTGCAAAAGATTTCTGAGGCTTAAAAACTCCAAGCCTGGTTCATTACTCAAAACCGCAATCATGGGTAAGACTGCCGACCTGACTGCTGTCCAGAAGGCCATCATTGGACACCCTCAAGCAAGAGGGTCAGATACAGAAAGAAATCTCTGAGCGAATAGGCTGTTCCCAGAGTGCTGGATCAAGGCACCTCAGTGGGACGTCTGTGGGAAGGAAAAAGTGTGGCAGAAAACACTGCACAACCAGAAGAGGTGACCGGACTCTGAGGAAGATTGTGGAGAAGGGCCGATTCCAGACCTTGGGGGACCTGTGGAAGCAGTGGACTGGGCTAGAAGTGTCGCATTCCCCAGGTCAAGCCACTTTTGAAGCAGAAACAGCGGCAGAAGCGCCTGACCTGGGCTACAGAGAAGCAGCACTGGACTGTTGCTCAGTGGTCCAAAGTACTTTTTTCGTATGTAAGCAAATTTTGCATGTCATTCGGAAATCAAGGTGCCAGAGTCTGGAGGAAGACTGGGGAGAAGGAAATGCCAAAATGCCTGAAGTCCAGTGTCAAGTACTCACAGTCGGTGATGGTCTGGGGTGCCATGTCAGCTGCTGGTGTTGGTCCACTGTGTTTTATCAAGGGCAGGGTCAATGCAGCTCGCTATCAGGAGATTTTGGAGCACTTCATGCGTCCATCTTCTGAAAAGCTTTATGTAGATGAAGATTTAATTTTTCAGCACGACCTGGCACCTGCTCACAGTGCCAAAACCACTGCTAAATGGTTTACTGACCATGGTATTACTGTGCTCAATTGGCCTGCCAATTCTCCTGACCTGAACCCCATAGAGAATCTGTGGGATGTTGGGAGACACCAGACCCAACACTGTGGATGAGCTTAAGGCCGCTATCGAAGCATCCTGGGCCTCCGTAACACCTCAGCAGTGCCACAGGCTGATTGCCTCCATGCCACGCCGCATTGAAGCGGTCATTTCTGCAAAACGATTCCCGACCAAGTATTGAGTGCATAACGGAACATAATTATTTGAAGGTTGACTCTATTTGTATTAAAAACACATTTTATTTTTTTCTTGGTCGGATCTTCTTTTCCTTTCGGCTGTTCCCTTCAGGGGTCGCCACAGCAAATGATCTGCCTCCATCTCTCCCTATCTTCTGCATCTTCTACTCTTACTCCAACGACCTTCATGTCCGCCTTCACTACATCCATAAATCTGCTCTTTGGTCTTCCTCTGGGCCTTCTGCCTGGTAGTTCCAACCTCAGCATCCTACTACCAATATACTCCTATCCCTCCTCTGTACATGGCCAAACCATCTCAATCTTTTTTTATTGGTCGGATTATTTTTATATATATAATATATATATATATATGACACTCCCCAACTTACAAACATCCGGAGATACGAACAGGGCTGTCTGAGGTCAAAAGTGAGACTGAAATGAAATTGAAGAACAAGTAGAAATGGAATAAAATCTATTGAAAGATCTATCATAAATAAGTATGAAATATGATTAAGCATTATCCTGAGGTACACTTCATACTAGGCTCCAGCAGAGTGGTGTGGCTGACATGGTCCATGAAGAGAAGCAGAACAATACATTTCTGAAGTCCTGCCAAGCCTTTCAAAGAAACAAATTGACTACAGTATAATAGTGAACTGGATACGATTGAAACTCTAAATCTGATCAGATGTGCTGTGCTTGAGAGGAACCAGGAGTTTAAACACTGAAGCTGATGTTCAATTGTCCAGTTGTTGTGTGTGAGAGATTGTATACAGTACAAACTCGTATAGGTTACTTGTACAAGGTTTAAACATGCGTTCCCCTCTAAAGAATTCCCTGTAATGACTTACACAAACAAATTCATCTAACGAACAGCCATCTGGAACAGTCATAAGTCGCGCAGGTCGTAAGTCAGACGCTATCTGTGTATGAATACGTATAATAATGTGGAATGTTTGGGGAAATGGGTTATTACCTGTCTTTTGATGTACTGATAACAATCATTGACATGTTCTCCAGTTCTCATCTCAGATATACTGATCTACATTCCTGCAGTCTTTCTGTACTGCTTCTACCTCATCAAAGGATCTCACAAAAAGAAGGTATCTTGGTTGTCTGTCCAAGATAAAATGATTATTATAATGATTTTATTTTGATTAGTGTTGTATTTTGCATTTCTTTTCTTTTTAAGGCTGCTACAGCCCTATGCATCCTGCTTTATCCAGGGCTCATCTTAATTGACTTTGGACATTTTCAGTATCTTTTTACATCCAAATTCTCTGGGTTGGTGGATTTTTTTTTAATTAATTTATTTATTTTTTTATTATTTTGGTCCTTCATTAATTATTCCAACAGCAGGTCGTAGCAAGCCTTAACTCCTGGACAGATATAACAGTGTGAGTCTGGGCTTAGCGTTGCTGGGTGTAGTGGGGCTTGGTTTGGATCGAGACCTGCTTGGTTCTCTGGCCTTCACCTTGGCTCTCAACTACAAACAGATGGAGCTGTACCATTCACTGCCTTTCTTCTGCTACCTCTTAGGAAAGTGTATTAAACAGGGTCTTCTGGGAAAAGGGTAAGTAACATCTCATTACGAGATGCCTTACGTTATTAAATTCCCCTGTTCAATTAAGATCACAGACCTTTTCGGGTTGAAACTCAGAAACCGGTCTAAAAAAATAAGTTTGTGCCTCTTTTGGTTTTATTTTACTTGGAAGTGTAATTGTTTAATCGTATTCCTGGAAGCACAATAGCCAAGTCAGAACCTCCTGGCAGAAGAAACCAGGTTTTAAGTTGAAATGTTCTGGGACTTGGTAGAGTTTATGATGACACGATTCTTCACAAGAATCAACAACTGTCTGTCTTCCTTTCGGCTTTTTCCCTTTTACTCGGGAGTCGCCACAGCGAATCATCTGATTCGCACGTTTGATTTGGCAGAGGTTTTTACGTCGGATGCCCTTCCTGTCACAACCCTTTTTTTAGCAAGGGACAGAAACACGCTGACGACTTTGCAGCCTACTCTTTACGAAAGTCAGCAATGGTTCTTTTACATGCCTCTCACCATAGACAGTGAGAGACATGGCCCGCCTTTGATAACCCAGTTAGCCGCACTGGGGGTCACAAGAATCAACAACTCAACAGCTCAAGTGTCACACACACCTACATATTTTGTATTCAAGCAAGTGGTGTAGTGGTGGTGTCATGATTAAGACTCGAGGCTACTGACCAGAAGATTGCTGGTTCAATCCCCAGTATCACCAGGCTGCCACTGTTGGGCTCTTGAGCAGGATCCATATGCTCAGGTCTCACATAACTATTTTCTGTTGTGGCGCCGATCTTACGGTGGCCATTCCGTAATCATCTGGGTGTATTTGGAGGGAAATCTCTTGCAGAAATATCAGTGGGATCAATATGCATCTGCCTATTAAATGTGAGCATCAGTTATGCATACGTTGCAACTATCATGTCTGGCAACAGTGTCTGCAATGCATACATGTCCCTTTTTTTTTTTTTTTTAAACCAGCACAAAAATTTACAGTAATATCCATTAAGAGATGTTTGTATTCCACACACCTGCACGGTTGTAACAGTTGAACTGATCTGACGCTTGACTGATGGTAATATTTGGTACGATTGAATTTTCCAGGAATGGAAGCTACAACCACCTGTTCTCAAGGTAGCTCTTTGGCTCTCACATATTCCCACAGAAGTGTATAGAACACTTCTAGGACATTGGTGATTGAATTGCGGAGGCAAAAAGTTTGTCTAGAGGCATATTCTGTGAACTAATTCAGACGATGTGAGACTAAGCCTTTAACCTTCAAGTGCTCAGCTGAATAAATATGAAGGGGTAAAAAAGCAACACTGGATAAGGATGCCTTCCACATGCCATACATATGAACATACAATATTCAGTGTTATTGCACATTTTACCTTATTTAATGCGGCACATTATTCCGAGTACGATATTGCTTTTATATAATAGTTCTATACACAAAACATTAATACTTACAAACCGGCAAGCTCACATTGATTTTATACATTCCAGTTAAAGGTACCACTGGTCAGACCTGGCATCTCTTCATTTTCATCTTCACATGATCAGTTTTTTTAAATTTTATTCTGTTGTCAGTGTCTGTTCATGATCTCACGATCATTACTGAAGCAAATGTTTCAGACAAGGGGCAGTGGTGGCCTAGTGGTAAAGGTGCTGGATCACTGATCTTAAGGTTGGGGGTTCAAACTCCACTCTCAACCAGTTGTCTCTGCCCACCCACATCTCCAACCCCCACCCCCCAAGTGCAGCTCACTGTGTTATCAAAGGCTCGGCCATGTCTCTCACTGTCTATGGTGTGAGGTTCATGTAAAGGAACCATTGCCGACTTTCGACAAGAGTAGCTGCATAGCTTTCGGTGTGTTTCTGCCCTGCGATGGTCTAGGGTGTACTCTGCCCTCGCCTGGAGTCAGCTGAGATGGACACCAGTCTCCCCATGACCCTAATTAGGATTAAGCAGTTACAGAAAATGAATGAATGTTTCAGAGTAGAAAATGAAATTTTCCATAAAACTGAGCAGCGTGATTGCAGTGGAATGGGATAAGTGGTGTTGTACTTGGATTGCCTAGATTTAACTGCAGTGGGTGGTGGGTTGGTTTTGTTTGTTTTTTGTTTTTTTTTGGGGGGGGGCATCAAACTCACTGATGGTGTACATGATCCATAAGAATGGATTGAAATTCATGAATATGAACTGCTTCATTTAAAACCAGCCATGAGTTACTTCAATAGATTCGATACAGTGCTATTGATATTCGAAATGAACCCAGTGTTAATGCACTGTGGTTCTTTTTCCGGCCCTACAGGTTCTTCTGATTCCCCTGACTCACACTGCTGCCACTTTACATTTGTTGATATAGTAATAGTGCACCAAAAGCATTTGGTCGCCATTGCATTGTTGGGTTAGATTACTTGGACAGTAATGTAATGTCCAGATGACCCTCTGCCCATGTTCAACCCTCCCTGTTATGCTCGTGTGTGCAGCTTTACCACTACAGCTGGGGAGACTCGGCAGCTCCGACACACCTACAGCAAAAGGAAATCTTTTAATGATGTATATGACAATTGCTGACATTCCTAAGGAGCGGTTGTTGTCTGTTACACCCTGCAAGAGTGAAAGAATAAAACATGATCGAGTGTTTTTTTTCGACAATTAATTAATATGATGAAACCCCGAGTTAACTTTACCATTTCCGCACTGATTATTTTCCCAGAGCAACATGTTACTCTTAAACAACATCTACTTTCCAGAGATAATATTGATCAAATTTATTAAAACTCTTTATCTGCTGTTAAACGGAGTCTGTACCGGTCCATCGTGGTGGAGAAGGAGCTGAGCTGCAAGGCAAAGCTCTCAAATTACCAGTCGATCTACGTTCCAATCCTCACCTATGGTCACGAGCTTTGGGTAGTGACCGAAAAAACAAGATCGTGGATGCAAGCGGCTGAAATGAGCTTCCTTCGCCCGGTGGTGGGGCTTTCCCTTAGAGATAAGGTGAGAAGCTCTACCATCCAGGAAGAGCTCTGAGAAGATCCGCTGCTCCGCCGCGTTGAGAGGGGCCAGTTGAGGTGGCTCGGGCATCTGGTCAGAATGCCTCCTGAACGCCTCCATAGTGTGGTGTTTCAGGCATGTCCAACCGAGAAGAGACCCCAGGGGGGGGGCGTGCCCTATTATTTGAGAACCACTGCCTTCAAGTTTACATTTACAGCATTTGGCGGCAAGATATTTTCCAGAGCAAATTACAATTATCATTTTATACAACGAGAGCAAGTAAGGGATAAGGACCTTGCTCAAGGCCCTAACCGTGATGACCGTGGGAATTGAGCCGCTGACCTTCGGATTAGTAACCCGTACCATCAACCACTAAGCCACCACTGCGGAGCATTACGAACCCTGTTAATGATTGAATTACACATAGTAGCAGAAAAGCCCACCACAGAAAATAAGTTGGTAATACGAGAAACAAAAGTGAACAAATACAGATAGAATTGTAGCACAAAGAGAAAAAGCACAGCGGTGGAGCTCCTTCATCAGCACCCGGTGTCGGAGCAGTGTGCATTAATGTTAAAGTGTCTAAAAAGCCTGAACTGGGATGTGTCTACATGTCCACTGGCATTTCTGTACTTATAAACATGCGCTGTTGAGATAAGGTGTGTTTTTTTTTTCGGTTTCAAATATTTTGGCAGCATTATATATCATGATGGATTGGGCAGTGGTGGTCTAATGGTATAGGGCGCTGGATCGCTGATCCAAAGGTTGGGGGTTCGAGTCCCACTCTCTACAAGATTGTCACTGCCCCCCCCCCAGTGCAGCGAACTGGGTTATCAAAGGCGGGCCATGTCTCTCACTGTCTATGGTGAGAGGCATGTAAAAGAACCATTGCTGACTTTCGTAAAGAGTAGCTGCAAAGTCGTCAGCGTGTTTCTGTCCCTTGCTAAAAGGGTTGTGACAGGAAGGGCATCCGACGTAAAAACCTCTGCCAAATGAAAATGTGCAAATCAGATGATTTGCTGTGGCGACTCCCGAGTAAAAGGGAAAAAGCCGAAAGGAAGACAGACAGACAAATATATCATGATGGATACAGTATTATTTCAAAACTATCACATTATCATGTTTAGGTCCCATCACCCGGCTCCATTCCCCATATCATTTTCGTAGCTGAATGATTGGGGGAAACTACTACAGAAGTGTCAATGACGCTTTTTTTTTTTTTTTTTTTTTACTCTGCTTCCTTCTCTTCCCCCCCCAAGGCTACTTCTGCTGGTGAAGATCTCATTGACTGTGCTGGTGACTTTTGCCCTCTGCTGGCTACCTTTCCTGTCAGACCCACAGCAGATCCTTCAGGTTCTGCATCGCTTGTTCCCAGTTGATCGCGGCTTATTCGAGGTGCGTCCTCAAGGTTCATGCTCTCACTGCAACCCATTCAAGTTTGAACAGATATAATAATTTCCTTTTTTCATCAGTTTGGATTTCATAGCATGTGTTCTTGTAGACGTTTCTTTAGAAACCTGGGTATGTGATCACTTGGTGAATCCAGAATTTATTCAGAATATTATGCATTTTTATTATATCGTGTGTGTATAATTACAACAGGGCACAGTTATGCAGTGAGATTTAAACTGCTACAATAAACAAGGTAAATAAAATAATAGAAGATACAACCAGTGTAGTAATATATTTTCTATTTTTTAATTTTCTTTTTACTTTATTATAATGTGCAGTGTATAAATTCGTGGCATTTACTGTGACCTGCCAGATTTTCAGAACATCGGCGGACGTGAGCTGATGCTTTGATGCTATTTTGCCTTGCGTTGTCCGCTAACTTTTAAACATGTCATGCAGGAATCACCATGAAATGCGACTTCAAATGCAGAAATGTTCCTGTGTGTGTACATATAATTTCTTTCACACTCAAAATCACACATTTGCAAAGAAGTATCATGGATTAGTATTATTCATCCATTATTTATACTGCTTATCTATTCATCAGGTTGTGTGTGAAGCAGCAGAGCAAGCCTGGGTTTGCAGGCAGATATATGTACAGTGGTACCGCACCTTACAAAATTAATCCGTTTCAGAGCTTTTTTTCTTAACGTGTAAAACGCGTGATTCATTGCAAGGCCCCCAATACGACCGCCTAAACCCTTTAAAAATTATAGCATACCTTTTTAAGGCCTCCTTCTGCTTCAATATTATATTGATGGTAGACGGGATTGGCCATATTCCTTTGCGATATCACTCAACCGCATGCCACGAGCCCGCTTCTTCTTCTTTTCACTCGCACCGGAAATCACGCGCGCGCGTGTGTGTTGACCATGTCGTCTTAGCAGAATTATAATCTTACAAATGTTTATGGAAGGTTAAAAGCCTGAGTCAAAAAAATAAAGCAGTGAGCACACTCATGAAACAACAGTAACTGTCCTTTACATGAAAAGCATTATGGGAGATGCAGCTCCATAATAGCCAATGGGAAGGAGCTGTGTCGTCCCTCCTAGCCAATGGGAAGCCAGCGGAGCGGGATGTTGGAATTTTGTCAATGGGAAAGCAGCTCGTGCATTGTTTGAATGGCGTGTTTGACGTGTTTCGTAAGGAGAACTTGTTTTGTATACAGAGACAAAATTTTGGAAAATGTTTTTTGTAAACTGGATTTTTTTTGTTTGCTGGGACTCTCGTAAGGTGAGGTGCGTGTGTGTGTGTGTGTGTGTGTGTGTGTCACACACACACAGGAAAATCCTGAAGCCTCCTTATCCTACTGTGGAGGTGTCATACAATCTGAATTGGGTCACCATAGATCTGAAACATGTCCCGGAAGCCTGTTTCATACGGAACAGCAGCTAGATTATTTTGCACCTGAATACAATCTAAAGTAATCCGGTTCTCATAAATAGCCCAGTTTTGGAATTGAGGAACCAGGTAAAGCCCTGGGAGACCCACACAGACATCTAAGATAACATAAAGAGAACTCTGTGTAAGAAGTATCCCAAGTGCATGATTGAGTCAGAAACTCTTGAGCTGTGATACAAGACAAACTAGCATCCATCACATGTTCGTTTGTGACGTGATGTTAACATAATACACAAAGTGTGAGCAACTCTAACCTCGACACACTGATGACTGTGAGAGAGACAGTTTGCGTAACTGATTAAGTGTGTGTGTGTGTGTCAGTCATCAGGTCATGAGGCTGACACTTACTTACCTGAACTAATAGTATTAATGTACATGTAAGCAAGACGGCCAGGGCAAACTGGGTGTTAGTTGTCACTCAGTCCAGCATAAAGTTGCTCTTGTAAATGGAAATAAAATCAGGGGTATGTTGTGCAGACAGCCTGACTCTCTAACAGAGCACCAGTCAGACATTTTGACACTGGAACTGATCCAAAGCTATCCTGGGGTCAGAGGTGAGAATGTATTAGAGGTTATTACAGAGATTTATAGACTTGTTTCTTTTTACATTTGCAAGGAGAAGGGTGTTTGAATTTGATTCGCATGTGTGTGCACGCACAGCTGTGAGGTACAGCAGCTGTGTTTGTTTCAAGGGGACATTACTGTGCCTGATCTATGTATAATCACAGCTACAGATTTGTATCTTTTTAATTAATCAAAGTGAATGAATGAATATTTGCAAAAAGCCTCAAGAGAAACCTGTGCTAGTAGAACCTATCAAGCAAACAATAATAAAGTAGTAAATCCATACAGTCATATAAGTAATGTATAGCAAGCAGGATGTGTTTGGGACGGCTTCGGGACAGGAATGTGCTTGGCATGCAGAAAGAGGAGTCGCAAGCTGACTCGTACACATTTGACCCCGTATGCCTGAGTTTACAAATAAGTGCATAGCTTTTTTTGACGTGCCACATGCTTGACTGGGAAACTCATGACAGGAGTGAGTAGCTTGTCACCTCCAGCACCAGCGTGCAAATGTCATAGGGGAATTTTTATTGCACTTTCAGTTGGGAAATGATTACGTAGAGCAATGCTACTTATTTGCTTTCTCTTCAGAAGCTGGGGTGTATTTAAAGAAGCCCACCATAGTTGTGAGGTCAAATTTGGTAACCTGTTCCATGGCATACAGCTATTCAGATTTTAAGAAAATTAAATTCTGACGGAGACAAAAATATATGTGGTGGGAGGACAGAGTTGTTTACCATTTTAAATTCGTTCCTGACTGAATTTAATCAGTTAGCCACTTTCCGCAGTTAATTGGGACCGAGATGCCCCCGCAGCCACTGAAATCTGCAAAGTAGGATCAACACCCCCCGCGACTGACTGACATACATATGTGTATATAATTGAATAAATACATATTCAATGCTACAAATGCATTATTTTTGAATGTTTAATTGTTATTATAAGCATAAGATGTAAATAAAATATAAATACAGATGTGCACCTCAACAGTGTATTTAGTTTTGATGGCAGATTTTGGCTCGTTTTTGTTTTATGTGTATTTAGGCCCCCCCCCCCATAATTGGCCTTTTGTTTTTGTGGCATTTTCCTTAACTTTTTTTCCCCTATTCTTCCTTAATTTTTATTATTTTTTTTTTTAATTCGATGAATATTAAAAAAAAAAAAGCGATGCACTGAAGCTGCATGAATTGAAGCTCGAAGAAGTGAGGGATCCCTGTATATCAAACAGTTAAAGATGCGCACATGTTATACCAGAAATAATAAATAAACTTGAATACAGTGTTACCTTGTACAAAATCATTCTGAAACTATAGGGATCTCGCACTTTCCACGGTTCATAGAGACCAAGACCCCATGTATATCATGTACATATTTAATGCTATAAATGCTGATAACACTTCAACATTCAAAAATAATGCAGAAGATGTAAATAAAATATAAATACACAGACATGTGCGTGCACACAGATGCACACCTCTATAAAAATGTAAGTAGATTTTTTGGGTGGGTTTTTTTTTTTTTTTTTTTTTTTGCGCTTAATTGGCCTTGTTTTACGGCATTTTTCCTTATTTTTCGATGAATATTTTTTAAAAACCCGCAATGCACTGAAGCTGCAGAAACTGAAACACGAAGTAGCGAGGGATCACTGTACATTGTACAATAATAAAATGGTTACCATATTCGACATGATGAGCGCCCAGGGTGCTTAAAAAATTAGTGGGTGGGTGCTTATTAAAATGTTACCAGAGGAGTGGAACAGTAAGCGCTTCTTAGCATCAAAGTGGAAAACATGAATAACAACAGAATAATAAAAATTTTACTGGTATTTGTTATTCATTTTGTGGTATCAACCGAACTACTTGCATGAAGGCTGAAAATAAACAGAAAACAGCATTTTTGTTTTGTGTTTTTTAAAGACCCCTTACTTTTCCCTCCCGATGCTGTCCCTTTAAATGTTTTCCTGGAAGTAAAATGAGCCAATAAACACGAATGTCAACTTTAGCACAAGGCCCGTTGAACCAATCAACACTAACATAAACAAAAGCACATATCCAGGAACGTCCTTAAATTTATGAAGTTAGTGAGCAGGAGAATCGGGTGGCAAAATCCTCGTGATCACTTTCTGATAGGTCCATATCTGACTCATCGTTCCATTCATTCAGAGCATCCCATAGTTTTGCTGTAACAGTTTCTAATGGTTCATCGGTTGTTGGACATTTACCAAGAGAGTACAGCAAAATATTTTCTTGTTATTTAAAGCACGGCGGAACAATCAAATGTATTGTTGCCAATGAACATTATAGACATTCTCCAGTGGCAGGGGGTCTTGAAATACCGTGTAAACTCACTTTTACAGGCAGTGAATACCTCATTTTACAGTTAGAGACTGAGCGAAAAATATTTTTTGAAAACGACTTGAGTCGAGGTATACCTGTACTTGAAAAAGTATTTATTTTTACTGTCGTGGTGTGTGTAGGATAAAGTGGCTAACACATGGTGCAGCTTGAACGTGCTGATAAAGATCAAGACTCTGCTGTCCAGAGATATTCAGCTGCTCCTCAGGTAATCTTCTTTTTTTTTTTTTTTTTTTTTTTTAAATCCGTTTACAAACAATCCACCCTTCCTTTGCCTTCAACCCACCTTCTGGAGTCCTCATTACGATTGAGTGTGCCTAAGATTATCGTACCCTAATGATGTCCGTGGTAATGATATCTGCCGGGTAATCTGCAGCTGGTCTTGGTAGAGATTTCTGATTGAACGAAGGGATGTGTTTAGCTCTCTGAGGTTAAAACTAGTCTATCTGAGAGATTTTCTAGGCTGATTCTCGGACCGTGTTTGAGTGAATAGAGTCGGCGTCTTTTGTTGTGATTAAATCTGTAACTCTATTTTAGGTTTAAAGGCACCATTTTCTTTACAACTGGTAATCCCTGTTATTACTTGGCCTTGGATTATTTGTGCTTGTGTTGCTGGGCGATATTAGCATTGTGAGGTCCAGATTAAAATTGACCATATTTTCATAAATCCTTAGGCGAGTTCATCCTGCACCTGTTCAAGACCTTCCTGAATGCTACACAATGCTGAGAATCTTTTGTAAACTCTGAGTAGCTCTTGCTCTGAGCTACTTTAGATTATAAGGTTATAGGTTGATCGAGATTGTCATATACATGATGCATATATATCGCGTTGGCCATGAGCATTATTTATTTTCTGCTGCTTGGTGTATGCATTTATTAATCCACTTTCTGTAACCATTTTGTCTTGGTCAGAGTCTCTGGATAGTGGGAACACTAGGTGCAACATTGTGAATACTCTAAATGAGATACAGGGCATCATAAACACGTATGCACACACTCGGACACACACCTGGATAACTTACCTTTGCCACCAAGTTTTTTGGCGTCCTTCCAGAACATGTGATTAGCAATGTATGAAACGCCACATAGCTTGGAACACCAAGGCTAACGAATTAAATCCATGAGGCAGCACCATCATCCAAAGTGCCATACTTCTACAGTACTGCCACCTACCAAGTGTGTATGTGTATATATATCTATCTATCCTCCGCGGATGAACTTTGAAGCAGCCTTAGAGCCTTCACATTTAACTGTCATGTTGCCCGACAATTGAAATCCTTTGCGGATGCTCTGTAATTTAAATTTAAACGATTCGCAGGGGATTGGAAGGCTTCTACTGGTCTTTGATGCAGGTTACATGAACAGTGTGAGAGAACGCTTGTCACGCCTTGTTCATAATACACTCAAATTATCACAGAATTTCTTTAATACTGTCAGCAGTAGGCGCCACACTAAAGCTTTGCTCAGACAGCTCCATTCTAATTCATGTTGGTGGCCAAAATAATACCAAACACCGATACAGTGGTGCCTCAATTTACGAAATTAATCCGTTCCGGAAGTGGTTTCGTAGCTTGGATTTTTTCGTAAATTGAACCGCATTTTACATGTAAAATGTGTGATTTGTTCCAAGGCCCCCAATACTACCCCCTAAGCCCTTTACAAATTATAAAATCATATTTTTTAAGGCCTCCTTCTGCTTCAATATCATGCCGATGGTGGATGGGTTTGGCCATATTCCTTTGCGATATCACTCGGCCGCATTCCACGAGCCCGCTTCTTCTTTTCACTCGCACCGGGAATCGTGCGCATGCATGTTGACCATGTCTTAGCAGAGTTATAATCTTCCAAATGTTTATGCAAGGTTAAAAGCATGTGCCAAAAAATAAAGTTGCAATGAGCACACTCAAAAAAAACTCATGAGATAACAGTAACTCTGTCATTTACACACAAATCATAATGGGAGATGCAGCTCCATAATAGCCAATGGGAGGGAGCTGCGTCATCCCTCCAAGCCAATGGGAGGCCAGTGGGGTGGGATGTTGAAGATGGTGAATGGGAGAGCAGTTCGTGCATTGTTTGAATGGCATGTTTCGTATGGAGAACTTGTTTTGTATACAGAGACAAAAATTTCTGGAAAATGTTTTTCGTAACCTGGATTTTTCGTTTGCTGGGACTATCGTATGGTGAGGTACCACTGTATCAAGTTTCAGGGGTATTTGGGTTGTCAAAAAAAATTACTACGTCCCGGCATCATTTTTCCCCCCTCGAATGCGAGCTATGAATCCATGCTTATGGTGATTCGTGGACTTTTAAAAAGTCATTAATTCCTCAGTGGAATCTGTGTAGTAGTTTTGAGAGGAAATTGGGGTGAATATCATTTTTAATTTAGTGAATCCTCCTGAAACCCGTGAGGTGCATCTGGAGATCTCCTGCAGAGGCTACAATGGAGAATCCTGTATATACTGTACCTGGTAACTGACCCCCCCTCCCCCCCCCTTCTTTTTCACCCCCATTCTTTCCAGTTTTGCTATGACTCTCCTGTTCATCCTACCTTCATCAATTAAAGTGTTGATTAGACCCACCATGTGGCAATTTAAATTGGCTCTGGTAAGTCTGTTTAATATCTTGTTTCAGTTTATTGCTATAATCTGTTGACATTTTTTTTTTTTTTTTTTTTTTTTTTTTTTTTCAGATTTCAGAACTAACCATATATGGTCTTGTACTATAGGTCAACTGCTCACTGGCCTTTTTCCTCTTCTCCTTTCAAGTCCATGAGAAGTCCATCCTATTGCCAGCCTTGTAAGTTTTCACCTTCTCTGCTTTGTTTCATTGTGATACATGACGGTGTGTAGCTGTGGTGGTGAAGGGACTGACCAACAATCCTGCAGCAGAGGCATTCATGAGATTAAAACCTGTCCAAAAGATCAGCTACTGTAGGTTTCTAGTTCAGCTTCTGGAGCAGATCCTCAGTTGTGGTTCATCCAATCCTGTGTATTTCTCTTTCTGCTACTGAAATTAAAGCAGATTATCAGACCAAGGCTTAGATAAAAACTAGCTGTGTGACTGAGAGAGCTTGGAGTAAAAAAATAATTCAATAAATGTGGATCGACATGGATCCAGTCAAAGCCTGTGAAGCGAAACAAAACCTTGACATTTGAACGTTATTAAATCATTAGTGGTTAAACTGTAAGCGGTAATAATCAATATTGTGAGGCGCCCCACCAAAAGTAGGTGCTTGTCTCAAGTGACGTATGGTGCTTGAAAGATCGGAAGTCCGGATAAGCCGCGCTTTAGTACTCAACCTTCACTTGCTCACTTGAGACAAACAAGTAAACAATTCAATTATTGGTTGCTCTTATAAACGTATTATCTATGTGACCAGTGCCAAAGAAAAGAAGAAGCCGTGACAGATTTTTTTAACCCGCCTATTAAATCATATGTCATAAATATATCTGATGAAAGTAGAGGGTTTGCATTCTCCCCTTAATGTCTCTGAATAATTTATTTCATCATGTGATTGTCGTACTTTTATAGAAAGAATGATGCATTTGGTTACAGATGTTCCTTGATCTATTAAGATGGATTATCCAGATTGTTGCTTTATTAACTGTTGAGTTATATCACACACCTGTTCAGATCAATCAGTAATGCATGTCACCGGATTAGAAGGGGAACATGGGTCTGTGTGTGTGTTGGATCGGATCTTAGGGCAAATGCATTAGTGTAACAGGAGCACAGAAGTGGATGCTGTAATTACTGGCTCAGTAAGGAGGGCTTGGGGAGGTCGTAAGGCACAAGCCCCTTTCTGGTTAATAATAGCTTTGACGTCAGATGAATTTGTTTTGCTTTGCAGTACACCACAGAGTGCCCAGGCACAGTGTGTCTACTTTTTGCTTGGGGTCATGTGTACCTCGGAAAGATGGAATCTGGTTTGAATTATTTATATATTTCAGAGATTCTAATGTAACGTATAATTAATAAAACTCAACATGACCTAACTGAACCGTGTAATTCCTAATAAGGTCATTCGCCAACATTTACGATTTTGATTTTGATTTTTGTTAAACAACACAAAGGGGTCATTGTCGTTGGTCGCTACATTTGCTTCTAATACTAAACCTGTTTAACCAGTTAACTTATTTCAGCCAATCTTTCGCAGGGTCTTATTTGCATTATTCTACTTTGCACCTACTATTTGGCTTCTGCCCATCAGGAGCTAAAAGAATGGGTTCCGTCACACTTGAGTTTTCACACATTTACTTTGTCATGCGATGAAGCTGGGATTTTCAAACTTGGTAGCATGGGTTCAGTACTATGAGTGCTAAGCTGAGTTGGTGTGTGAGTGACCTTGACCTACTTTCCAAGGTCACAGAGGCAAAACCGTATACAGTGATACCTCACTTTACGAAATTAATCCGTTCCAGAGCCTTTTTCGGAACTTGAACAGCATTTTACATGTAAAACTTGTGATTCGTTCCAAGGCTCCCAATACTACCCCATAAACCCTTTAAAAATTATAAAAGTATACCCTTTAAGACCTCCTTCTGCTTCAATATCGTCCCGATGGTAGATGGGTTTGGCCATATTCCTTTGCGATATCACTTGAGCTCATTTCTTCTTCTCACTTACACCGGAAATCACTCGTGTGTGCGTGTGCATGTGTGCGCACGTGTGTTGACCATGTCGTCTTAGCAGAGTTGTAATCTTACAAATGTTCATGGAAGGTTAAAAGCAGCTCCTTCCCAGCTACCATAATGCTTTGTGTGTAAAGGACTCGGGCATCATCCCTCCTAGCCAATGGGAGGCCAGCGAGGCGGGATGTTGGGAGACAGCCAATAAGAGTGAGCTGCGTCATCCCTCCGAGCCAATGGGAGGCCAGCGGTGCGGGATGTTTGCACAAGCTTCTCTCCCATCAATAACGTTCATTGTTTGAATGCCGCATTTGAATTTTTAAGATGGTGCTTTCGTAACATGAACTTGTTTTGTATCCAGAGACAAAAATTTTAGGAAAATGTGTTTCATAAACTGCATTTTTTTTGTTTGGTGAGACTTTTGTAAAATGAGGTACCACTTTTAGGTTTCTGGACATGTACTTGCTGTGCAGTAAAGCTGGGACTTTCACACTTTTCTACGCTTGTCATATATTTGCATATTATGAAATGTTCCTTTCGGGCAGAGTATCTGAACCTCTGTGCTCTACTTTTATTATTATTTTTTTTTGGTAATAATTCATTTTTAGAGTTACCTGTAGCAAAATATTGACTTCTCCACAAGGGAGTTGTCGTCATTAATTTATAACTTATCCAACATCAGTCAGTTATAAGAAACTCTCAGAATCGTCAGAACATAATGCCTCCTCTTTTATTTCCTCCGACATGATGCTCTATTTTTACTTGTTAGTTTGTCTGTTTGTTTTTGTGCAATATAACAACAGTTTTGCACAGATTATAATTGTTTTCTATGATACAAGTAACAAATCACTTCATTTTGGAGGTGATCACTGCAACAAATCATGTTGAAAAACGGTCAATAAGTGAAAATGTCTGAATGAATGTTGACCACTGGTGCCCAAAGTGAAAAATATGTATATCTGACCTTTTTAGGTAAAAATGCACAGGAATATAGGTGTACATAATGGATAAATAAAGGAATATCAGTTGACTGCTCAGGCTTTTAAGTCTTTTTTTTTTTAACTTTTATTCTTCTCTTTAACAATAAGGTTGGCAAAATGGTTACTAATGTGTTCAGGCTTGCCAGATGGGTGTCTCGTAAATGTACATTTATTTATTTATTTTAGGCCAGTCTGCCTTCTGATGAATGAACTTCCACTAATGGCCACTTGGTTCCTGATGACTTCCACCTTCAGGTAAGCAGCTAGGTGTAAATACAGTAATTAGAGTTAAATGGAAAATGGGTTGATACAAGAAGTCATGGGGTTTTTATTTTCTTTAAAGTAAATAAACCATAAAATTTAGTTTTAATTAGCAGTTCTTGCATTTCCATGCAATGTATAAAACTTCAAATGGGTTTCAAAACACACCTTGTAGTGTAGAATACCACTTGAGTTTTAAAAAAATACACCGTAGTTAGCGCTGATCAAAGCATGCAGAGCTCACCTGATCTGACTATTCAATAGTAAAAATGAACTATAACATCTTGGATTAGGTCTTTTTTTTTTTCTCCATCTTCCCATGTAGTACTGTATATACTGAACCAATTATTCACCTAAAGTTCAGAGAATGTTGATGAATTAAGTAGTTGTTTGCTACATAGGGCTTTGCTCTGGTCACAGCATGCAGCGCTCAGTTGATCTGTCTCTGTAATGGTTAAACTATGAAAAAAGTAAAGTATAAAAATCTTGACTTGGTTTACTTTTATGTTCCCAGTATTTTCTAACCCATTCCTTCAGTTCTGGCTCAGTGGATGTTGCGGAATTAAAGTCCGAACTATCCACTTAATAATTTTATTTTTTAAGTACAGTAATTGTACAGTAGGTACAACATTACATTGATCCCTCACTTTCCGTGGTTAATGGGGCCAGAGACCCCATCGCAACCGCCAATTTCAGCAAAGTAGGATTGACGTATACATGTATGTGTATTTCATATAAATAAATACATATTCAATTCTATAAATGTGTGCACATTCACATAAAAATGTAAGTAGTTTATTTATTTATTGGGGGGGGGTTGGTTTTTTTTTTTTTTTTTTTTTTTGTGCATAATTGGCCTTGTTTTATGACATTTTCCTTAAGTTTACCCTTTTTAAAAAAAAATTCTTTGAATATTTTTGAAAAACCCAAGATGCTGATCCTAAGGTTGGGGGTTTGAGTCCCACTCTCCACAAGGTTGTCGCTGCCCCCCCCCTCCCCCCTTCCCAGTGCAGCTAACTGGGTTATCAAAGGCCGGTGATGTCTCTCACTGTCTATGGTGAGAGGTTCATGTAAAAGAACCATTGCTGGTTTTTGTAAAGAGTAGCTGCATCGCCGCCGTCAGTGTGTTTCTGTCCCTTGCTAACGGGTTGTGTCAGGAAGGGCATCCGACGTAAAAACCTATACCAAATCAAATGTGCGAATCATTCGCTGTGACGAGCCTTGATAAAGGGAACAGCCGAAAGGAAATCTCATTCCAGAAAAGCATGTTCCCCAGGGTCACTCCCCCTCCCCCGGCATCATACAGGCACCCCGCTACTTGAGAAGCACTGGTGTACACACAGCATAACCAACATGCCATTTAAATAAGCGCCTTTTGTATGAACACTGCTCAGCATGCTGTGGATTCAATTTCCTTAAATGCCATTGTTATTGTTTTTTGTTGAATACACATTTTTCTTTGTTATGCAGTATTACCCCATTTTCTTTCACAAAGAGGTTTTTGTCAAACAATTAGAGTGAGCATTCATAGGGTATACATAGAAACAACAGTTTGTTGCAAAGCTTAATGTCTCAAACACACAAGTAATACATTTAATGGATAAGTGTACAAATTACTACAGAATGTTGTGCGACGAAATCTTGGATTGTTTCAGTGGTATGAACCCATCATTGAGTCACATTGCCTCATAAAATGGTGGTTTTTGCCTCCACCAGGTCAAACATTTAGCAGGGTTCTTCTAATGGAATCGATTTCTGTCGACTACATGCTGTGTTTAATGCCTTACATTTTTGCTGTCGTTTTAATTCCCCCTCTAGCATGCTGCCTCTCCTACTGAAGGATGCTTTGTTCCTGCCTTTTGTGGTGACTTCAGTGGCCTTCCTCTACTTCAGTGTGTATCTTCTCTCAGCTCTTGAAAGAACCTCAGAGGAGGATCTCGGACTGGGTCCAGTTTATAAACTCTGCAACGTACAGTACTGGCTGTCCAATAAGACAATCGGTCACCTATTCAAGTACACAGTAAGTGACCGCACACAAGCGCACGTATTTGGATGATGATCTGTCTGTGATCGTCTCAGCCTTTCATCCTCGGGCAGTGGTGGTCTAGTGGTATAGGGCGCTGGATCGCTGATCCAAAGGTTGGGGGTTCGAGTCCCACTGTCCACAAGGTTGTCACTGCCCCCCCCCCCCCCCCCCCCCAGTGCGGCTAACTGGGTTATCAAAGGCGGGCCATGTCTGTCACTGTCTATGGTGAGAGGCATGTAAAAGAACCATTGCTGACTTTCGTAAAGAGTAGCTGCAAAGCCGTCAGCGTGTTTCTGTCCCTTGCTAAAAAGGGTTGTGACAGGAAGGGCATCCGACGTAAAAACCTCTGCCAAATCAAACGTGACAACATTGTGGAGAGTGGGACTCGAACCCCCAACCTTTGGCTCAGCGATCCAGCACCGTATACCACTAGACCACCACTGCCCCACATGTATTTGGATGATAATAATAATTATAAAAGGTTTAGGTGGAGATGTGCAGTGAAACCTGATAGAATTTCAGCAGTGAGATTCATGCCAGTGTGCATCCCCAAAATGTGCACCCCCCCCCTTTCCTGCGCACACTCACCATTTGTTCATTTGATCACGTTCCAATTTTAAGAGTGCAAACTGCAAGGTGGCTTCCTTGAGAAATGAAGCCACCACATTGTTTTGAACTTGCTATGTCGCAGGGCAGCCAATCAAACTTGGAGGGCGTGCCAACATGGACACACAAACTTGCGTACACACCGGAATGTTTAGTCTTGCTCCCAATCGGTGCAACAGAAAAGCCTGGAGTCTGACCTGCTGTGATTGTGACTTCAAATTTTGATCTTGCCACAGCCGTTGGTCGTAGAGAGCAAAATTGGCAGTGTCCTCTAGGAGGGAGAGTTTGCATACTGTCTCTCAGTCCCCTGTCAATCATAAGTGATATTCGCCAATTGTGAGCATTGGTGAGCTTGTGAATACAGACGCTCCCCGACTTGCGTTTTTAATTGGTTCCGGACGGCCGAACGCAAGTTGTTACGGTGACGTATGACATGTGACGCTCGTACTGTACTGTCTGTCTGTCTTCCTTTCGGCTTTTTCCCTTTTACTCGGGAGTCGCCACAGCGAATCGTCAGATTCGCACGTTTGATTATACATCCATAAATACCATTACCGTATCTTCAACCGAGGGTTGTATTCCTGATGTTGCCATAGTACAGTAGTTGGGAAATGAAGCACATGATGGCTTCCCTTTTTGTTTATACAGTATATACACTCTACACAAGGCTACAGAATATTTGGTCCTTAACCATGAAAATAGCTTCATAGTATTTCTGACAATTACAAATTGGGCAAAGCTATATTAAATTATCTGATCATGTCATTTTCAGAATTCTGATTTATCCTTTAGTTGGGTTATGGTAAGCTTGGAGCCCATCCAGCCAAACCTGCAAACCTGGGAGAACACAGGGTACACCCTGAACACCTCACCAGACCAACAAGCACAACTCGTTTATACTCCCATTCACACCTGGAGCGATTTGGAATACCCAGTTCGCATAATGTGCCCGTCTTTGGACTGTGACAGGAAACCCACACATGCATAGGGTTAACCATGCTGTTCATCGGGCTCAAACCTAGGACCTTCTTGCTGTGAAGCGGAACTGCAGATACACCACTGGGCCACCAACTGTATTCATGTGTCCATTTCAAATATAACCTTGTGAAGACTAATGTTGGAATTAATTACAACCCAATACAGTGATACCTCAGCTAGCGAATTTAATACATTCCGAGAGTAAGCTCTTCAGCCGAAAAAGTTCGTTAGGGGGGAAAAAACAATTTGCATAAGAAATAACAGAAAACCAATGAATCTGTTCCAATCCACTCCCAAACTCATAACCTGCTACTATAAATTTAATCTTGCAGTCAGTTATAGCTTATTTTTCCTGCACAAAATGTGCTGATCATAGTCTCCCCTTCTGTTTTACAGTTTGGCGTGTCGGTGGTGATCATGGCTGGTTTGAGCGTTACGTGTGCAGCAGTGGATCCTCCAGTTCAACTGCCCGATTTGTTTCCGGTTTTCGTTTCTGTTTTCTCATTCTTTCAGTTTTTGGCCATGCTGCTGTATTTCAATGTGGTTCAACTGACCAAGCTGAGCAACAAAAAGGGCCAAAAGAAGACAAACTGAAACAGGGACTACTTGAAATGGGGATAATAATGGAGAATGATGACAAAGGAAAAGGAGAATTCCTTGCATTAGGGTGGATTGAGCCTAATTTAGGAAATTGAATTTCCTCTTAATAACTTGAGCAAAACCCCCCCATTTAAAATAGTGGCTCGGGAGGAATGGAGGGAAAGTATTTGCCAGATAACAAAAGAATGATTATTATATGTCCCATTGCAGAAGTGATTTTTTTTGGAAAAATTTGCATTGTTTGTTAGCTTCATTTATAAACAAATTTCCTACACATTAATAAATACTTTTGTATAAAATTGCTTCTTTTTCTGCTTTAACCCACCTTATATTAAAAGACGTGACCCAAATGAATGTTTAAAAAAAAAAAAAAAAAAAAAGGTACTGTACTGCATTTGTACACACACAAAATATATACATTGAATTAAAACACATTGCCGGCATGCCCCATAAAACAAAAATGATGGGAAGGGAAATACTGGAACACAATGTCATAAAGCTGAAATACCAGAGGAACACAATTTTTGTGATACCTCCTTTCTTTCACATGAGTTAATGACTGGCATTAAAAAAAATCCATTACTACTGTAAATGTTATCAGGTCACATAGGGGCTATAGAGTGTTCCAGCTTGCACAAGCCCTGCAGCGCCCCACACACACACACACACACACAGGACAAGGAGAACCAACTGCTTCTGATTCTACGCATGCAGAAACACACTGAGGAATCCGATACTAGCGGGAACACAACTGGCGCTGAAAAGAAAAGGACATCTTGGCTAATTCAATGATGTAACAGGAAACCGACAACAAAAACTTCCAGAAGTTTTGTCATGGTCCTTCACTTCCAAGACCTTCATGATGCTCCAGAAAAATAATCTACGAGATGGTAGGATCCTGCAACCTGACAACACTGATGAATTTACTAAAAAAAAAAAATCATGCCAAAGTGGTTTATTATGCCAATTCAATACCACAGCAACATCCCAATGATTTCATTTGTTGTTGTGATCCTGGTCCAGTTCACACTAAAGATTATAAACGAAGTTTGAAAAACTGCATGAAGTCAAAAGGAAAAAAAAAAAAATAATGAAAATAAATGACCTTTGTATTAATGAGAATCATGGGAGGTGCAGCCTTGACTAGAAAATACAAGGTTCCTCCAGTTATTTCCTTGCAGAACGTTCATCCATTTTTATTTTTTGTGAAGATATTTGTAGAAATATTGAATAATTTGTTCGATTACACCATATACTGTACATCTCTAAAAATTCATCAAATACAAATAACTAAGGTTATTAGAATGAGTAACCTCAGATTAACTTCTTACTTTTTTTTACAGTCTAGAACTGAAAAGTCCAAAAAAAAAAAACCACCACCTTCTGAACAAAATATGAAATATTTCATGAATATATTGAAAAAAGTACACACAAGTACAGGGATCCCTCGCTACTTCGCGCTTCAAGTCATGTGGCTTGAGTGCACCGCGTTTGTTTGGTTTTTTTTTTGTTGTTTTTTTTAAATATTCATCGAATTAAAAAAATAAGGATATTAAGGAAGAATAGAGGGGAAAATTAAGGAAAATGCCACAAAAACAAGGCCAATTATGCAAAAAAAAAACAAAAAACAACAAAAAAAATCTCCCATCAAAAATAGATACATTGTTGTGAGGTGCGCATTTGCACGCGTGTGTCTGTATGTGTGTGTATTTATATTTTATTTACATCTCATGCATTATTTTTTAATGTTTAATTGTTATTATAAGCATTTATAGCATTGGATATACATTTATTGATATTATATACACATATACATATGTGTCAATCGAGGGGGGGGGGTTTCCTACTTCGCGGGTTTCAATGGTTGCGTGGGAATCTGGGTCCCAGTTAACTGCGGAAAGTGACGGATCCCTGTAGTAGTTTTGATCGAGCAGGTCTTTTTTTTTTCTCTTTCTTTTGTGTGTGTGAATGGACAGTCAGGCTGCGAAGATCTTTCAAAAGCCCAGACAGAAGTCATATAAAATCACTGCCAGAAAACCACACCTCAAGACTTTCAGCAAAAGAAAGCCATGTATATCAGAAAATACAAGTAGTGTTAATGTATCGGCTTGTGTTTTTGTCCTTCATGCTGCCTCTGGGAGTGATAAAGTGAGAGTTATATGATCCACCTTGGGCAGGAATAGGATGGTTTGTGTGGCCAGCAGCTGTTGTTCAGGTTGGCCTTCTCAGTCACTGCCAAATAAAGAGACAAGATTAACATGGAAACTGCAGCTCTCTACACTGCAGCGTGTCTGTTCAGGAAGTGCTCGAGTCAGATTTTCGTTATCAAGTGAGCTAACAATTTCACATCATTTTATACCTTTTGTTACCGGTAATCTTTTTCCACCCAAAATCTTAATGAATGCAAAAAGTTTGGATATTCTGTCGACTTGGTAATACTGAATAATTCGGTGGTTTTCAGTGTTTGCATACGAAATAATCTCATATAGAGATGACAGCATAATGTAAATGAACACAGTTGATAAAAAATGCACATAAATTAAAGCATCAGTAGATTTAATTAGGCTCATATTTGGTCTTAGTGTAAACATCTTCCAGAGCTTGGAGTTCCACACGCTCTCAGACAGACATACACAACAGCCAATCAGCAATAAGCATGTCATTCAATAAATAAGCAAACACTTGAGAAACACTTGATAACCTTTGATGGATAATTACTGCAATCATTTAATTCAGTTCTTAACCCATATTGAAAATACTGATCCAGTAGCCATGGAGAAGTTGTCAGAGCACTTCATGAGGGTCAACTGATTGGCTTTGCATCAAGAAAATAAAACAACCATGAAGTTGTTTTATTTGTTTTTCCAAACACATTATTAAAACTCAGAAAGCTAGTGCTGAAATATTAGCCTCATGTGAGAAACGTCTGGTCAGAAAAAAAAAAAAAATCTTAACTGTGATTGTCGTGCAAGTACTTGACAAAGTCAAATCATAAAAAAGTAGACAGTAGAAATCACGGTTCTGTTTAATAGTGAAAGGAAGAGTACTTCATACACATGATGTCAACAGAGCTCCCAGAACTGTGGGCCATAAAAATACCACGTGTTAGTCAGAACAATCATTATAAAAGGCTGCTAGCTGTTCCGTGTGCGAGGCAGCATAAAGATCAGGTCATGATCAGAGAGTCATATGATCTAATAAGTCCAGACATTCTCTATTCCAGAGCAATGGTCGAGAAGAGACAGTACCTGAAGCAATGTACCCATCATGCAAAGCCACTATACAAGCCTCGTTATGATCTGGAGTTGCTCCAATTTGTCGAGTCGTGGTGACGACCTAAATGGACTGAATGACCATTCTAATCCAATTCTTTTCCCTCGAAAGGTCGTCACATGGGAACAAAAAAATGAAAGAGTGGTTCAGAGAGCATGAGGAATTTCACATATGGATTGGCCACCACAGGCACCTGACCTGAACTCCAGTGAAAGTTTTGGGATGTGCTGAAGATTTTACAGACAGGCTTGAATGTCCCATCATCAATATAAGACCTTCGCAACACCCCCCCCCCCCTCCAAAAAAAAGAAACAAACAAACAAAAACCCCAAAACTATATGCCCTTGTTTGGAAAATAAATGTGACATTACATAAGATGGTCACAAAAAAAGTCAGATATTAAAACAGTGACATTTTGGGCAGGGCAGTATATTATCTTTTTGGTATGGACTCCATTTCTCTAATGCAGTGCTTCTCAAATCGTGAGGTATGATTGGGGGGGGGTTGACCCTGGGGAACATGCTTTTCTGGGATCATCTTTTCCTTTCGGCTGTTTCCTTTTGTGTATGACAATTTAGTGTAATTGCACCTCCACACCACTAGTTAGCAGTGGCGCTCTCATTGTCGCGCTATAGTGTAGCGGTTTTACGCACAAGCAAACGTTAAACGACCCCTCAAGAAACAACACAGAAAATTTTCTCACAGGAATGAAGAGAAAGGTGGAGAAAGATGGAGATATAAAGACATAAGTACGTTGAATGAGTTTAAATAAGGATGTATTTTTTAATTTCAGGCACATTAGTGCACTTTAAATCTTTTCTGCTACAGATTAAAAATGTTAATGAAGTTTTTCTATATCGTAAGTTGAACTATATTTCTTTTTGTTTTTAATGTTAATAAAGATACAATGTTATGCAGAGGTGTACGAATAATTTTATAGACAAATAATACTATTTCTAGTCGCTCCGGTGAAGGGGGTGTGAAATGTTTTTTTTTCTTCCTAGAGGGGGCGCCACAGAAAATAATTCAGGGAGCACTGCTCTAATGAAAAATATCACTTTTTGATCTCGAACCTGAACATAGTTATTTTCCCCACAAGGTAAGATCCAGAACACTGTTCTTGAATGTGTGTATATTCAGCACCGGTTCTAATGGGACAGCACAGGCCAGAGGTAAAACCATATTTTTGCAGCAGCCCAGCCTTGTATACAATGTAGAATCAACATTTTGTCAGTGAGCAGGTAAAACTAAAGAGAGTCCCAGTGGAGAGGAGGCTGCGTGTAAATGAGAAAGTGGATGCTGCGCCGTCTCGAATTGACTGACAGCAGCCCAGCTCTCTCTCTGTCTCTGCCTCCCCACTGACAGGCTGTTCAGTGCACAACAAACACACTGAAAATAAGATCGAAGAAGATGTGCTGAGATATTCCATTTATTCCACATGTTAACGTGAATGAGAAAAAACAAGACTTGCCTTAAGATGTTCTTCAGAAATTCATAGGAACTGCCAGTCTGTCTTGTACCTGTGAAATAAATTATAGACAGCATATTTATTTATTTATTTATTTATTTATTTATTGTAGAAAAAAAGTTCTCAGAGGACCAACATTAGCTGTAAACTGTGTTGGAAATATGTGCAATCTATATTCAAGAAACACAACTAAAATGCCTCATAGAAAGTGACTCGTATGACATGAACATATTAAATCTTACAGATGAACGTAGTCATAAATGCTTATGATGCATCAAAGCTTTAGAGTAGTGGAGCATCTGGTCACCTGTCCCTCCCCCCCATGATCCTTTAATATACTGCATAGCTTTAATTGAGTCTGTGTTTTCCAAAGAAAAAGCATAAAAAAGCATAAAATTCACCACAAGCAGCCTCCATTTATCCATCAACAGCCCCTGATTGATGTGATGAGAGTAGAGTCTGTGACCCTTTCCAAGCCATCTGCTGAAAACCTATTTGTTTTATTACATTTTAAGAAATCTTTCTTTAATACAGTCTATTAAGGCTGTCTTACAAATCTCCCGCGACTCGACCCCATGTACGGCCTGATCAATTTTTATACTGCTGATCCGTCCCCTTCTTCCTCATTTTTCCTCCAAAAAATTCACATTATATAGGATTTTCTTATGGAACATTTGCCATAAAATATATGTTACTACCCCATTTGCGGGGTGCAGGCGGCTGCTTTCCAATGACAGAGGGCTTCTGTGAAGATAAAACTTGTTTCGACGGTAAGCAGAACTGTTTAAATGTTATTTATTTTCATGCTCCAAAGAAAATATATTGTGAAGCGCAACATTGATTTAGCACGTAACGGTGTGTCTGGAAGGGCGTGCTTTTGGGCGTTGGCAAAGGCCGATTTATGAATCCTTTGCTCAACTCATTTAATTGAATTTTCCAAATCTCTCGCAACACACAAATAATCAATACCTGAGCTGGGGGCGGCAAACTTGCTTGAGAATTATTGGGTTCTCTTTTTTCCATTTTGTGCTCATCAGCACTTGCTCGGTAAGACGGCTGGTAATAGTTAAACATGTCAAGTACAGTTCAACTTTTCAGTAAAAGGGACTATGCAACAAAAAGATTTTAATCCTTCCCAGGAGTGATGGACACTCACGGGATGTCCGAGAAGCCGATGCGAAGATTTAGGGAATGATAGCCACTCTTAAGGGCATAGATTTAAAAGTTTTCCATTGAAAAGCATGAGAATTCTCTCAGCTGTCTTTGTACCACCACACTGCCTGGTACTGTGTTCGGCAATTACTTCAGTCAGGCTCCATCTTTTCAGTTTGGGTGATGGTATATATCGTATGTGTGGGGTTCATAACAGGCTCCATCATCTCGAATTCATGCAAGAACTGTTATCACTACTTAAATTAAAGAGTACCTCATCTCACACCACTGCAAAACCATACAATAAGTCGAGCAGTGATGGCCTAGTGGTATAGGGTGCTGGATCACTGATCAAAAATAAGGTTGGGGGTTCAAGCCTCACTCTCCGGTCATGTCTCGCCCTGTCTATGGTGTGAGGTTCATGTAAAAGAACCATTGCTGACTCTCATCAAAAGTAGCTGCATAGCCGTCAGCATGTTTACATCCCTGCGATGGCCTGGCGAGCTGTCCAGGGTGTACTTTGCCCTCGCCCAGAGTCGGCTGGGATGGGCGCCAGCCTCCCTGCGACCCTAATTAGGATTAAGCGGTGACAGAAAATGAAAAACAACAACAAGTCTTCATTAACTAAAATAAATCATCGCTCCCTCTCCCTCTATCTATGCATGCTTCCTCAGGGTTCTCCAGTTTACTCTTACTTCTTAAAAACATGCGAAATGGTTTAAAGCCTATAAATATGAAACTAATTGTGGTGATCAAAGTGTGACCATATGAAATGTATACAGGGATCCCTCACTTTCCGTGGTTAATTGGGACAGAGATCACCCCCAGCAACCACCAAATTGGGTGAAGTAGGATCACCCCCCTTCCCTCAACGTATACGTACATGTATATAATATCAATAAATACATATTTAATGCTATAAATGCTTATAATAATAATTAAACATTTAATATAATGCATAAGATATAAATAAAATATAAATATACACATACAGATGTGCCCGCACTCAGATGCGCACGTCATAAAAATTTAACTAGTTTTGATGGGAGGTTTTGGGTTGTTTTTTTGTTTTGTTTGTTTAGGGTGTTTTGCATAATTGCCCTTGTTTTTGTGGCACTTTCCCCCTATTCTTCCTTAATTTCCTTATTTTTAATTTGATGAATATTTAAGTTGCCCTGGGGAAAATACAAGAGACAGAGCTGGAGGTAGCAGAGATGAAAATGTTGAGGTTTTCTTTGGGAGTAACGAGGATGGATAGGATCAGAAATGAGTACATCAGAGGGACAGCACATGTTAGATGTTTTGGAGACAAAGTCAGAGAGGCTAGATTGAGATGGTTTGGACATGTACAGAGGAGGGATAGTGAGTATATTGGTCGTAGGATGCTGAGGTTGGAACTACCAGGCAAAAGGCCCAGAGGAAGACCAAAGAGAAGATTTATGGATGCGGTGAAGGCGGACATGAAGGTCGTTGGAGTAAGAGTAGAAGATGCAGAGGATAGGGAGAGATGGAGGCAGATCATTTGCTGTGGCGACCCCTGAAGGGAACAGCCGAAAGGAAAAGAAGAAAAGAAGAAGAATATTTAAAAAAAAAAAAAAAAAAAAAAAAACACGATGCACTGAAGCCGCATGAATTGAGGCGCAAAGTGGCGAGGGATCCCTGTATTTGAAAATGCACAGAGCCCTGCAATGTACTAACATGGTGTATTCCCACATTACACTCAGTGTTGCAGAGATTTCACTCTGAATTCACCATGACTCTTACCAGAGCTACTGAAGATAAACAGTGATCATTAATACTGTAAACTAAAATGAGAACAGCTAAAGATGCTTCTTAAACTCTCACAGTCCAACATCAGTCATCTCGTGGATATGACACCCATACAGTCCTTCGTTTTAATTTTAACAGTTGGTATTAATTAGACCCCAGTGCAGCTAACTGGGTTATCAAAGGCGGGCCATGTCTCTCACTGTCTATGGTGAGAGGCATGTAAAAGAACCATTGCTGACTTTCGTAAAGAGTAGCTGCAAAGCCGTCAGCATGTTTCTGTCCCTTGCTAAAAAGGGTTGCGACAGGAGGGGCATCCGACGTAAAAACCTCTGCCAAATCAAACGTGCGAATCAGATGATTCACTGTGGCGACCCCCGAGTAAAAGGGAAAAAGCTGAAAGGAAGACAGACATTCTTTAATTCGAGACTTGTTACGCTGTGGACTCCTTCGGACAGATTTAATTTATGAGTATAATCCAGCTGTTTAAATATTAGGTTTATTATTCACGTTTTATTTTTGTTCATTGACATGAAACCTATTAAATATAAAGCTGCCCATTCACTAGAAAATAGCCGATGTGTTTCATCTTCCATTATCGTACCTTTTTATTCAAAAAAAAAAAAAAAAAAGAAAAACTTGGCAACACAACACTGATTCCTTTAAAGTGGAAAAGATCAAGGTCAAGATTTCTGGGCCTTTCTTTGCCTCAAGATGAGCGGGTTTATTTATATCATTGCACCCGATGCAGGAGTCAATGACAATCGTGTACAGGAGGAACCAAATGATTTCAGAGAGACCTGGCCAATTCCATTTAATTTTCAAGACATAGCACTCCTATTCATATTCATTAATATACCTGGGAAGTGAATGGCCAGTTAAACCAACAACAAGCTTCCCTACTTGGTACAATAGAGTGAAGCAACACTAATAACAACGGTAATGCAATAATACATACAACAATAATAATAGTGCATCATTTTAACCAACACAACAAGTAAAAGACAATACACAGCATACCGCGCATTATCGCATTCCTGGCCTGATGTACATCATCCTGCTTAATAAAAACTACGTAGTTGCTTTAAAAACACTACATTACTGCTGTTGCTAAAGTCATGCTCTATAGCAACCATCACAAGATACTGTAATTAACTATTCAAGTATTCGAATAAGTCTAGTATTACATTTAAACATATCTCAGATCTGCCCTGTGATGGCCTGGTGAGCTGTTGAGGGTGTACGCTGCCCTCGCCCAGAGTCGGCTGAGATGGATGCCAGCCTCCACAGGACCCTAATGAGGATTAAGCGGATTACAAAATGAATGAATGAATATCTTGGACCCTGTGAGTATGTTTCGTTCACACCAATCAAATAATCACGGCGCCAAGTGAGCTGAGTGACCAACTAACGACAAAAGAAGTTTGGCTTTATATGCATTACTGATGATGTATCTATCAAGGCAGTAGTTTCTTTTGTAAAACTTTTGAATGACATTTTGAAGTACTGTGTTACCTCATCTAAAGAGTGTCCCTTATTTGACATGATACAATCTTCAAACCCACCAAAAATCTGCTCCATCCAACAAGCAAAAATTCACCTTACGAGCTCTCCTCGAAATGGTTTTTCCAGGCCAGTTAGCCTTGTATTCTTCCACGTGTATTCCTCCACGGTCCAAGAATGCCTTGTGCAGTGCTTGTCAATTATTTTCTGTGATGCCCCCGCTAGGAAGACCCCCCCCCCCCTCCAGTACAGTATGGCAAAAAAAAGCATGTCCCCCCCCCAGCATCTCACCACTATTTGAGAAGCACTGGCCTTGTGGGAGTTCACCACGAGCATTTCCTCGCTGGCATTCGTAGCGTGCAAATGCACCAAATTCTCCTCCTCCTCTGTTACACGCCACCTCCTGCCTGCCCACATGACATCTTCGCCGCAATCGCTGATCGGAAGGATGAGTTGACTTATGATTTATTCTTGTTTTAATATTAATTATTATTCCTAATTTTTATTGTTAATGTACATGTATTATTATTATGAAACATTTATTGTTTTTACATGTTTATCTTTAATATATTAGGTCAAATATACGTGTTTATTTCAGGTTATGACTTTGAGAGGGGGTCGGAACGGATTAATTGGTTTTCTGTTATTTCTTATGGGAATAATTGTTTCATCTAACGAACTTTTCGGCTTACGAGCTTGCCTGGGAACGGATTAAATTCATTAGAAGGTACCACTGTAATCTTATTCTCGCACCTCTGACACAGTATCCAAGCACATGCAGTATTATAAAAAAGGAAGAAAAAGGGTCAGAGCATAGGGTCAGCCATGATCCACCACCTCTGGAGCAGAGAAGGATCCAGGGCTCAACAAAGGCAGCTTGGTGGTGCTGGGGCTTGAATCTTGACCATTTGTGTGTTTAAAAAGAGCACGATGACTGACTACAACTAATGTGGTTGCATGGTTACCGGATATTTTACATTGATCTCAACTACTCCTATCAGGGTTAGATAAGCCTTTCACATTTTCATTCTGCAGTTTCTTTTTTCTTCCTCTTTCAGCTGTTCCCTTCTGGGATTGCCACAGTGAATCATCTGCCTCCATTTTCATGGAAGTCATATTAATGGTTCGCATGTTTGATTTGGCATAGGTTTTTACGTCGGATGCTCTTCCTTACACAACCCCTAACAAGGGGCAAAAACACACTGATGGCTATGCAGCTACTCTTGACGAAAGTCAGAAATGGTTCTTTTACATTAACCTCTCACCATAGACAGTGACAGACATGGCCGGCCTTTGATATCCCAGTTAGCTGCATTGGGGGGACAATAACAAATTTGTGGAGAGTGGGACTCGAACCCCCAACCTTAGGATCAGCGATCCAGCACCTTTTACTACCAGGCCACCACTGCCACATACTCATTCTGCAGTGTAAAAGTAATAAATGATACCCATATGTGAGATAAGTTAGAAACACGAAAACAATCACCAAGATCTCAGTCTCTGTACTTTTTGGTCCCTTTTTCTGATTCTCGCCATGAGTCTGTTGGGATATTTCTGTAGCAACTTTACTAACCAACCCACTTTCAATAGTCTAATTCAATTTAGTCTCCCATTATAATATTTTCAAATATACCCAACTCTTGTCAGAATAGACCTCAGTGCTCCTGAATGACACATTTACAAAGTACATAACTATCAATTTGAAGAACTACAGGTTCGAATCCGGGACGATACCACAGCCATCCATGAGCAAGAGTCCATGGGACAGTGGGGGTTTATTGATTAAGGCTGGTTAAGAAGGTCAGCGGTGCAATCCCCATTATCATCACTGTTGGGTCCTTGTTCATGGTCCTTAACTCTCAACTGCTCATTTGGGTATATAAAAGATACTGTATTTCTAAATCGCTTTGGATAATAGTGTCTGCCAAATGCCGTAAATGTAAATTGACGAGCTTTTGTAGGAAGGAGGGACAGCAAACATCCCTTTGTTAACCGTGAGTGTTAAGCAGGGGTATGTTAATTCATTCATTCCCAAGTACAGACGCGCCCCGACTTACGTTCATTTGTTTTACGTATTTTTTTATTTTACGTTTTAAATTTTAAAAAAAGGTAAAATTTTGAGTTTAGCGTGCTCTCTGTATTACGAGACGTACCTACATAGTACGTTGACGTAATACACCACTTCCGCATGATGCTGCGTCCATTGTTTACAAATGACAGACTGAACGTGCCCCTCCTTCTTCCCAGTTCACTGTGTGTTACCCTTGTGTTAAGAAGTCATCTCTGTGATCTTTATGTTTACACTGTTTTGCGGACTTTTGTAACCCTAAGCAGATATGGTTAGTCAAATGCAGCCATGAGGGGGGGCACAAACAAGTGCCTGCCCTCACGCCGGTCCCAAGCCCGGATAAATGCAGAGGGTTGCGACAGGAAGGGCATCCGGCATAAAACCTTTTCCAGAATACAAAATGGAAACCGTAAAGACAAATTTCATACCAGATCAGTCGAGGTCCGGGTTAATGAACGCCATCAGTGCTGTTAACCAACAGGGTGCTGGTGGAAATTGGACTACTGTTGGTCGAAGAAGGAGAGGTGGGAGGCGTGTCCATAGGCGGAGAGTGAAGAGGAAAAGCATGAGTTTAGGACTGAGAGTAGGGACTTTGAATGTTGGAACTATGAAAGGAAAAGGTAGAGAGCTGGCTGACATGATGCAGAGGAGGAAGGTTGACATACTGTGTGTTCAGGAGACCAAGTGGAAAGGTAGCAAGGCTAGAAGCTTAGGAGCGGGGTATAAGCTGTTTTTTCATGGTGTGGATGGGAAGAGAAATGGAGTAGGAGTCATTTTGAAAGAGGGGTTGGTCAGGAATGTTCTAGAAGTGAAGAGAGTGTCAGACAGAGTGATGAGTCTCAAGTTAGAAATTGAAGGTGTGATGTTCAATGTTGTTAGTGCTTATGTCCCACAGGCAGGATGTGAGCTAGAAAAGAAGGAGAGATTCTGGAGTGAGTTAGGTGAAGTGATGCAGAGTACCCCCCAGAGGTGAAAGAGTGGTCATTGGTGCAGATTTCGCTGGACATGTTGGTGCAGGCAACAGAGGGGACGAGGAAGTGATGGGCAGGTTTGGTATCCAGGACAGGAACACAGAAGGACAGATGTTGATAGATTTTGCAAAAAGGTTAGAAATGACTGTGATGAATACTTTCTTCCAGAAGAGAGAGGAGCATAGGGCGACTTATAAAAGTGGAGGTAGGTGCACACAGGTAGACTACATCTTGTGTAGACGATGTAATTTGAAGGAAGTCAGTGACTGCAAAGTAGTAGTGGGTGAGAGTGTTGCCAAACAGCATAGGATGGTGTGCAGAATGATGCTGATGGTAAGAAAGGTGAAGAAGGCAAAGGCAGAGCAGAAGACAAAGTGGTGGAAGCTGTAAAAGGAAGAGTGTCATGTTGTCTTCAAGGAGGAGTTGAAACAGGCTTTGGGTGGTCAGAAAGTGCTTCCAGATGACTGGACAACTACAGCTAATGTGATCAGGGAGACAGGTAGGAGAGTACTTGGCGTGTCCTTTGGAAGGACAGTGGATAAGGAGACTTGGTGGTGGAATGAGGAAGTGCAGGAGTGTGTACGGCGAAGGTAGTGGTGTCAAAGGCCAAACAGAGGGCGTATGATGGCTTGTATGCTAGGTTGGACAGTAAAGAGGGAGAAAATGATTTATACAGGTTGGCACAGCAGAGAAATAGCGATGGGAAGGACATGCAGCAAGTTAGAGTGATTAAGGACAGTGGGAAACGTGTTGGCTGATGACACAAGTGTGCTGGGAAGATGGAAGAAGTACTTTGAAGAGCTGATGAATGAGGAAAGTGCGAGAGAGAGAGAGAGAGAGAGAGAGAGAGAGAGAGAGAAAGAGAGAGAAAAAGAAGAGTACAAGAGGTTACTGTTGAGGACCAGGAAGTAGCAAATATTAGTAAGGGTGAAGTGAAGAGTACATTGAAGAGGATGAAGAGTGGAAAGGCAGTTGGTCCTGATGACATACCGGTGGAGGTATGGAAGTGTCTAGGAGAGGTAGCAGTAGATTTTCTGAAAGAACATTCAACAAGGTCTTAGAGTGAGAGGATGTCGGAGGAATGGAGGAGAAGTGTACTTGTGCCCATTTTTAAGAACAAGGGAGATGTGCAGAGTTGTGGCAACTACAGAGGGATAAAGTTGATGAGCCATACGATGAATATGGGAAAGAATAGTGGAAACAAGACTAAGGGCAGAGGTCAGCATTTGTGAACAACAGTTTGGTTTCATGCCAAGAAAGAGCACCACAGACGCAGTGTTTGCTTTGAGGATGTTAATAGAGAAGTACAGAGAAGGTCAGAAAGAGCTGCATTGTGCCTTTGTGGATCTGGAGAAAGCATATGACAGGGTGCCGAGAGAGGAACTGTGGTATTGCATGAGGAAGTCTGGAGTGGCAGAGAAGTATGTCAGAGTGGTGCAGGACATGTATGAGAGATGTCAGACAGTGGTGAGGTGTGCTGTCGGTGTGACAGAAGAGTTCAAGGTGGAGGTGGGACTGCATCAAGGGTCAGCTCTCAGCCCCTTCTGGTTTGCTATGGTGATGGACAGGCTGACAGACGAGGTTAGACAAGAATCTCCATGGACTATGATGTTTGCAGAGGACATTGTGATCTGTAGTGAGAGCAGAGAACAAGTGCAGGAAAATCTAGAGAGGTGGAGGTATGCCCTGGAAAGGAGAGGAATGAAGGTTATCCTCAGTAAAACAGAATACATGTGTGTGAACGACAAGGACCCAAGAGGAACGGTGAGGTTAAAGGAAGCAGAGATAAAGAAGGTGGAGTATTTTAAGTACTTAGGCTCAACAATCCAGAGCAATGGAGAGTGTGGAAAAGAGGTGAAGAAGCGTGTGCAGGCTGGTTGGAATGGTTGGAGAAAAGTGTCCGGTGTGATGTGTGATAGGAAGGTATTGGCAAGAACGAAAGGAAAAGTGTACAAGACGGTGATGAGGCCAGCGATGTTGTATGGTTTAGAAACAGTGGCCCAGGGTAAAAGACAGGAGGCTGCGCTGGAGGTAGCAGAGATGAAAATGTTGAGGTTCTCTTTGGGAGTAACGAAGATGGATAGGATCAGGAATGAGCACATCAGACGGACTGCGCATGTTAGAGATTTTGGAGAAAAAGTCAGAAAGGCTAGATTGAGATGGTTTGGACATGTATAGAGGAGGGACAGTGAGTATATTGGTAGTAGGATGCCTAGGTTGCAACGACCAGGCAGAAGAGAGGAAGACCAAAGATAAGATTTATGGATGTGGTGAAGGAGGACCTGAAGGCAGTTGGAGTAAGAGTAGAAGATACAGAGGATAGGGTGAGACGGAGGCGGATGGTTTGCTGTGGCGACCCCTGAAGGGAAAAGCCGAAAGGAAAGAAGAAGCGTGAGCCTATTAGTGATGGTGGTAATCAGAAAAAGCGGCAAGCCATCTCGTTAGAAACGAAGATGGCTATTATCAAGAAAATTGATGCTGGTGAAAAACATGCGACTGTTGCACGTTTCTTCCAAATGGCTCCATCGACCATCGGAACCATTTACAAGCAGAAAGATCGCATCACAGAGCATGATAAAGTTTATATTTGATACTGTATTTGATATTTGATGAGTGAATTTGATTAAAATTTATCCATTTGAAATTATTTTGCTTGAATTTAATTTATTTGAAATTAATGTTGATATTATTTTACAATGTTATGTTTATAATAATTGATTTAGGGGCGTTTATGGATGTATATTACAGTATGAACGTCATACGTCACTGGAACATACAGTAACAACTTAACGTTCGGCCGTCCGGAACCTAACTAAAACGTCAGTTGGGGAGCGTCTGTACAGCGCTCAGCCACCCTCAAATGCGCATGTGAAGATTGCTGCTGTAATGTAAAGTACATGTTCACCCAGACTTTATTCTCCAACACCTCGATATCATGGTGTACCAAAGGCTTGATACTCCATATTGAAGAATCAATGTGTCTGCTGTTGTTATTTGAAAGATCTCTGTACACCAATACATTTCATGCTCTATCATGTGACTAAAAATATGACGTTGTGGTGGCAAGTCCTACTCCGAGATCCTCCAGTGTGACGAATTTAAGCAAGTTTGCACAATCTTATCTTAAAACATTTTGAACTCACTACAATTCTCCTATTCACTCATTACAAGTCACCATTATGTGACTGAATCACAAGTATAGCTTTGCTGAAGGCTGTATATGTGCTTGAAATAATCAAATTAATTCAGTCTCATGGAGAGAAGTGCGTGGTTGTTTGTGTTATGAAAACTAAATGTTTTTGCTGAAGAAGAGGGAGGCTTTCATTCCAGCTCTGACTCGAGTAAACATTTAAGGCATGTTAAATGCCAAACCATTCTCAAACTTCAAAATGTGAATGAGGTGAGGAGCTTTACAGTGTAAGATCAAAAATGGGCCATAAATAAGTGGAACTCAAAATATTTTCTTTCAGTGATGCATTTCAGCAGAGCACAGTGCTCACTACAGTAAAACAGAAAACGAAATTAAGCAGAATAAGTTAGAAATAATTTACTGTTAATATATTTATACAGTATAAACTCTACATCTTTAAAAGGAAATTAAACCCAAACATCATAAAAAATCGCACATTTTGTTTGTCTCTTTCAATTAAAACAGTTTCATGAAACTTTGTGAGGAGATTAACAAGCACACACTTGTTTAATGTATGTTAATTGCATTTTATTCAGAAATTCACTCGTTTATAAATAATTAATAGCTGTATACTGTTATTATTGCCATTATTGATTTCGCACTCTCATGAATGCAAGAGTGAAACGGCAGTCTTTTTAAACTAATGCAAACACCGTTTTATTATGAATCAATAGCTACTAGGCTAATTTCCCTTTTTTGACAACATCTTGACACTTCACCACAAAACTGAATGATGGAGGAGCAACAGCACGTGAGCATAAGTATTTGTCAGAACGTGTGTGCTGCTGCCATCATATAATATGCATACCTGTCAAGTTGTACGGTTTTGGCGTAATTTGTACAAGTGAGCACTGATTTTTAAATGTGTACGCCGTACGTCCGAAATCTGTACGTTTTTCGTTCGTCTTTTTTTTTTAACTCCGTTTTTTGTGTCACCGTTTCGGTAAAGAGACGATACGCCGAATTGGTCTGTAGCCGTTTTCTCGCGAGAATCGCGCGTTGCGTTTATCGTCTGCTATCGTCGGCTCTTTCCGACCACGTGACCGCACTTTCACTTCCGCCATCATTCAAGTCAAACTTAATTGCGAGCTCAAGTGCCATGAAGTGAAGCCATCAAAAGAAATGATTGAAAGTGCCAAAAGTGCTACATATAGTTATAATAAAGATCACTGTTAAATTTTCTTAATCATGCAGCTGAAGATATTACTCTTTTATTTGATTGCACCAGGTTATATGTTACAACATTACCAATAAATTCATATTATATTAAAAATAGAGTTTAATTTTTGTTTCATATTGCACGCGATAATAAGACGCGTAAGATTAGTTGCTATTTTGTAAGGGCATAAGTAGCCATTTGTAAGATCGCCAAAGGCCTAGGGTTGACAGGTATGAATATGTGTCCAGCAATTTGCAGTCCAAGTCAATACCATAATTGAAACTCTTGTAAGAAGCAGGGTATGCAGTCATATATAAGCACAAACTTAACTTAATGTCTTTAGTTTTATCCACTCCACTTCTTTGAAGCCAAAAACCTAGCTTGCAATCCGAGATGTGAACAACTAGCTTTTTCTTTTCCCTTCAGGGGTCGCCACAGTGAATCATCTGCCTCCATCTCACCCTATCCTCTGCATCTGCTGCTCTTACACCAACTACCTTCATGTCCTCCTTCACAACGTCCATAAATCTTCTCTTTGGTCTTCTTCTGGACCTTCTGCCTGGTAGTTCCAACCTCAGCATCCTACTACCAATATATTCACCATGTGAACAACTAGCTATTTAATTGAAATATGTTCCTGCCACCTAGTGAGAAAATAAGGAGCTACGTTTCATGGAAATTGCTGATGGAAATAATGTACAATAATTGTCTCACTGTCTATGGTGAGAGACATGTAAAAGAACCATTGCTGACTTTCGGAAAGAGTAGGCTGCAAAGCCGTCAGCGTGTTTCCGTCCCTTGCTAAAGGCTTGTGACAGGAAGGGCATCCGACCTAAAAACCCATGCCAAATCAAATGTGCGAATCAGATGATTCGCTGAGGCGACTCTTGAGAACGTGAAAAAGCCGAAAAGGAAAAAAAAAATTGTATTCTTTGAAAGTTCTCAGCGGCCACATAAAATGGGCTACCGGACCAGATTTTGCCTCCCTGTCCTTGTGTTTGACACCTGTGGTGCAAGATGAGCTCTATCTCGGGTCACTTACCTTGAAGCCCCTTCTCATGCAGTTGTTTAGTATGATCATGACTGTGTACTTTAGAAGCTGAAAGGAAAAAGAACCAAGATGACCAACTCTAAACAAAATTCTAAATAAGCCTGTTTTTCTTATGCATTCCAGAAAATAGTACCGAAGTGCATAACTGCTGACTAGATTATAACACAGAGCTTTTCCTAATAAATTTAAAACACAATATAATGAGGTCTCACACAGCACTTTGTGTCTCTTCAGTTCAGTGTCCAAGTGAGCAGGACCCATCAGCAAAAAACTCCTCAGCCCACTGTTGCCCCCTAAAGGCTTCAATATGCAAAAACATACCCTTTACATATGTATTCAGTATTATTACAAGGAAAGGTTACTTTTACTATGGAGGTTTAAAGGCGGGTCTAAATAGAAAAGACATACCAATAATGACTCAAGCTCTTGCCTCGTCTTCATTAAAGACTCTAAAGATGCTTCCAGAGTTGATCTAAGTAACTTCATTCTAATTAAACAAACAAACAAACAGACAAAAAACAAAACAAAAAAGTGGACAGGTGTATATCAAAATACTTTAATCACAAGGTTCGCAAAAACCTCTTTGGTCCAGGCCATCTGATAACAAGCAACCAATAAGGAAGGTCATATTATCAGAGTCCAGTATAATAGTATGATTTCCTGTAGTCTCCACAAAAATCCACAATTTTGCACCGAAATGGCTCTGTCCAAGTGAACACATTCCTAAATTAATGATATGCTCATTCTCATTACTGATGTTTTTATATATATTTAACAAGCTTCCTCTTAAATGACTTCACTATAAAATTCAAAACTAATGCTTGTCTTGATGGATTGAGAGGGAGCTCTGTGTTAGTATGCGTTGAAGGGGAAATAGGTCTTTCTTAAACACTCCTTAACCAACTATTTTTAGTGCTATGTAAATCACAGAGGGATTTTTGGCCTTTGATGAAACTCCCTCCATGTCCTGTCATTAAATTCTGATCAGTCATAATGACCATCAGGCTGAGTGGGATGAAGGAAATATCCTTTAATGATGAGCGATATCCTTCGTTTTAATGATCTGATAATGCCACTACGAGAAACCACATAAAAATTAAACAAGGCTGGTGCACATCATTTAAATAGAGAAATCTAATGGAACAGAAAACACAAATGTTTCTGTAATTTTACATATTTACAGCCAGGTTTCAAAAAAAAAAAAAAAAAAAAAAAAAAAAAAAATTCTACTTGGTTGCTCTTTTTGTTCTCATGCTTTGGCCTTAACTGCGCCTTTAAAGAGAGGTGTCAAAAGGTTTTCCTTAAAAATATGTTCAGTCTATAATTAAAAACATTTTATCTGTATGGGACTGCCTCTTACCACATGTCCCCACCTCCCATCTACAGGGCACCAGGGCTCACTGAATGTTTTCAGTCTGACAATATGAAATAGTAACCCATATACAGGGACTAACAGTCACCAGCTCTCTACCGTCCCCAAAACACTATCTAACAGAATATCATCTGGAAAAATAATGTTCAGCCCTCCAGTATAGTTCAAGATCGTTGTGTAATCTGTGCCAGGGTATATGGTAAGCTTGCAGTGATCCAACAGAACAATAAGATACTTGATGTTGCTTTTGTCCTTTACTATGTCACCTGTATGTTTCTAAGTAGAAAAATGTTCACGCAAGGCTCGAACATCTATATAATGAACACTGCATTACAGTACTTAAAACTTATTTAGGGAGCTAATCACATTTGGTCGTAGTATATACGCTACACAGAAAATGCATTGTATGATTGGCTTGCTGTCTGGAAATATCAGACATTATCCTCAGTGGATAATGCGCGACTAAATTAAAACTCACAAACGCACTCTGTCATGGTCACTTGGAGCTAGCTGCATAGTCATGACCCCTCCCCTTTAAATAATAAAAGTCTTGTTTATTATACATTTCTTTTGTTTTCGAATAGTATACAGTGATTCCTCACTATTTCAACAACACACAATGGTGAAGTACACATATATACAGTTCTAAGTTCAATCCTTGAGGAGTATCCGTGTGGGCTGATTCAGTATCCTAACATTCATCGAATTAAAAAATAAGGAAATTAAGGAAGAATTGGGGGAAAGTTAAGGAAAATGCCGCAAAACAAGGTCAATTATGCAAAAAAAAACAAAAACCCAAAACCCCCCATCAAAACTTACATTTTTATGTGAGGTGCACACGTGCATCTGTATGTGTGTGTATTTATATTTTATTTACATCTTATTCATTATTTTTGAATGTTTAATTGCTATTATAAGCATTTATAGCTTTGAATATGTATTTATTGATATTATATACACATATACAGTGGTACCTAACCTTATGAAATTAATCCGTTCCAGAGCTTTTTTCGTAATTTGCATTTTTCGTAAATTGAACTGTGGGGCAGTGGTGGTCTAGTGGTATAGGGCGCTGGATCGCTGATCCAAAGGTTGGGGGTTCGAGTCCCACTCTCCACAAGGTTGTCACTGTCCCCCCCAGTGCAGCTAACTGGGTTATCAAAGGCGGGCCATGTCTGTCACTGTCTATGGTGAGAGGCATGTAAAAGAACCATTGCTGACTTTCGTAAAGAGTAGCTGCAAAGCCGTCAGCGTGTTTCTGTCCCTTGCTAAAAAAGGGTTGTGACAGGAAGGGCATCCGACGTAAACAGAACTGCATTTTACATGTAAAACACGTGATTCGTTCCAAGGCTCCCAATACTACCCCTAAATCCTCTAAAAATTAAACGTGTTTTAAGCGTGTTTCTGTCCCTTGCTAAAGGGTTGTGACAGGAAGGGCATCCGACGTAAAAACCTCTGCCAAAATCAAATGTGCGAATCAGATGATTCACTGTGGCCACTCCTGAGAAAGGGAAAAAGCCGAAAGGAAAAGAAGAAAAAGAAAAAAATTGAGTCAAGAAATAAAACATAAAACAATATTAACTCTCTCCTTTACATGAAAAGCATCATGGTGGATTCAGCTCTATAATTGGCAATGGGAGGTAGCTGCGTCATTCCTCCTATGCAATGGGATCCCTGTCCAAGATGGCGCTTGAGTGAAGGTGACATGAACGACAGCTCAGTTGTTAGCCAATGGGAGGCTAGCAGGGTGGGATGTTTGAACGTCATTGATGGGAGAGCAGCTCGTGCGTTGTTTGAATGGCACATTTGAATTTTTAAGATGGTGCTTTCGTAATATGAACTTGTTTCATACCCCGAGACAAAAATTTTAGGAAAATGCTTTTTGTAACCTGAATTTTTCATTTGGTGAGACTTTCGAAAGGTGAGGGACCACTGTACATGTACGTATACGTTAGTCAGAGGGGTCAATCCTACTTCGCAGAACTTGGCGGTCGCGGGGGTCCCAATTAACCATGGAAAGTGAAGGATCCCAGTATACTTAAAATTTGAGCTTAAAATCACCCGTTACAGAGCATGGTTTTATTGTGCATAACATACTCGCACTACGAATGACTTTAAAAGATGTTGTCACACACTGCTTATGCTGTCCTCATGATGTGCACAGATCATCTCTGCTTTTTACATCCCCACGCAGTATATACTATACTACAACAATTATGAGCCTCAGGCTCTACATTTCGTCTCAGGGACTATTCAATGACATCCCCTCGCCTTTGGTGAATATCGGTTTAATATACTTAGTCAGTTTAATTTAGTTCACACTCAATCATGAGTTTTGACTGCAACAAATACGCAATTTAAAGTAAAAAAAAAGACTTAGTGTGATCATGTATTACTCATGACCTTATTCCAGAATAAGCACTGCCTTACAGAACAGTACATCATCTCCACTGACCTCTCTGCTTCTGTCTGCGGCTCTTGTGCTTCCAGGACACTGACAGTGCTCCCACTGGCTTTGTAATTACCTGCTGATGAAGCACTAAATGTCAGTAATCTATCACATTACAGTGGACTGGGATATTTATGGTGGTGATGAGGAGGTTCAGTCTGATAGCAGGATTCCTCAGAAATACAACAATAAAGCTAATGAGACATTTTATGCTACCTGTATAACTACCTGAACAAACATGTCTTATAGAAGCCAGCACTGCTGAACATTCATTCTGATTGGTCAGAAGGTATGGATTAATTCCATTAGCAGCTCTAACAATAGTTCAGACTGGATGGTTTATAATATGTACGGTAATGCACTCTTTTTGATAATTATACATTTATATTACTGTTCCACCTGTGAAATTCTGTTATGATCAGTGCTAACTTGACATGCCTTACTGATATTTTATTATTATTATTATTATTTTCTTTGGGTGATGGTGATGCCCTCCAGTGGATTTGATCTCGTTTCTCATTAGTTATCAGTATACGGTACACATAAACAGCAACTGTGGACTGATGTACCTTGGGATTTGGCTGTCAGGGTCATGGCCATTGTTTCGGTCAAAGGGGAGAGGTCCCTGTCGTTGGTGTGCCTTTTGACTGGAGTCTAGAGTAAACAATGTTGAAAATATAAAAGTTACACAATTGTAATTTTCATCAGGTAAACCTCTGATAGAGAAAAAATTATTGGAATTCATTTGTTGCAGTGTACAATTTGAACCGCTGTGCTCCATCCTTCAGCAGAAGCGGTAGGCGTGGCTTAATGGTTAGAGAGGTGGGCTTAAAACATAAGGGTCACTGATTCGATTCCTGGACCAGCAGGACTGCAGTCCCCCGGCTGATATCTTCTTGAGCAAAGCAGTTATCCAGATGCCGTAATGTAGCCACCCACTACTCCTGTGTGTGTGTGTGTGTGTGTGTGTGTGTGTGTGTGTGTGTGTGTGTGTGTGTTTTGAATGGGTTAAAATGCAGAACCAATTTTAATTTTGTGGGATTCATCCAGTATATTGAAATCAGAAACACCACTGATCAGTTAATGTTTAACAATAATAATGAAAATAAATCGTCATTAATAATAATGATGATGATGATGATGATGATGATGAAGAAATGCAGAAGTACTGACTTGCTTGGTATGCCTTAATTGGCAATTAACCTTTTAAGTGTGTGCTTAAGCTGTTTGTCCTTGATCTTAAACCTGTATCACCTCATGAGCATTTACTAACACATAACTCGTGAGGTTGAACCAGATGCATTCAGCCTGCAGGGTGTGCACAAGAGGTTTTTATTTATTTTTAAAGATGACCTCATGTGACCTTGACCCATGACAGAACCTGTACTAGTTTATGGGCCTTTAGTAGTGATTAATCAGTGAGAGTTTGGACAGACAGATGAACAGACTCACGGACACGCACACACACAGACGAGGCAAAAACAATGTTTCCAAAACCTCCACGGTGATTAACATCTAGAACAGGGATCACCAACGTGGTGCCCGTGGGCACCAGGTAGCCCGCAAGGACAATATAAGTTGCCCGCGGACCTGTTCACTGCTATTTTTAGGACAGGCCCATTTTTAGGACAGCGCCACTCTCCATTGAGCTGCATATAATTTTTTTGAATATATTTTTAAATCAAGTCAATATCTTCACATAGATGAATATCATTAATTATTAATAATAACATCTAATTAAATCTAATTAAATGTAAATTGAGCAAATTTGTAATTTCAGAGGTGTGTATCGACCTAGTAGCCCTTCGCATTAATTGGTACCCATGAAGTAGCTCTCAGTTTCAAAAAGGTTGGTGACCCCTGATCTAGAATATATTACATCTCGAAATAATAAAACTAACGAGAGCTAATACTAGAGTATTGAGTAAAAAGTCTTATGTATGTTCAGTAAATGTTTTTTAACATTTAACAATTTGTATTTAGTGCAGCAAGCTGTAATAAATGAAACCAAGCATCTTATTGAGCATATTAAAAATCCAGGCATCGCTTTTCTCGAGATTTTATTGGTCATACTAACTTCAAGGTTTTGTGGCAAATTCCAGCAACTTTAATTGTTTTGTGTGTGTGTGTGTGTGTGTGTGAGAGAGAGAGAAGTGGTCTCGTACACATTAGTATACACTATATGGAAATGCGACGATCTGATTATTCCACTGTATCATTGGTCTGGATTATGTGCAGTACTGTATATATCTCTGAGGAAGCTGAATCAACACCTTTAGCTTCACAGCATTTAGCTCTGCTCTGAGCATGAAGAGCTGATCTGCTTCTGTAATAACTAAAATAATGAAAATATAAATTATAAAAATCTCATTTTGCTTTTGTTTTCTTTGTTTATGTCTAGTATAGACTGATCCCTCGCTACTTCGTGCTTCAGTTTTTGCGACTTCAGTGCATCGCGGGTTGTTCAAAAATATTTATCGAAAAAATTTTAAAATAAGGAAATTAAGGAAAAAAGGCAAAAAGTTAAGGAAAATGCTGCAAAACAAGGCCAATTATGCCAAAAATAAAAAACCCCAAACAAACAAAAACAACCAAAACTTCCCCAACAAAACTACTTACATGTTTATGTGAGGTGCGCATCTGTGTGGGCGCGCATCTGTATGTGTGTGTATTTATATTTTATTTATATAATATATATACACACACATACATACATACATACATACATGGATCCCTCACTTTCCGCTGTTAATTGGGACCGAGATGTCCCCCACGATAACTGAAATCTGCGAAGTATGATCAACACCCCTTCCCTCAACGTATACGTACATGTATATAATATCAATAAATACATATTCAATGCTATAAATGCTTATAATAACAATTAAACATAAAAAAATAATGCATAATAAGATGTAAATAAAATATAAATACACACATATACAGACACACACACACAGATGCGCACCTCACAAAAATGTATGTAGTTTTGATGGGAGATTTTGGGTTGTTTTTTGTGGCATTTTTCTTAGCCTTTTCCCCTTTTCTTCCTTATTTTTTTATTTCGATGAATATTTAAAAAAAAAAAAAAAAAAACCCACGATGCACTGAAGTTGCATAAATTGAAGCACTGTAGCGAGGGTGCCCTGTATATATATATATATATATATATTTTTTTTTTTTTTTTTTCACTGCATAATGGCACCCTACTGCAGCAGATGCTTTTCCTTCCTGTGTATCATATCAAGCAGTTCTACTTTTTCATGCAGCGTCATTACCGTTTTCTGGTGCTTCGGCTCCTTACCAGAAGCCTGAGAAGATGCAGGGCGTTTGGGTGGCATCATAGACTTTCACTGGTAATTAAAAAAAAAAAATGCACATTGTCAATTTGTGTGCAAATAAGAAAAAAGGGGCGTATACATCATCTCAGCCAATCAGCAAGAGTGAGAAAACAAATGCTCTCAGCCACTGGCTAAATTTGCCATTTATTTCCGGGGATGGTTCCTCTTCAATCCGCGAATACGCGGCATGAGTGCAAAACTACGAATGGTCAAGGGCCTACTGGATGCGAAATATTAATATGGAGGCAGATGATTGCTGTGTCAACCCCTGAAAGGGAACAGCCAAAGGAAAAAGAAGAGTAAATAGAAAGCAACACAGTTCATATGAACATATATTACAATTTTGAACTAACTAATCATCATAATCAGCATTAGAAACAATGGTAAACATGTACAGTGTTGAAATGGCACCTATGAAAAATAAATTGCAGCATCCAAATATTAGCTGTGACATTTTTATTTAGCATCCCTTCACTCAGTGTTGGCTGAGATAGGTTCAGGCCTCCCTGTGACCCTAGTAGGATAAAGTAGGTTTTTTGTCAAATGAGTGAGTGTAAATGCGAGAAACTCTTTTAAAAACTATAAACAGGATTTATTGTTATGAGCTCATATTTTATCTTTCTCCCGACAGCTTCTTTTGGCACTGAAAAAGAAAATGTGATGAACAAAATAAATAAAATCAGCCATCACTAGGAAAGAGAAACAACATATTATACAGGTATACCTCACCCAACATCGTTAATTGGTTCCAGGAGAGACGACTTAAGTCGAAAAACGACTTAAATCAAATTAGCTTGTCTCTATGCTAGACTAAACAGAAAATAACCATTCCTAGTTCTGTACTTTATTCATGAATGCAATTTTCAATATGGTTAATAATGTTGCGCCTGGAGCATATGCGTCGGACCCAAAGATGCAGGAGACCATGCAAGATTTTATTTTGCACTTTGGAAAATCGAAATCACTGGAAATAATGAATCGATGAAAACTGGTCGAGCACGAAGCAGGATACCAGGGGTCAGAGAGATCCCAGGAAACTGGAATTACTGGGAAGGACAATCTTCTGACATCGGAGGGAAGCGCGCCGGTCCTATTTATAGCTCGCTGATTGGAAACAGGTGTGCTCTCTGGACCTCGCCTGCAGGTAGCAGCCACGCCCCTCGCCAGCGCTTGCAATCAACCAAGAGAGAGTTCACGCCTCGAGCCAGCACAGACCATAACAAATAAGATCTATTTTTATTAAACTTCATTTATTAAACCTTATTTTTAATTTTTTATATATATACTTTTTTGAAAACCGACGTATAATCGAGAACGACTTAACTCGAAACGACTTAAGCCGAGGTAATATCTGTACAATATAAACGTGGTAGCATAAACTTAAGCTAAATAATTAGCAGATAGCATGAAGCTTAGGGGGAAATGCTATGCAAAAAATACAGTAGATATAATAATATAAAAATATATAAAAAGTATATATAAGAATACAGTATATATAATACATAACTTACGGTGTAATTTCTCGGCCTTTGGTTTACTGAGAATTTAATGACAATATGTTTCAGTGTATAAAGTTCAGCAGTAAGAGTTTAAACTCCGAAATTCCTGTTTGTATTTTGGCGCTGTCCTTGGGTGAAATCAGTCCCGGGAAACTAATAAATTAATTAAAAGCTTCAGAGAATATGTGTCACTATGTTTTTGCGTTGTACACACATACATATTAATTTCATACAAACACTTTTCTACCATATATGTATGTTTTTTATTCACACATATAGCTACAAAATGATTTAGAGACGTTTTTCGCAGTTGTTTCCCCCCGGATAAAATTTCACTCCGCACCATCTAGGTTGCCAGTGCCGCTTTATTTAAGCTAAGGCGATATTGATATTGGGAAAAGTTTGAGAAGGAAAAAGAAAGATTATACTGTACAATACATTTCATTGAGAGGTTTGTCATATAGTGTCCATAGGCTGATATGATAATACATGATCAACGATGATGGGAAATGTGCAGAAGAAATATTGTTGAGTGCAAATGCAACAGATTAGATTAGTTTTTACACAAATGAACAAAGGGCAGAAACATGCATCAAGCAACAAGGTTTAATACAGTATTTTGTCTACCATATTGTATCTTTTATATTACCACGAGTACACTACACTTGCTCAGAAAGCTGCAGAATATGAGAATATACTAGGAGTGAATAATTATACAATACTATAATACTACTGCTATGAACTGGATTTCAAAAATTAGAACTCGTAATATATAAAAATGGAGGTATTGGTGGCCTGGTGGTAAAGGTGCTGGGTCACTGATCCAAAGGTTGGGGGTTCAAGACCCCACAGTCAACGGCTGTCACTGCTATGCCCCCCAGTGCAGCTCATGTCTCTCACTGTCTGTGTGAGGCAGGTAAAAGAACCATTGCTGACTTTCAACAAGATTAGCTGCAGAGTTGTGTTTCTGTCCAGCAATGGCCTGGCGAGCTCTCCAGGCTGCACTCTGTCCTTGCCCAGAGTAGGCTGAGATGGGCCCCAGCTTCCCTGCAACCCTAATTAGGATTAAGCAGTTCAGAAAATTAATGAATATTAAAGCAAACATCGTTTTTTTATGTCACACGCACAAAGATACAACCAGAGTACACTGCTGCACACCAGTTGGGAACAAATAATGGGCTTTATGTTTATTGTCCCTCACCTTTTGATTAAGGCAATAATATATCAGTGTTATGACCAAGCAGGCAGCGTGTGCTTTTGAGGCATTGTAGGTTTCTCTAAAATATAAATTAAGCTACAGTGAAAAAGTTTATGTACTCTTATAACCATATATGTATGTGTGTATATATAAAATAACTTCACCTATCTTTTTTAATTCATAAACTATTACTGTGTTGGATTGTGCAGAGGTGATTCTCATTATTCCAAGTCATGGGTCTATTATAATACTAGTATATTACTAGTTAAGTAATTTAAGTACGGCCTTGCACTCGTTTGACAAACTGTTCAGGCTGTAACTTGCCTTTGTCCAGTGTCGGCTGGGATGGGATCCAGCCTCCCTGTGACCTTTGAAAGCATTGAGCAGTTGATGTCAATGAGTCAAAGTGAGAGATGAGATTCTTTAATAACTTGTATACCTATGGTGTATCCTTTCAACTACATACAGCCTCCTAAATCCTTTCGTATCCTATTTCAAGATAGCTTGATTTCATTTGATTTAATTATCCATATACTCTTTATCTTGTTTAGGGTCACAGAATAGCTGGAACTTATCCCAGCTGACTGTGGGAAAAAGGCAGAGAAGTCCCTCAACAGCTTCTCAATCTAAAAACTATGCTACGATGCGGTCACAGTATAACAGGCTGCCAATTATATTGATTCTTTAGTTTCATTTAATATCCTTAAAATGTATGCTTGTATATACTGTATATATATATATATATATATATATATATATATATATATACACATACAGTCAGCCCTCTACTTACGAAATTAAGAGCCTTTTTTCGTAACGCGGAGGTTTCGTAAGTAGAGGCGCATTTTACAAGTAAAACGTATGATTCGTTCCAAGGCTCCCAAGACTACCCCATAAACCCTTTAAAAATGACAAAAGTGCACCAATTTTGTATGAAATATGTGGTAAAAGTAAAAGTAAATTATTTATTCAACCATTTAAACATTTTATTAACATATTAAACCATTTTATTAACATATTTATTAATTAAACCATTATTGAACATTTTTTATTAGCGCACATACACACACACGCACACACACACACACGCACACACACACACACAACACTGTCTCTCTCTATCTCTCTCTTTCTCTCTCTGTCTCTCTCGCTCTCTCACTCACACACACACACACACACACACACACACACACACACACACACACACTCACAATACACATTAACTGTGTATTATGGCGCTCCGTTGAATGCGGGCTCCGCTCACACGCAGGACGCTGGAGCATTTTAAGACGGGGAATTCAAAGCACATTCCCTGCTTGACAGATCGGAGGTCCAAACTCAACTTTAACTTGATTCCTTGAGGGATCGAAGGTCCAGATGAGCCACGTTTTGCTCACATTCGGCGAGCGTGCCACATTTATTAAACATTTACTGAATAAAACAACTTAAAAAACTAAACTAAAAACTAAAGAGTTATGCCTCCTTTCATCTCTGACTCACTCTGTAGGCAGTCTCTCTCTCTCTCTCTCTCACACACACACACACACACACACACACACACCAAACTATGTCTTTATGGTGTGTTTTGCTGAATGCGGGCTCCGCCCACACTCAACGCGCAGCTCATGGAACAATTCTATTTAAATGTTTACATGGACGGGATGCTTTATTTCAAGTGAAATTACAGTACCTGTTTGAAAGATCAGAGGTCCTTATTCAATATTAACTTGCTTCCTTGCGAGATCGGAGGTCTTGCTCAACGAAGCACTTCTTCTTCAATATTGTGCCGAAATAATCGCCACAGTCACTGTATTTCCACTTTAATGTCTCCTTCTGCTTCAATATCGTCCCGATTCTAGAGGGATTTCGGCGATAACGAAATATAATGCTGCAATGATCTCAAAACAAGCCAAGATACTTCATAGCCACAAGCCAAGATAGCCTCTTCAACTCTCCTCACGCGTGTGGCAGACAAAAGGTATCGGTACAGTAATGGGTACACGTCAACTCCCTCCTGGCCAATGGGAGGCCAGCGGGGTGGGATGTTGGGAGACAGCCAATGAGAGAGCAACTCACGCATCATATGAAATTTTGATTGGCGTGTTTGAATTTTGAATGGTACGTTTGGCACTCTTCGTAAGAGGGGGTTGTTTTCGTATACAGAGGACTAAAACGTAGGAAAATGTTTTTCATAACTCAGAGTTTTTGTACCCAGGGGGTTTCGTAAGTAAGGGGCCGACTGATAAATATACAGTGGTACCTCACCGTACGAAATTAATCCATTCCATAGCCTTTTTCTGAACCTGGATTTTTCGTAAATTGAACCACATTTTACATGTAAAACGTGTGATTCATTCCAAGGCTCCCAATACTACCCCCTAAACCCTTTAAAAATTATAAAAGCATACTTTTTAAGACCTCCTTCTGCTTCAATATTGTACCGCTGGTAGACGGGTTTGGCCGTATTCCTTTGCGATATCACTCGAGCCCGATTTTTCTCACTCACACCAGAAATCACACACAGCTTGTGTGTGCGCACGTATGTTGACCATGTCTTCTTAGCAGAGTTATAATCTTACAAATGTTTATGGAAGGTTAAAAGCCTGAGTTAAGAAACAAAGCATGAAACAACAGTAACTCTGTCCTTTACACGCAAAGCATTATGGTAGATGCAGCTCCATTATAGCCAATGGGAGGGAGCTGTGTCATCCCTCCTAGCCAATGGGAGGCCAGCGCGGCGGTATGTTGGGAGATAGCCAATAAGAGGGAGCTGCGTCATCCCTCCTAGCCAATGGGAGGCCAGTAGGGCGGGATGTTGGGGGATAGGCAATGGGAGGTAGCTGCATCATCCCTCCTTTGAATGGCACTTTTTAATGTTTGAATGGCACGTTTGAATTTTTAATATGGCGCTTCCATAACGTGAACTTGTTTTGTATCCAGAAACAAAAATTGTAGGAAAATGTGTTTCGTAACCTGCATTTTTCGTTTGGTGAGACTTTCGTAAAGTGAGGTACCACTGTGTGTATATATATATATATAGTAAGCCTCCGTTAGTCTCGAAGGACTACGGAGCTGCACTCTGGGTAGTATCCAGGCTGGTGATACTCTCCAGTGTGCAGAGCCTGAGTAGGAAGTATGGAGGACAAGCTGTTACCCAAGCAGCAAGTCCCCTCTCTTGGTACCACCGGAAGGATCTAATGGAAGGGCAGAAGCCAATACGACTGGGTTCCAGTGTCGCTGCAGGAGTTGCCAGAACGTTGCTGTGAACAAACTGCTTCAGGGGACTCCAACTTCCGATTAGAAACACGCCGATGGCTTTGCAGCTAGTCTTGTCGAAAGTCAGGAATGGTTCATTTACATGCCTCACATCATAGACTGTGAGAAACATGGCCGGCCGTTAGTTTTTTATATATATATATATATATATATATATATATATATATATATATGAGAGATGATGATGAGAGAGATTTGCTTTCGACTTTTTTCTATTTTCAGGGATTGCCACAGTGAATGATTCGCACGTTTAATTTGGCACAAGTTTTTACGTCGGATGCCCTTCCTGACACAACCCTTTTAGCAAGGGACAGAAACACTCTGACGGCTTAGCAGCTTCTCTTTACGAAAGTCAGCAATGGTTCTTTTACATGATTCTCTCACCACAGACAGTGAGAGACATGACCGATCTTTGGTAACCCAGTTAGCTGCACACACACACATATATATATATATATATATATATATATATATATATATATATATATATATATATATATATATATATATATATATGTATAGATAGATAGATATATTTATATATATATATATATATATATATATATATATATATATATATATGTGTGTGTGTGTGTGTGTGTGTGTGTGTGTGTGTGTGTGTGTATGTATGTATATACATTTTTTGTTCTTGAAGGTAAATATACCTCTTGTCAGTCTGTGTTGATCTTTCATATCGATCCCCTTCTGTTTGTTTGCAGTCTTTTTGACTTTAACCTCAACTAGTTTGCTTTACCGCAGAAAAATTATAGCCAGACTTGTCAGAGAAAAAGGGTCTGGGAAAAGCTACATGCACTCGAATGAAGAACGAGGGCTTTGAGATTAGTACTGAGAATTCTGGAACCTTGCTTCCAGCCAACCATATTGCCTCAGCCTCAGGCCTCATAATTGGAAGACGGGATTGGGATTGGAGAGTTAGCACGGCTGGGTGCCGTGTTTTTATGGTGTATGTGTGAGTGTGTGTAGGCTTGTAAATTAAAGGCATTCTACCCCAGTGACAGGGCAGTGTATTAGCTCAGAAGAGTGACCCATCTCTTTGAGACATTACATCAGGGCCTTTTCAAGTGGACACACGCCCCAGGCACTTTTATTCATTCTGATTCAGGGTGGACAAACCACCCAAGTGTTATGGTTTGATACTTTACACATTCACGGCTCAACATAAATACTGAGAGGAAATTGCTTTTGTTAAAGAAGTGTCATTCACTGGCACATGTTTTTAGCCCTCTCTAAAAAATGTCTTAAAGTCTTTTAAACATTAAAAACGCTGTATGGTACCTCAGGTCTATTTATTTCCGAAAATGACTCTCTGATGGGTCTGAATGAGGCCGTTATTCCCGAGTTTTTGATTACTTCTTTGTGATTTACAGTTTATTTGCTGTACCATTTCTGCTGGACTTCTTAACAACAGCCATTAAAAGAAAAATACTCTATAATTTAAACAGACATTTATGTAACGTTATATCTGTGATACAAGATATATTATTATATATGTCTGAAACTATACTCAGTGTTCAGCTCATAAAACCATTTTAATTACATTTTTTTTTACCATTTGAATTATATCCCAAGTCTCTATTACGTTGTAGTTAAACAATATGGGGACAGGGGGGGCTGTTGGCTTTTCTTTTTATAATTCAGTTGTAACAGCGCCATCGTGTGGTAGCAAAAATAATTGATATTGATGAAGATTTTGGTTGTGTTTTGGGTGCTCTTTATGACCATCTACTGTAATGTACATAATCCCAATGTCGACTCAAAGCCTGTTTTCTTCAAAAATTCCTTCCTCCTGTGGTGAATGTTTAAAACAATCCTGTACATCACAAATAGAAATCATATTCTTGTTCTGTAGTGATTGAGAATATCATCCTGCTATACTGTACTACCTTGTTCCATAAGATGGCGCTGTCACACTCTTCCAACTGTGCTGCATTTCACTAGGAATAGGTTTATCCAATACATAGGAGATAGGGGGGGGGGGGGGGGGGTCACTGTAATACTCTAATATTTTCACTTATAACACCCTTGTGCAATTAATAATTAATGCATGTAATGAGTGACGACCTGAAATAAAGTCTAATAATAGTTTATTGAAATCTTGCTCTTTTTGTTTAGAAGTGGGTCCAAGATGTGCATTCACCAATTCATTAATTTTTTTATTCATTTGCCAAACTACATGGTCCGATTAGGGTTGCAGAGAGAATGGAGGCTCTCTTAGCTGACACTTGGCCAAGGCAGGGTACACTGTGAACACCTCACCAATCCATCACAGGACCAACAGACAGACAGACACACACACACACACACACACACACACACACACACACACACATAGGGGCAATCTGGAATGGCCAAGTAAGCTAATATGCATGTCTTTCAACAGTGGAAGAAAACAAGTGTGAGATTTCCTTTCGGCTTTTTCCCTTTATCAGGGGTTGCCACAGTGAATGAGTCGCACGTTTGATTTGGCACAGGTTTTTACGTCGGATGCCCTTCCTGACACAACCTTTTAGCAAGGGACAGAAACACGCTGACGGCTTTGCAGCTACTCATTACGAAAGTCAGCAATGGTTCTTTTACATGAACCTCTCACCATAGACAGTGAGAGACATGGCCCGCCTATGATACCCCAGTTAGCTGCACTGGGGGGGCAGTGACAACCTTGTGGAAAATGGGACTCGACCCCCCCCAACCTTAGGATCAGCGCCGTATACCACTAGACCACCACTGCCCCTGGAAGAAAACCAGTGTACCCAGAACACAACAGAGAGAACATGCAAACTGAACACAGAAATGCTCTTTCCAAGCCTGGGCTCGAGCATTGGCGTGACTTTTAGAAGGTGGAGAAGTCAGAGATCAAGTGTTCAGTTCAGTTCAGTCACCGCTTAATCCTAATTAGGGTTGCTGGGAGGCTGGTGCCCATCCCAGCGGACTCCAAGCGAGGGCAGAGTACACCCTGGACAGCTCACCAGGCCATCGCAGGGCGGAAACACACTGACGGCTTTGGAGCTACTCTTGTCAAAAGTCAGCAATGGTTCTTTTACATGAACCTCACACCATAGACAGTGAGAGACATGGCCGGCCATTGATAACCCAGTTAGCTGTATTGGGGGGGACAGTGGCAGCCTGTGGCGAGTGGGGCTTGAATCCCCAACCTTAGGCTCAGTGATCCAGCACCTTTTACCACTAGGCCACCACTGCCTGAGATCAAGTGTTCTTCATCAAAATGTTGATATTTACTAGTATTGCACCCAGTATTAAATAATTGCTAATAATGCTAATAACAATATTGCGCACTATTGATACTTGGATATAGGAGTAAGCAAATGTTGTTTTTTAGAAAGACATTATGGCGAATCCCATTTATTTCTAATGTATAACACTGTATTTCATGTTTATTTAATATGCCTGGTAAGTGAATGAGGACTGTTACACTTATATTTAAATTTTTATACACGATACAAACAATACGATTACACAGACTTAATAGATGTAAGGTTATAGCTATTAAATTTCCACAGTAACTGCTGCAGTGTTGCTGTATTTCCCTTTTTGTCTGCTGTGTGTACGGGGGTCGCATGGACCGGAATATAAATTAGGTGAAGGCAGCAGCAGTTGTAGGTTTATTGACAATTTACAATCTATGTATGCTATCCCGGGATTTAGTGTTATCTTTGATCCCTTAATACAGTAGTTCTATCTCACTAGTTCTGGTTCATCCCCTGCTGAGAAATCCAACTTGGTCTGAGCAGCGACCACCAGCTGACCAAAACACATCTGAAAGCAAGTAGAAAGGAAAAGTTCCCAAATTACTGCTAATAATGCTAATGCTACTAATTCTCATTCATTCTCATTCATTAATACCTCCATTTCACTGGAGCACGGCATGCAATGATCGTGGCGGAAAGGCGCGGAAAGTAGTTTACGGTAGAACTTCTGCATTTTTATACGGAAAATGGGTGAAAATCCTACGGAAAAGTGGAAATTCTTACACTCGCGAAACGTTCATAGCATGTGCGCAACAGGTACGCCAAAGTGACCCCATGGAACACTTACGGAATTTTTTTTCCATGAACTTGCTTTTGAACATGTTCAAAAGCACGTTCACGGAATATTTTGGCCTGCCAGAGGCATACGGAAGTGGAGGAAGACTTGAGGAATAACTACGGAATCACACAGAATGACACGGAAAATGAGGGCATAATTGCAGAACGTTTGCAGATGACAACATTTTTGCTTTCGTAAGTCTGCCGTGCTCGAGTGAAATGGGGGTATTACTGAACCGCTTAATCCTAATTAGGGTCGCAGGGAGTCTGGTGCCCATCTCAGCTGATTCTGGGTGAGGGCAGAGTACACGCTGGACAGCTTTACCAGGCCATTGCAGAGCGCTACTAATACTCATAATGCTATTGTTTAAAAATGCTAATAATGAATAATTTCTAATTACTGTTGCTGCGGTAATTAGGTCTTGAGTTTGAGTCCCGGACTCGGTGAGGGTATTTACATGTTCTCCCCATGCAGGGGTTTCCCCTGGGTTTATTTCCAAAGTCCAATAACATGCACGTTGGGCTAACTGGATGTTCTAAATTGCTCCTAAGTGCAAATGTGAATGTTCTTGTGACTGGTCAGCTGTTCAGGGTGTACCCTTCTTCACTCGAAGTCGGCTGAGATAGACTCCAGCTTTGCTGAGATGCAAGGCAGATTAAAAGGTTCAGAAAATAAATGAATGGATAAATATGCTCTCACCATTCACTTAAAATCTAGCAAAATAATACAAGCTTTTTACATGCTGATTATAATAATAGTAAATAGTCATCATCATCATCATCATTTTCTGTAACCGCTTCATCCTAATTAGGGTCGCGGGGAGGCTGGTGCCCATCCCAGCCAACTCAGGGCGAGGGCAGAGTACACCCTGGACAGCTCGCCAGGCCATCGCAGGGCGGAAACACGCTGACGGCTTTGCAGCCTACTCTTGTCGAAAGTCAGCAATGGTTCTTTTACATGCCTCACACCATAGACAGTGAGAGACATGGCCGGCCTTTGATAACCCAGTTAGCTGCACTGGGGTGGACAGTGACAACCTTGTGGAGAGTGGGACTCGAACCCCCAACCTTTGGATCAGCGATCCGGTGCCTTATACCACTAGACCACCACTGCCCCTATAGTAAATAGTAATAGTTTAAATTCTTCCCAGTGACCTCCCTGATCTGCTCCACAATTCTGCTTCGCCACTCTTTTATATTTCATTCAAACTTATTCTTTCTGTACAGCATTGGTATTCACTGGTCGTTTACGAGTAACTTCGGTAACGCTCATTCCAGGCACTCAGGCCTACAACTGATTCACTCCTGGCCTTTAATGCCACAAGCAGGCCTGTATGTCTATTTATACCTCTCTGCCAATTCTTTTGCCCTTTGACTTTATCTCTTGTAACTGTAGACCAGAAGGTTAAATGTCACATGGCACATTAATGGGGTATTTAAACTGCACTGTGTGTCTCTGCTTTACAGCAGGGACCAATTTCTCCCCAATGCTCAAGAGAAGAAAACCAATATTTAAAGGTACATTGCACTGTAGTCCATTAAGTACACTGCATTGCATCTAAACTCTTCTGTGTTCTGGCTCCAAGGTGTTGAACTTCCTCTGGATGTCCAGATAGCTGAGACACTGGGTATCTTCAAACAAAGGCTGAAAACATACCTTTTTCAGCAGTTTGTAGATTAGCACTATGCTGTACACACACACACACACACACACACACACACACACACACACAAAACACCTCCCCACCCCACACGTTCTAACAAACCAGTATAAGAATATATTTACTCATTGCGACTTTAAAGCTCTTCTATATGTTTCTCTGGATGTAAATTTAAATAACTGTTTTAAAATACATTACTTAATATTTCTAGAGCGTTTGCTAACAATCTATTGATTTTAACCTACTTTTTAACCCGCAGTGTCATCACAATGAGCAAGCATTGCATCATGATAAACTCTGTCCTTTCTTTGAAAGGAACTCTACTAAAACCATATGCAGCAATCAAATGCTGCACAAAATACGGACAAGAAGCCAATATGGGCAGTGGTGGCCCGGTGGTATGGTGCTGGATTACTAATCCCAAAGTCACGGATTCAAACCCCGGTTTGTCACTGCTGTCCCTAAACTGGGTTATCAAAAGAACCATTACTTATGTTTATCAAGAGTAGCATGCGAAGGCCTCACTAGCTGTCCAGGGTGTACTCTGCCCAGAGTCGGCTGAAGTGGGTGCCAGCCTCTTCAAGACCTTAATTAGGATTATGCGGTTCAGAAAATGAATGACGAGGCCAGTATTTCCCAACAGAAATGTCTCCAGCTGAGAATTGACCATTTAGGGTTATATATTTATGTATTGTTTCATGTTCATCATCATCATAGCTTATCCCCATAGAGTAGTGTAGCAATTGGTCTCTTCCTAAGAAAATTACCTGGGACGCGGGAATGCTTTCTACTTGTCCCCAGAAACACGCTGATGGCTTGGCCCACCTTTGATAACCCAGTTAGCTGCACTGGGGGGACAGTGACAACCCTGTGGGGACTCGAACCCCCAAACTTAGGATCAGCGATCCAGTGCCCTATACTGCCCTATACCACTAGACCACCACTGCCCTATATATATATATATATATATATATATATATATATATATATATATACACACACACACACACACACATACATAGATTCTGCATGTGGGAGGAATCAGCATCTGATTCGCACATTTGATTTGGGAGAAGTTTTTATGCCCTTCCTGTCACAACGCTTTTAGCAAGGGATAGCAACACGCTGACGGCTTTGCAGCCTACTTTTTACGACAGTCAGCAATGGTTCTTTTACATGCCTCTCACCATAGACAGTGAGAGACATGACCCGCCTTTGATAACCCAGTTAGCTGCACTGGGAGGACAGTAACAACCTTGTGGGGACTCGAACCCTCAACCTATCCCTCGTCTGTACATGTCCAAACCATCTCAATCTAGCCTCTCTGACTTTGTCTCCAAAACATTTTACATGGGCTGTCCCTCTGATGTACTCATTTCTGATTCTATCCATCCTCATTACTCCCAGAGAGAACCTCAACATTTTCATCTCGCCTCAACATTTTTATCTCGCCTCAACATTTTCATCTCCCTCAACATTTTCATCTCGCATCAACATTTTCATCTAGTCTCAACATTTTCATCTTCCTCAACATTTTCATCTCGCCTCAACATTTTCATCTCCCTCAACATTTTCATCTCGCCTCAACATTTTCATCTCGCCACAACATTTTCATCTCGCCTCAACATTTTCATCTCCTTCAACATTTTCATCTCGCCTCAACATTGCTATCTCGCCTCAATATTTTCATCTCGCCTCAACATGTTCATCTCGCCTCAACATTTTCATCTCGCCTCAACATTTTTATCTCGCCTCAACATTTTTATCTCGCCTCAACATTTTCATCTCGCCTCAACATTTTCATCTCGCCTCAACATTTTCATCTCCCTCAACATTTTCATCTCGCATCAACATTTTCATCTAGTCTCAACATTTTCATCTTCCTCAACATTTTCATCTCGCCTCAACATTTTCATCTCCCTCAACATTTTCATCTCGCCTCAACATTTTCATCTCGCCACAACATTTTCATCTCGCCTCAACATTTTCATCTCCCTCAACATTTTCATCTCGCCTCAACATTGCTATCTCGCCTCAATATTTTCATCTCGCCTCAACATTTTCATCTCGCCTCAACATTTTTATCTCGCCTCAACATTTTTATCTCGCCTCAACATTTTCATCTCGCCTTAACATTTTCATCTCGCCTCAACATTTTCATCTCGCCTCAACATTTTTATCTCGCCTCAATATTTTCATCTCGCCTCAACATTTTTATCTCGCCTCAATATTTTCATCTCGCCTCAACATTTTCATCTCATCCATATTATACAACAACAAGGGTCTGATATTATGGCAGTTGGTGCTACGAAAAAGTCGCTTCGATAGTTATTTATTTCTCATTTCTGATTTGAAAACCACAGGTCCAGTCAGCCCTAGTTACCCACCATGTGCACAGACCAGCATCAATGCATCAGCTGGAAGAACTTACAGGGCTACTTCCCCTTTAAATGTTGCAGTGGGGCGGGACAGAGAAAACCAAACAAGCGAGTGTGTATGTGTCGGTCGGGAGGGTTACATGCTCTCCATTCCAGTTGGCATCCGGATCACCCAGGCAAACTTGTAGGGCGAAATGGTGAAGATTAGTGTTGTCAAGACCAACGCGTACAGCGACCAAAAGCCAGGAACCAGTGGCTTGAGGAAGAGGGTAACTGTGTTCCAGCAAAACCCGAATTATGCCGAAAATTTCATCCAGAGTATTATATCTGCCATCGAGCCCTCTGAGAGACAGGAGGGCACTCTGGTGGTGGGAGGAGATGGTCGGTTTTTCATGAAAGATGCCATTCAGCTGATCGTCCAGATTTCTGCAGCCAATGGGGTTAGTAGGTTGAGTTGATCATTGTGACTTTTATGCATTGTATTTAAATATGCATGGATCTGTTTTTGCATGCATGCATTCAGCAGTCGGTGCTAACTACCTCTTTTTGAAAGACTTTTGACGTCACATAATTACCTAATTCCAAGTGCACACTTTTGCAACATATCCTGCAGCTCGCGCGTGCTGTGATACTTCACAGAGCTCAGTTGTCATCAATGACCTCTGTGATCTTTCCCGAAAAGGTGTCAGAGGCAAAGAGACACCTTTGACATTTCAAGGCTTTGCTACATGGGGAAATCTCTCTCTCTCTCTCGCTCTCTCTCTCTCTCTTTCTCTCATTAAGGAAGTGCATTTATAACACTGCACAGCACTACAAATGACCCTTAGTCAATCTGACCTTCTAATGGTCAGAAATAACACACTAGCCTCTTAGGGTAAACATTAAATATAAAGCGATTCGGGATTAAACCAGAATGGAGCGTGCGTTTCCGTTGTTGGGGGTGTGTGTTGCAACTGCGCATGCGCACCGGGGGCATGACAGTTGTCACGTTGCAGTTCACAAACAAGTGTGTCCTGTGAGTTTCATCCATGCTTTATTTCTCCAAAGTCACCTATGTCATGAATTCCTCTTTGTTTAATAAAGTGTTAAACAAAGCACCACTCTGAAACACGTGATACTGTGTGTTTATAAAAATAAATATTTGTGTTCTACTGATAATTTGTAGGTCGAGGTTGTACTTCTACATGTAGAAGTCGTTATTTCATCTCTGGGGGAAATTCTCTTTGTAAGTTTCTCATTTCTATGGTGCAAATAGCCTCGTGGCATTGTGGGTAATGTAGGAATTCAAATTCAGGGATTTTGCAACAAGACCACAGAGAGAGAGATTGATCTTCTACCAGGCTGTAAAATGAAGTATTACAACACCCCCTGCTGGACACTTCCAAGAAAATGGCCTTTTCCTTATTACATTTAAATTGTTGTGAGGTGTACAATTCTAGAGCCAATCCAGATGAAACTTGTCATGACATTAAAGCTTCTGATCTTGAATGTAGGTAGCAAATTGTTTTCAAATTGGGTGTGTTTTTACAGAACTATTATATTTATTATTATTAGGCTTTGGTGGCCGTGGTAAAGGGCACTGGATCGCTGATCTGAGGGTTTGGGGTTCAAGTCCCACTCTCCACAAGGTTGTCACTGTCCCCCCCCCACCCCTCGTGCAGCTAACTGGGTTATCCAAGGCCGGTCATGTCTCTCGCTGTCTATGGTGAGAGGTTCATGTAAAAGAACCATTCCTGACTTGTCGAAAAAACCTATGACAAATCAAACATGTGGTGATTCGTTGTGGCGACCCTTGAGAAAATGGGAACAGCCGAAAAGATCTTATTATTATCATTATTCATTCATTCATTATCTGAACCACTTAATCATAATTAGGGTAGTGGGGAGGCTGGCACCCATCTCGGCCAACTCTGGGCGAGGTACTGTGCATGTTTTTGGTCTGTGGGAGGAAACCTGAGTACCCTGAAGAAAATCACACAAACATGAGGAGAACATGCAAATTCCACACAGACACACCTGAGCTGGGAATTGAACCCAGGACCTTCTTGCTGTGAAGCAGACATGCTAAACACTACTACTACTACTACTACTAATAATAATAATAATACTGCTGATGTGATGTCATCAGTGCATGGATTCCTTCCAAAATGTAGTAATCTTTGGTGCCAAGGCCAACTCATGATAAACATTTTAGATTCCTCTGTCAAAAACTATGGACAAAATGTTGCTAACAGACAGGAAAACAAATAATCTAATGCAGGTGAAAACCTTATCATAACCTCCTTTACTGGTGGAAGTAACAAATTAAATCTTGGTTATACTGTACTTTGGTGAAAATAATACAGAGGCTGGTCGGTCGAGGGTCAAATTTTTTTAAAATTGCAGATTTGATTTGAATCATTTTAACCTTTACTGTAATATTTGTTTTCTTATTTTCCTCTTCATTGCTTTAACATTGCCTCATTATCTTTTAGTATGGTTCTGGAAAACATGGCGTATTCTCTAACTCAGGGACAGTTATTTATCTGATGCTGGATCAATTTATAGTGTCAACATCACCTTGACCTTTTGCATGTAAACGTGATTACGCTACGGATTTCTCTCCTGTTCTTTCCTGTTTCAGATTGGCCGACTGGTTATTGGTCAGAATGGAATCATGTCTACACCTGCAGTGTCCTGTGTAATCCGCAAATTAAAAGCTGTTGGAGGAATCATTCTAACAGCCAGCCACAATCCTGGTGGTCCCAATGGGGACTTTGGCATCAAGTATAACATCTCCAATGGAGGTACACAAGGCTTTGATATGGGATATGCACCCTTTATCATTTAAAATGCTGATCTTTCTTGTAGCATGGTACAAATTTAATCAGGGTTCTACCCTTCAGAGTATCTGAAGTATCACTGTAGGTATGTGCTTCAATGCATCCACTCATTTGGGAGGGGAAATTTTGCGCATGGGGGGGTTTAGGAGTTAACATGTCCAGCTCACAGCAAGAAGGTCCTAGGTCCCATTAATACAAAAAAAAAAAACAACAACAACAAAACAAAAACAAGTTTATGTATGATTATATCCCTTTCTTACAATGTTTCTGTTCTAACACCTTATGTTTGGCCACTTGCCAAACTTCACTCAGGACTCAGCTATGAGAAGTGGTGTGCTGTCAGTATTATTCAAGCCTGGCTAGGATCTGTTTATATGTCCATATTTATCCATGAAGTAACTGCGTGTTGTGGCAGATTGTATAAGGTATTGTCCTTGATATCTCTTTAAAAATTATAAGACATTCTAACATACAAAATTTGACGTTCCAGGACCTGCACCAGAGGGCATTACTAATAAAATCTTTGAGATCAGCAAAAGTCTTCAAGAGTACCACATCTGCCCAGAGCTCAAGGTGGATTTGTCTACTATTGGCAAACAGACATTCGAAGTGGACACTCTGAAGTCATTCACAGGTTCATTCTCAAATCGAGATCCATTCCATTGCTGCGTTTTACATTTATTGAAACTTGTCTGGCTCATTATATTATCTTTTTTGTCTTTGTTCTGCTGTAGTGGAGATCGTGGACTCAGTAGAGGCATATGCAGAGATGCTTAGGGACATCTTTGACTTTGCTGCATTGAAGGACTTACTCTCTGGGCCTAATCACATTAATGTCCGGTTAGATGCAATGCATGGAGGTGAGGACTGTCATTACAATAACATAAAAATGTACAGGATGTCATTATAGTATATAGTTTCATTACTGAATGATTGCATGGAACAGATTGTTAAAGTCCAATAACTTGAAAGAGTTACAAGACAGTACAACGAAATAGAATAGACTGTTGCTATAGTAAGCTATACCATAATAATCCCTATTAGAATAAAATTTTACAACTTCTTGCAAATGAATAGCTTCATTAAAGAAGAGTTGACTACAATATAGCATTGTTCATTCATTTCATTTTCTGAACCGTTTAATCCTATTTAGGGTCGCAGGGAGGCTGATGCCCGTCTCGGCCGACTCACCATAGACAGTGATAACCCAGTTAACTTCACTGTGGGGGGCAGTGACAACCCATTGAGAGTGGGGCTTGAACCCCGAACCTTGGGACCAGTCATCCAGCACCTTTATCACCAGGCCACCACTGCCTGGTGGGTGTATTTACTGATGTCCACCCAAAATTTCAGTATGAATATTTGCTGGTACAAGAAGAGTCTTGCATCCTGCAGCTCGGCAATGATATTCCATTTGATGAAGGTAGCGCGGAACAGTTTTTGAGCTGGTATGGCTTCTGCGATGTCTGCGGCCATGGAACAGAGATTTCTTTCCTCACTGCTCTTCGTAATGGTATAGGTCGACCTAGCCATGGTCCTGTAGTGGTCTTACCTTCACTGTTGAATTAGTGCATCACAGCATGCTGGGCCTTCTCCACTTTACCAATTGTGTGTACTTAGTTATTTCTTTTGGGTGGTCTGTCCAATTTCCATTTTTTTTTCTTCTGGAGGTGAGATTCATTATATACTGGTGATTGACTCAATCTAGATCTTAAAACCTTCCAACTTTTTCTCTGGATTAAGTCGCTCATCATGTTGGCAGTGTGTATTGAGTCATTCAAGAACTTCCCAATCAGATTTCAATACGCATCATTTTTAGTCGACAGACGGAATGTTTCTGTGGACTTCATAAGTTGTTCTGCTGCCACTATAATAAGTGGCATCTTACGTGGCATCTTAAGTGGCATCAGTCAACCTGTTCCAAAAGCTGCCATGGAAACCCAAGCTATCATCCACAGAGCTCGACCAATAAGCTTGTATGTTTTGATTCATGAGCAGTACTTTTTCTTTGGTCTTCATATCACATTGGTAAAGGTTAATGGTGGTTTCAGAACATTTGTGGCTTGTGAATGTGTTTCATTGCGATTTCCAATCTGGCCTTCTATGTCTTGCTCTGATTGCTGGGTTTACATCTTGTGGTATTGTCGGTGTACTTCAGCTCTCAAAGTTTTCTTTGAAGGGTGGCTTGTGATAACTTCAGCCCTGGTCTGTATAGCTTGTTGTTAAGGATGTCTGTTGACTTTTCCTCAACCACTTGTCATCAACTGCTTCTTTTTCCTTGGCGAACCTGTGTGATATCTGGTTGTTAGTACAGCAGTGGTTTCTTTCCCCCCCACAACATTCCAAATTGTTGTACTGACTATCCCCAGTGTTTGTGTATTGACTCAGTTTGGTTTTCCATCGTTCCTCAGTTTCAAGATGGCTGACCTTTCTCTGATTAACAACCACAGCTTTTGTTAATTTAACAGGTGCAGTTGTCACAAGTGAAACCCATGCTATGTCTCCAACCAAGACTCCAAGATATTCAGAGCTATTAAGTGTTGAAATGATTGTTGTAACAGTGCATACCTGCCAGTCACATGCTCCAGTGTTTTGCTTTTGAGAACCGTCTGGGTTCTTCAATGCATCTTGTTGTAAACATCAGGAAATGAAAGCAATCGTTATCCAACTATATATTGTAACGTATCCATCTTTTGGTTTCAAACCCAAATATCTTTGGTGTATAACAAAAACAAAATAACCTTCCTGGCTGCTCTAATACTTTCAGAGAAGACCGTAAATATAGTTGATTTATTTTGTATTACAGTATGTGCTGGGGAAGAGAATGGATATTCACTTCAGTACAAATGAATAAAACAGTAGAGCTGTATTACATTAAAATGTAGAAAAATAGTTTTATTTGGATAGAATTTCACTGTAATGCACTTGAATGGAACAGAATTTTATGGCAACATTTTTTCTTGTATGTCTCTCCAGAAATAAAAAATTGAAAGGCTCAGTGCCACAGCCTGCAAAGTCACTTTTATTCTTTTATTTACTTATTTATTTATTCATTCATCCATTCATTCATTTATTTAGAAAAAAATACAAATAATATGATTTAAGTCACATTTTTCACATTATTCGGGATTTTTGCTGTAAAGAAGCTACAATTGTTCACTTTGAAGTTGAACTTTTTCAGACCTCTATTATTAGAATATGACTTCATTTATCATCATGGACTTATTATAGCATTAAGCACTTCAGCCAAGACTTTAACAACTATAATAGGTCTTTCACAGCTTTTTTTTGAACAAGACATTATTGCTCTTATCTTGTTGAAAGATACATTCATACGTATTCGTGTTATTATATACAGCGATCCCTCTCTACTTCGTGCTTCTATTTCTGATGTTTCAGTGCTTAGTGTTTTTTTTTTTTTTAAATATTCATTGAAAAATAGGGGAAAAGTTAAGGGAAATGCCACAAAACAAGGCCAGTTATGCAAAAAAAGAAAACCCAACAAAACTACTTACGTTTTTATGTGAGGCGTGTATCTGAGTGTGTGTGTGTGTGTGTGTGTGTGTGTATCTTATGCATTATTTTTGAATGTTTAATTGTTTTTATAGCATTGAATATGTATTTATTGATATTATATACACACATACATGCACGGATATGTCAGTCGGGGGGGTGTCGATCCTATTTCACGGAAATCGGCTGTTGCGGGGGGGGGGGGGGTCTCGGTCCTCATTAACTGCGGAAAGTGAGGGATCCCTGTGTATTATTTTTAAATAACTTATGAAAAGCCATTTTGCTGAAATGACAAAGTTTTTCATTCCGTAATCTTTTTCTTGACAGTGGTGGGCCCCTACGTGAAGAAGATCGTGTGTGAGGAACTGGGCTCCCCCGCCAACTCCGCTGTTAACTGTGTACCTTCTGAGGACTTTGGTGGTCACCATCCAGACCCTAATTTGACCTACGCTGCGGACCTAGTGAAAACGATGAAGGGAGGCGAATATGATTTTGGAGCAGCTTTTGATGGTGATGGTGTATGTGTTCATGCTTCTCCAATCTCCATTAATCTCTGATTTATTTATAATTTTAGGGGTGCACAATCCTAACAATAGAATACTGTAATTATGTTGATATTATAGCTTGCTGTATAAACATCAATGAAACATTTTTCTCACTGATTTTCCAAACCAATTAATCCTATTAGGGTCATAGGGAGGCTGGAGCCTATCTCAGCTGATACTGGGTGATGATTGGGTGAACCCTGAGCAGCCTTCAAGACCATTGCAGGGCTATTCCACTCAAAACCACCCACATTCACATCTAGTGGAACTATGGAACAGCCAATTAGCCAGCCTAACATGCTTGTCTTTAGACCGTGAGAAGAAACCGGGGTAGATGAAGGACATTCAGGTGCACGGGGAGATTGTGTAAACACCACATAGAAACATCCGAATCCAAGAACCCAGGTTCTTGTAGCCTTGAGGTGGACATGCCAACCACTACACTGCCATGTTTGCTTTAGTGAAATACTGACCAGCCTTAATTTCGAGACATTTAGTAGGTTTTTGTATGTTTGAGGGGGGTTTTCTGGGCTTCATACCGATTGTGAAATTCACAGTAAACCTACGGAAAGCTTGCATGGGTTCTCTGAGACAGCAGTGAGAGAGATTTCTCATGCAGAGCTTTACTATATACCACATGGTAAAATATAGAAAATAAAAAAAAATGGATCACACCACCTGGTCCATCACAATGTTCCAGTGCTTCATGACAGTATTTTTTTGAAACTAATTCAAAGTTTGAATTTTTCTTTTTTTTTTTGACCGATACAAATGCAAACCATTCAAACTGTGCAAAATGTAGTTTGCTGTATTTCTATGATTTCAGAATCAATGACCTTGTAAAGTGTATTTCACTGCTGTTTCAATTCAAGTATTAGCCATTCGAGATGGTGTCGATGAAGCCTGTCATAACAAACCAATCTTTTGTAGTATAAAGGCATATTAGTACTACATGAGAATGGCACAATCTGATTGGCTTGTTATTGAAGAGAATTTATTATGCCAACTGGATAATGCTTGAATCTAAATTGATGATTTGTGGGTTGTCAAAGTCACATTGCAGCAGGCAGTGTAATCATTGTCACACTTTAAAAGTGAAAATAAATAAAGAATTTTGCTTCTCCCCTGGTCACCAGAAGGAGGTAATGCAGAGGACTAAAGACCAGTCCCTCATACCAAGCCGACAAAAGATACGTTTGGTTGGGGGGGAAACAACAAAAGTCTAATTCCTGTAAATAAAAAAAAAATGTATAAATTATATATGAATACCTTGGTTCCAGATTTAGTTTCTTTTTATTGCGTAAGTCTAAAATGAATGAAACAGCTAGCTTGTGTTAGCGGTTAGCTTAGCACAAGCTGTGAGTTGTTTTGATTTTTTTTCTGTCAGGTTAGAGCTGTTAACTGTATATAAGGAGGTGATCTACCAACAGAATGACCAAACAGAACATGTTCTGTTGTAGCTATGGATATAGTAATCAAATTTGTATTTTTTTTTAAAAAGCTGTTGATAACTGAGTATCTCACCTTTTTATCCTCTGTTCCTTGCTTTAGGATCGTAACATGATCCTTGGTAAACATGGATTCTTTGTAAATCCATCTGACTCTGTCGCAGTGATTGGTGCAAATATTACTTGCATCCCATACTTCCAGAAAACTGGTGTTAAAGGTCTGGCACGCAGCATGCCCACCAGTGGTGCTCTAGACAAGTAAGATCAGCCCACTTTATTTTACTGTGTAACCATAGAACGACAAACTGAGTTTGAACCAAGACATTACCATCCTTCTTCTCATGATAAATATCCTAGCACATCTCGAGAGTGATGTTTTCTTGTGTTTAGTATAGTACCTATATTGATTGGTTGTGTTTGACAGTGTGGCCAAAGCCTTGAAGATGCAGCTGTTTGAAACTCCCACAGGCTGGAAGTTCTTTGGGAACTTAATGGATGCAGGCAAACTGTCTCTGTGTGGGGAAGAGAGCTTTGGCACTGGTGAGTGGAAACCACAGATCTGTATGTTACCTCTGCTATATAGATTATTTCGATAATAATTCAAGTGTTTGAGTTCTACATATAATAATTTAGGAGTCTCTATGTCTAATAATAATAATAATAATAATAATAACAACAATAATTTGAGAGGCTCTAGATCTCTCAACTGACACATCAACACCTCAGACTTGCTCCATACTCCTGACTCCTGGACAAGCAATATTCTCATGCAATATTCTGTGAAGCACGCACATCCACACACTTAAATGTTAACTGCAATGGTTAAAATGTACTCGGTGAAGTGTCACCAACATGCAGTAGATTAATATTTTACTATATTCATAATGTTCATGTCCTGCGTTGACAACTATATGCAGTGTTTACAATTGTTTAGTCATGGAAATTATGGTGGGGGGGAGAGCCAATTCATTCATTTTCTGAACAACTTGATCCTAATTAGGGTAGCGGGGAGGCTGGTGCCCATCTCGGCCAACTCAGGACGAGAGCATTGTACACCCTGGACGGCTCGCCAGGCTATAACAGACCTGACGGCTCTACAAGCTCTCTCTAACGGCTCCAAGCTGACGGCTTTACAGCAACTCTTTATGAAAGTCAGCAATGGTTCTTTTGCATGAACCTCTCACCACAGACAGTGAGACACACGGCTGGCCTTTGATAACCCGGTTAGCTGTACTGGAGGGGGTTGGGGACGGCAGTGACAACTTTTTAAAGTGGGGCTTGAACCCCAACCATGGGATTGGTATTCCAGCATGTTACCACCGGGGCACTACTGCCCACTGAGTCAATTGTAATGCGTGTAAAAAAAATCTGAATCTTTTTTTTTTTTTTTAAGTCCTACTCAATGTTACTCATGTTAAGCCATAATTTTGCAAAATGCACAATAACTACTTAAGATAAATACTGAAAACTTTGTTAAACGCGGAGCATAATAGAGGCTTTTTGGAGCCAATGGAGTTGCCTCTGGTTGAGTGTTCCAGCACTACATGAAAGTATGTCGTTTTTCAGTACATTCTCTTTTACACGTGTGTAAATGTGATATTTTGTGTGTTTCTAGAAATACACTTTTAAAATTTTAAGCTTTTATTATATGTCGTCATCCCCTGGGAGTAAAGCAGCTGGAAAACACAGGACTATATATTTAGATGTAGCAGGTTCTCTATGCTTATCTGAAAATAAGCAAAGATTCAGAAGCTGGCTTTCATGGTGTTGCTAGGGATAGGAAAATTTAACAATGAAGCCATTTTTATTGGTCTACCAAGGAATATTATACCGTTACATCAAATGATTCCATAGCACGAATTCCAAGCTAAGATTTGACTTTGGACATAGCAGTCGAATACATTAGTATTGAGCAATGCTAACTGATTTTTTTTTTTTTTTGGTAATTTTCTGGATATTTCTACGTCAAGAGGTTATGGTGGGAGGTCACGGGTTTGAATCATGAAGATCTTGGAGTTTGGTGGAATTGTGCTGATTGTGGCAAAAAAATTTCACTGTGTTAAAAATTTTGCCATTATGTATTGTGATTGGCCCCAGTCGTGATTGAGTGTGGGAAGCGCGGAAGAATTCGCTAGCGCTTAACAGAGAGTAACAGACCTTGATGCACCATCATTGGGCATCTTGCATCAAATTGAGCAAAAAATTTCATCTCCTGGATGCAGCTGTCTCCTTTTTATATCCCAAGCGTTCTCATAACTTGTGGCACTTCGCACTTTTTTCAATCACGAAGATTGTGGATATTGTGTCCCAGTGTAAACCCGGCGGTAGTTGTGAGGGTTAATGCTAGCTTGAGATCTGTTCACTGTTGTACTCATTCTGACCCTGTAGGTGTTTTGTCTGTCAGGGTCTGATCATATCCGAGAGAAAGATGGCCTCTGGGCTGTGCTCGCTTGGCTGTCTATTGTGGCCAGTCGTAAGCAGAGTGTGGAGGATATCTTGAAAGAACACTGGCAGAAGTTTGGTAGGAACTTCTTTACAAGGTGAATAAGCTGTGACTCTTCTTCTTCTTTTCCTTTTGGGATTTCAACTCTTTTTTTCCATTTCACTGGTCACCACAGTGAATCATCTGATTTTCATGTTTGATTTGGCATAGGTTTTTACATTGGATGCCCTTCCTTACACAACCCTATTAGCAAGGGGCAGAAACACGCTGAGGACTATGCAGCTCCTCTTTATGAATGTCATCAATGGTTCTTTTACATGAAACTCGCACCGTAGACAGTGAGAGACATGGTTGGCCTTTGATAGCCCAGTTAGCTGCACTGGGGGTAAATAAACTGTGACTATATACAGTATATACATATTATTACGAATATGGACGTAATAAGCGCCCTGCTTCAATAAGAGCACCCCCCCACCCCCCGGTTTTTTATCTTGCGTCTAATAACCGCCCATGTCTACTGGGAGCAAAATGGAAGATCAAACTTACCAATTTTATTCGATCAGTCTCTCTAACCGTAAAATGAGGCGTTCACTGCCTGTAAAAGCGAGTTTACATGGTGTTTCAAGACCCTCTGCCACTGGGGAATGTCTATAATGTTCATCAGTAACAACACATTTGATCGTTCCACCGTGCTTTAAAAAACAGGAAAATATTTTGCTGTGCTCGCTTGGTAAATGTCCAACAACCGATGAACCATTCTAAACTGCTACAGCAAAACTATGGGATGCTCTGAATAAATGGAGCGACGAGCCAGATATGGACCTATCAGAAAGTGATGACGAGTATTTTTCACCTGATTCTCCTGCTCACTAACTTCGTACATTTAAAGACGTTCCAGGCCATGTGCTTTTCAACGTGCCATGTGCTAAAGTTGGCATTCCTGTTTATTGGCTCGATTTTACATTGGGGGAAAATATTTAAAGGAACAGCACCGGGAGGGAAAATTAAAGGTTTTTTTTTTTAATTATGCTGTTTTCTGTTTATTTTCAGCTTTCATGTAAGTAGTTTGGTTGATACCACAAAATGAATAATACAAATACCAGTAAAACTCTTTTATTGTTCTGTTATTATTCATGTTTTCCACCTCGATGGTAATAAGCACTTACCATTCCACTCTACTGTAATAACGCTTTAATAAGCGCCCACCCATTCCAATTTTTTAAGCGCCCTGGGCGCTTATCACGTCGATTACGGTGTGTGTGTGTGTGTGTGTGTGTGTGTGTGTGTGTGTGTGTATAATGTATGTATGTTTTTTTTGTTTTTGTTTTTTTTGAGGTTAGTGATTGAGAAGGGCAAAAATGCAGGTAATGATGATCAGTATGCATTATTTTTTATTATTTTAAATATGATTGTCATAAAATTCATTGTACCTAAAAATAGTCTGTGGACAAATCATGAAATAAAAATATGTCCTTTATGTAAATAAAGTTTCGCATTTTGGGTCTTCCTCTTATAATAGATGGAGATCATTTAAGGATATACAGCAAAAATATATAACAGAGGGAAAAAGTGTGCCACTATAAACTTTCAGCCAAAATAACAACATAGAAAGAATGTTTTATTTTGCATCCTGAGATCCACGTAATAACCAAACCAATTTGTACGCTGAATGTAAACAGAAGGCTCAGTAAAGATGATGCTTTTTTTATTCATTGTGGTGATTTCCATCATTTCTCACTCTATTGTAGATATGATTATGAGGAAGTGGACTCTGATGCTGCTAATAAAATGATTGCCGACTTGCAGCAAACCATGTTTGATAAAGCCTTTATTGGACAGAAGTTCTCCTTTGGAGATAAAACATATGAGGTAGAGAAAGCTGATAACTTTGAATATACAGACCCAGTGGATGGCAGTGTCTCAAAGGGACAGGTAAGCTGAAGAAACACCAACGAGGACTTTTTATTTATTTATTTATTTATTTATTTTCCCTCCTGTGTCATCTTTCAAAAAACCTCTGGGATATGAGAACCTTTTATAAACATTGACTTGTCATAGACAAACTATCACATTATCATGTAGATTGATATAGTACCTAATTATTTTATCACAGGGAGCATGTTTCACTATGTCTGCTACAGCATATACAGTACTGTTGCCTCATTGTTCATAGAAACAGTCCTGAGATTGGACAACTGTCCTTAAGGGATATCAGATGAGACTCTCATGGGAACGTTGACCACTAGGCATGAGGACACCATAAGGGAGAACTCGGTTTCATGCGTTCATTTGCTGAACCAATTAAGTGAAATAGGGCTGAGGGTAGTCGGGAGCCTATTTCAGCCGGGTACACCCTGAACATTTTGCCAGTCTATTGTAGGACTAACAAACACACACACACACACACACACACACACACACACCACCACTCACACTCACGTTCATACCTATGTGCAATTTAGAACAACCAGATAGCTTAATGCACATATCTTTGGAGGAAACCAGTGTGCCAGGTGAAACTCGTGCAAGCACAGAAAGAACGTGCAAGCTCAGCACAGAAACACTCTCCCTGAGCTCGACACTTGAACCCAGGAACTTCTTGTTGTGAGGCAGATGTGCTAACCAATGTGTCACTATGCAACCCTTACATGTAGGGCCTTTTAGAATTAAGTTTTTGGGGGATGGGACAAGCTACAGGAAGCCTGCACAGGCATTGGGAGAACAATATACCCTATCATAACACAACACCCTACATAGAGCACAGAATCCCACCAGGAATTCAGTGAAGTGATAAAGCTACCTGCTTTACCATCATACCACCTTGTCTTACCCTCTCTTCCACTGTTTAAATGCTTAACATCACACATTCTGCAGTGTGTTAAAAAACGAATCACTTGATGAATAAGCTTGATTTAAAAGCTGTTTTTCCTGCCCCAAATTCTACGACTATCATGACAGAACCTATTTTCCCTAAATCATCCTGCTTCCTGCCTTCCAGGGACTCAGAATAATCTTCACTGATGGTTCACGAATCATCTTCCGTCTCAGTGGGACGGGCAGCGCTGGTGCAACGATCAGACTTTACATAGACAGCTATGAGAAGGATCCTCAGAAGATCTATCAGGACCCACAGGTAGAAACTGTCCTATAGATTAATCGATGAACAGATCATATATATTATGCTGCATCTCATTGGGTGTGTAATTCCACCAATTACAACATTACTAATGATTTTTAAAAAAGGAGAAGCATGCAAAATCTTAGGATGGTAACATCTATTTTAATGAATTTATGGATGATTATTTGAAAACAGAATCTCCGTATTATGGCGCCATCAAGGCCCAAGGGAACAAGGAGGAATGTGACCTTAATTGAATAATTAAATAATTTATTTTGCTACTTTAGGTGTATGTGTATACTGTGTGTGTGTGTATGTGTATGTGTATATATATATATATATATATATATATGCACACACACACATACATGCATACAGGGTTCCCTCACTTTCTGCGGTTAATTGGGACCGAGATCCCCACGCGTCCATTGAAATACGCGAAGTATGATCACACCCCGAGACTGACATATACGTACATGTAAATGTGTAAATAATATCAATACATACATATTCAATGCTATAAATGCTTATAATAACAAGTAAAAATTTTTTAAATAACATAGGATGTAAATAAAATATAAGTACACACATACACATGGTATTGCATGAGAAGAAGACGACACACATACATACGCGCACACATACATACGCACGTGCGCGTATGCACGCAGATGTAAGTGCACACACAGATGCAACAATGCAAGTAGTTTTGATGGGAGATTTTGGGTTGTTTTTTGTTTAGGATTTTTTTTTTTTTGCATAATTGGCCTTGTTTTTGTGGCATTTTCCTGAACTTTTCCACCTATTCTTCCTTAATTTCCTTATATTTTAATTCGATGAATATTTGTAAAAAAAAAAAGAAAAGAAAACGCGATGCACTGAAGTCGCATGAATTGAAACGCGAAGTAGCAAGGGATCCCTGTATATGTGTGTGTGTGTGTGTGTCGATATATATATATATTATTCTTCTTTTTTTTTTTTATTAAGTGCTGCATTCTCCTTTAATGAATTATGAGTATAAAAATAATGGGTAGTCATATTTTTCACCGTATTCCAGTACTGGGATGGCTATAGGATTGTTTTAAAGTTTATAATCATCTGTAATTTCGAAAGGAACTCCTCCAGAATCATAACAGATTAATTATATTACTTTGAAGCATAGCTGTGTAACATACCTTTAAGTGACTGCTCACAGACAGCTGGATGATGACCGTGATGATGAAGATGACAACGATGATTATGACAGACGCCTATTAGCACAGTTGAAGCTCTGCACTCCGAGATCTTCCTTTGAGTAGAATTATTTCTGATCATTACTGATGAGAGGACAATTAACCTGTCTTGAAGAATCAACATCAAACATAATTTGTGCAAATGGAGAGTGCAAAACTAGGCCATGCTGGGGTTTTTTTTAGTTTTTTTTTTTTATAACTATTTGTAGCTGCCTTGGTTTCTCGTGTAATGCCTGAGCTTTAAATTTTCAATCTAACAACGAATGTAATTTGCAGTTAAACAGGAGCAGGTATAAATGTGATGATTTCTGAAAATCATTGCAGAGTAAGATTAAAATAAATTTGCACTTCTTTGATGTGGCTGTAGTTTATTAAGCATGTTTTAAACAAGAGCACTTGCCGAGCGCAAACGTCCTTCAAGACCAGCAACCACCAATATAAACCAAATTGTCAAAAATCTCTCACAATGTATTGTAATGTAATGAGAACAAATAATCCTTTCAAAACAATTTCATCTGGATCATCTGCAAATTCTAATGGAGGCGTCTTTGTCCAAATCCGATTCTCTGGTAGAAATTTCATAGGAAGCCACAGATAACGTCCTGTGTAATCCTGTTCACAAACAGACAAACTGAAGATACAACAAATCCTCCTTGGCTGAGATAAATCACGTGTTTAGTTACTTATGGCATGCTGTTTGTCTTCTTTAGGTCATGCTTGCACCATTGGTGGACATTGCCCTGAGGATCTCAAAGCTCCAAGAGAAGACTGGCCGTAGTGGTCCCACCGTGATCACCTAAACAGTTTACATGCCAAACTCACCTTATGGACATACACCACGGTTACCAGTCAGAAATTCCCTGCCCCATGGCCAGTACCCATACTCTCCATCCAAATACACTCTCCCCTTTCTCTGTGTGACCTAAACACGTTTCAGTTTTCCACAAGTGTTGTTCAAGTGCAATAAAAATGTCTTTCCTCACTGTAGACACATGGGAATGATGCTGAAAAACATCTTGTTCACTTGTTAATATACACCTGGAGTAGTGTGTATATACATAAGGATAGTTGGGTATCACAATTAAACCCACCTGCTAACAATTTTGTGTCTTATATTTTTTTAACGATCATTTCCTATACCTTGAATTATTGTCCCTACATTGGACTCAAAAAAGTGCCTCTGGATTGGTGCATTGATAATGTACGCTGCTTTCACCCTGTACATGTGGGTTCTGATCCAGGCTGATGCACGCAGCTATCTATGTGCTAATTGGGTGAGCTGTCATGGGAGGGATTGCATATACTCACTTTCCCATCACTAAGCAGTCACCAGCCAATCATGGGACTCTGTAAGCCAATGCATACATCTAACTGTGTTCCAGTGCTCCTAATATGCAGGCAGCTGGTATCACGTGTCTCGGAGAAAGGATGCCTTCACCTCTCCTAGGTTGGTGGTGATCACGTGCTCGGAAAGCCAAACTTGAAGGGAAGGAATTGGTAATGAAATTAGAAAAGAAAAATGCGGGAGCGTGTAATGATAATTGAGATTTCATGACTGGAGTGTAGTGACACAGTATAGAGTACTTTGTTGGGTTTTTTAATTGCAATACTCACCAGACCCAGTGGGGCCGGTGGTGTAGTGGTTAGGGTGCTGGGCTCATGATTGGGAGGTTGTGTGTTTGAATCCCAGTTGGACCCCCACTGTGCTAAGACCCCTGGGCAAGGTCTTAACCACAAGTGTGCCTCTGTTCACCCAGCAGTATAAATGGGTTCCAGTAAAAATATACTGGGAAGGTAACCTGCGATGGACTAGCGTCCCATCCAGGAGGAGTTGAACTCCTGGTCACTTCACGCAATGGAAAATAGGGATAAGCACCGGTCCGATGAGCCGCTATGGCCTGGGTGTAAAAAGCCCAACTGACTTTACCATTTACTCACCAGACCCATTGTACCATCTAACCCTAAATATATGCAATATATTAACCAACCACCAACTGTCATCAGTACAGTAATAGGATTCCAACTTTTCCTTCATGGGCAGTGGTGGCCTAGTGGTGTAGGTGCTGGACCACTGATCCTAAGGTTGGGGGTTCAAGCCCCACTCACCACAGGTTGTCACTGTCACCCCAGTGCAGCTAACTGGGTTATCCAAGGCCGGCCATGTCTCTCATTACCTATGGTGTGAGGCATGTAAAAGAACCATTGCTGACTTTCGACAAGAGTAGGCTGCAAAGCCTGCGATGGTTTGGCGAGCTGTCCAGCATGTATTCTGCCCTCGCCTGGAGTCGGCCGGGACAAGTGCCAGCCTCTCTGCGACTCTAATTAGGATTAAGCGGTTACAGAAAATGAACTGAACTGCATGAGCTCAAGCACTGCACTGGACTCGTCCTACTTCTCTCCACCTACAGAGGGCGTTTGAATACCCCCTCGCAGCCACAAAATATTGCTGGTATGGTCTATCCTAACTTATAACTTACAAGCTGCTTTGTCACTTTTGAACATTTTTCATAACATTTCCTCCATACATCTCATCATTGGCTGTGGTGGCCCAGAGGTAGGGTGAATGATGACAGATTCCAAGATCAGGGTACAAACCCCCACTGTCACCAGGTTATTACTGTCCCCCAATGGCAGCTAACTGGGTCATCAAAGGCCGACCAGGTCTGTCACTGACTGTGATTAGAGGCATGTGGTTAGAACCATTGCTGAATTTTGTAAAGAGTAGGCCATTGGATTGTCATCAGTGTATTTTTGGCCTACGATGGCCTAGCTAGCTGTTTATGGTGTACTCTGCCCTCGTTCAGAGTCATCTGAGATGGGAACCAGCCTCCCTGTAGTTGTAATTAGGATTAAGCAGTTCAGAAAATGAGCGTACGATGAGCGCACCCCATCAGATTTAAAATTTAGCCATCAAGATTTGAATGAAGCTTGAATAAAAGAATCTCAGAAAATTTTTTTTTATATATATACTTTTCCTTTTTTTTACAGGCTCTCAAATAATTGGACAAGCTTTTTCAAATCCATACCCCCCCCCCCCCTCCTCAATTAAACTTTTCTAGTAAGCTAACCCTAGCCTGTATAGCCCCAAGTATCAGTCCATTCATCATTACCGAGGTCCCGTTTAGACCTTGTAACTTTCATAAAGCTTTCAATTTTTTCAAATCATGGAGGTCTCACAATACTCAATAATTATTTTGAAAAATGATGTTAACCCATTAACCCATCTTGGGGATCAATATCTAATTTTTTAATAAACTTTTTTTTGGACTGTATGTACTTTTCTTGAAATAAGTTGCAGGGTTGGTTTTATACACTGACACATATATGCTGGGTTGACTTCATGAGCTTTATAAGCGAATACACATGTGGTTAAATAAGATCAATGCTATGAGCATTAAGGGCGTTTTTAAAAGAATTAGGGTTATAGAAACTTATCAGTAACCATGTTATCACAGACAATTGAGCAAAAAAATAAAATAAATAAGAACGTGAATTGTTTTTATCTTTTAATGTCATGTATGTATGGCAGTGAAGCACGGTGGCGTAGTGGTTAGCACGTCCGCCTCACAGCATGAAGGCCTGGGTTCGATTCCAGGGCCTGGGCGTTTCTGTGTGGAGTTTGCATGTTCTCCCCGTGCTTGCTTGGGTTTCTTTCGGGGACTCCGGTTTCCTCCCACAGTCCAAAAACATGCACAGTAACTGGCTGTTCCAAATTGCCCGTAGGTGTGAGTGAGTCCGTATGTAGCCGGGCGAACCATACGGTACATCATTGTGATCACAGCCATGACAATCCCTGTATGAGCATCATTCAAGCTTCAGGGATCGACGTCCATTCCTTGTGATTGGATGTTGATGCAGAGAGAGAAGGCAGTGACACCCCCCCCACCCTCCCAAAACAATACAGTGGTACCTCACCTCAGAAAATTAATCCGTTCCAGAGCATTTTTCTTAACCTGTATTATTCGTGAACCGCATTTTAGATGTAAAACACATGATTCATTCCAAGACTCCCAATACTACCCCCTAAACCCTTTAAAAATTATAAAAGCATACCTTTTAATACCTCCTTCTGCTTCAATATCGTACCGATGGTAGACAGGTTTAGCCATATTCCTTTGCGATATCACTCAAGCCCGTTTCTTCTCCTCACTTGCACCGGAAATCATGCGCGTGCCCGTGCACGTGTGTGTGTGTGTGTGTGTGTGTGTGTGTGTGTGTGTGTGTGTGCGCATGTTGACCATGTCTTCTTAGCAGAGTTATAATCTTACAAATGTTTATGGAAGGTTAAAAGCCTGAGTCAAGAAATCAAACATAAAATGCTGTCCTTTACACGCACAGCATCATGGTGGATTCTGCTCTATAATAGGCAATGGGAGGTAGATGCGTCATCCCTTCTAGGCAATGGTGGACCTGTCCAAGATGACGCTCAAGTGAAGGCGACATGAACGACAGCTCAGTTGTTAGCCAATTGGAGGTCAGCGGGGCGGGATGTTTGAACGTCATTGATGGGAGAGCAGCTCATACATTGTTTGAATGTTTGAATGGCATGTTTGAATTTTTAAGATGGCGCTTTTGTAACGTGAACTTGTTTCGTATCCTGAGACAAAAATTTTAGGAAAATGCTGTTCGTAACCTGAATTTTTCGTTTGGTGAGACTTTCGTAAGGTGAGGTACTACTGTAAACACATTTAAAACGTAAATTAAAAAAAATCATTATTTTAGTACATGAAATTTCATCAATACATGTTTTAGTCATCAAGTTTTAAAGATGACGTCTACCAAATGGAGTCCGTCATTGTCTATATACGCTTGGAGGTGAATTCTGCAGGCTGCTATAGCTTAGTGGGTCATGTTGGTTGCAACAGCAGCTATCTGTTGCAGGATAAGTGATCTATTGCAGCATTAAGGACTTCAGGAGTTTATGGTCGACAAGTAAATGCTCCTGTTTTAAGGTAAAGTCTGTTGGGTTTTTTACACCCGACCCATAGTGGCTCATCAGGCCGGTGCTTATCCCCGGTTTCCATAGCACGAAGCGACCAGGAGTTCAACTCCCCCTGGATGGGACGCTAGTCCATCGCAGGTTACCTTCCCAGTATATTTTTACTGGTACCCATTTATACTGCTGGGTGAACAGAGGCACACTTGTGGTTGAGACCTTGCCCAGGGATCTTAGCACAGTGAGGGTCTCAGTGGGATTTGAACTCACAACCTCCCGATCATGAGCGCAGCACCCTAACCACTACACCACCGGCCCCACAGAAAAAAATCACAAGAGGCGAGATCAGAAAAAATGGGCCGGCTACCCAGCATCACCTAATTTGGAAACATTTCCCTGAGCACTTCAAGTGACCTTTGAGTACGTACTGTAGCTCCATCGTACTGAAACCACACATCGAGTCCTTCAAGCTCAAGGTGTTTAAATGGGGTGGGGTTACTAACAGACCTTAGCACCGCCTCTCCTGCTTCACTAAGTTTCATAGGTGTGAATAATGCTGAATAAAAATGGTATTACCGTTAATCTTTTTTTAACCTCTTGATTTTTTTCAAAATAAAGGCCCTTCAAAAGTAAATACACACTAACTTTAAGCATTTCAAGTATCGTTTAGTGGAAAACGGAGGATTTTACTTTTCATATTTTACACACAACCGCACATTGTTATGTTTAAATGATGTCAAAAGAATCCTGGCTAGAAATCTGAATGACTGGTATACTAATCAGCCCTCACATCACACAAGGATGTGGTTATAGTGGTGGAATGAGATGCAGACAGGAAACATGCATAATAAAACATATTCTGCTTTCCACACCACAAATCGCTTAGGGAAACTTTCACAATTGGCCAAACATTAAACACTGATTTAACCGTAATATTCTTACCAGACAAACTTTGAAGGTTCTTCTTAAAGCATCGCCAGGCAAAGATGATGACGAGGGGCTTGAAAGAATTTAATATGTAGTAAAACAAAGCAATAACCAGATAGTGTTCTGTTTCACATTATAAAAAGTGTTACCGAAATATTAATTATGTGAATTTAATGTGAATATATATATATATACTGTATATGCGATAGCCGGGCAGGCTGTACCCCACCCTCGCCCAGAGTCAGCTGAGATGGGCGCCAGCACTTCCCTGCAACCCTAATTAGGATTAAGTGGCTGAGGAAATGAAATGAAGAATGAATAAATAATGTGAGAATTACATTTATATCTCAAGAAATATAAGAACAATATTTGGTCCTCACCTATGAATCTTGTTTCGTCTATGACAGACCTCTCCTTAAATACTGGAGAGCAATGTAGGGATAGAAGAAATTAATGAATTCATTATCTCTGCCTACTTGTTTTGTTTGATGTCACAGGAAATCTAAAGTCAATCCCAGCAGACTCTTGTCCAAATGCAGGAAACACCTTGAACGGTTTTTCAGTCAAATTGCAGGGCAAGCACAAACAAACTACTATTCACACCTAGGACAATCCAGAATGGCCAAGTATGCCTTTGAATAGTCAACATATCTTTGGATTGGTAGAAGAAACCATAGAACCCAGAGGAAACCCCTGCAAGCACTCCACACAGAAACGCCCTTGTGTTGGTCATGGGGCTGTAGGTCAGGATCTAATTGCTGTGTGACGAGAGTGCTAACTACTCCAGGAACATCTCGTACTGCTAGAATTGAGGGCGATCCAGCATTCTGTGCTTGCGTGCCAGGGTCCACTCTGTGTGGAGTAGTCATGTTCAGCCCTTGCTTGCATGAGTGGCCTTCAGGTACTCAATTTTCCTCCCACAGTTCAAAGACATTTAAATTAATTATTATGAACAAATCAGGGAGGGCAGTGGTGCCCTGGTGGTATAGGGCGCTGGACTGCCGATCCTAAGGTTGGGAGTTCGAGTCCCACTCTCCACAAGGATGTCACTGCCCTCCATCCCAGTGCAGCTAACTGGGTTATCAAAGGCCGGCCATGTCTCTCACTGTCTATGGGTGAGAGGTTCATGTAAAAGATCTATTGCTGACTTTCGTAAAGAGTAGCTGTATAGCCATCAACGTGTTTTTTGTCCCTTGCTAAAAGGGTTGTGTCAGGAAGGGCATCTGACGTAAAAACCTATGCCAAATCAAACGTGCGAATCATTCGCTGTGGGAAAAAGCCGAAAGGAAATCTCATTATTAACAAATTAGGCTAATTGGCAGTTCCAAATTACCCATAGGAAAGAGTGCAAGTGTAAATGGTTGTCTGTGTGTTGGCCTTGAAATGGACTGATGAACCCAACCTTCAACCACAGTTGGCTGAAATATGCTTCAGCCTTCCCACGACCCTAGTAGGTCTAAATTACTCAGTAATGGATGTATTAATTGGATGATTCTCTCAAATATCATTGTGACATTTGGTTGTCTCGCTCAACTATCCATAGCTCGCCTCATAGAAAGCAGTTAACGTACCCGGACAGTATAATGTGCTGTCCAAAAAGGTATGGAGTGACACAAGTAGACATCGTGAGCAATGCCAACTCAACACTTTCCAAATTGGGATTCTTCCAATGTAACTGGATAACCCAGTGAAACTGGACACATTCGATTATAATTGGTTTTGCCATTTATGATAGTAGTATTTGTTCATCTAACAGTAAATGGTCCAGGGTTTGCACAGAGTTCGGCAGAGTCCTGTTCTCAGCCAAGGCATATGCCACTCCTGGAAGACTGTACTACTGTCACCCGTACATCACCAGGTGTGTGTCTCCAACTTCTATAAGGTTCATGTGTCTCTTTCCATTAGTGTAAATTCAACAGTCATGTAAAAACACTTTACTTTTTTAACTTCAAAGGTGTATCAGCTATTCCTAACTGCCCTATCTCGTCATTTCTTACCAGAAATTAAATGGGAGTGAAGCGTACAGTAAGTAGTGAACACTACTTACGTGTATAAGAATTTATGATGCTGCCCGGTCAAAGCCAGTCTGATGAAAATTTGGAAAGAAGACTCCAGGGAAAGATGACTGTATGACAGTGGTATTTCTTTTAAACTTCCTTTGGATAGGTTTTGGCCTTCGTTCACATATGTTTAACAAAATGTCCAGTGATTCTTACTGTCCCGAACGGACGAAGAGATTCAGCCTGCTTTCCTGGAAGTTATCATCTGTGGATACTTTGTAAGGAACATACTAAACAAATTTTATGCTAGTCACTTGCATTTTCATCTAAGTTGAGAGACCAGCCAACGATAACACATTCCATTTACACACGGCACTAGAAATGCTACGGTTCATTTTAAAATTCGGTCTGAAATGACAAGTTCAGGTAAGCATAGTCATATTCTCTATTAAACACAGTATTGTGATCTTCCTGTGAACTATAAAGATGAATGTAATATTTGCCACACGTTTAGTCTATACGTATTTAACACAGATGTTTAAGCTTTTATCTTTTCAAGCTTTCATGTTCTCATCTACTGTTATTATGTCACCACTTATTTATTCCTTCCTCATGCGATGAGCTCATCTTCATGAATACCTTCCACCTGACATCTGAAAATACTTATCTGTATGAGCATCCATCAAAAAGCATTATTTTCCAGTTCGTTGTGTTTCCTAATGTATGCTTTTGGTAAATAAAGGAGCATTTTCTATATCACAGAGCTCTGTATCTCCATCCTACAGGCAACCTTACATGGAAATAATTTGTAAAGCTTTAATTTGATTGGTTGCCATCATTTCAAATAATGATAATACCAATTCACTTCCTTCGCAGGATTCTGTAGTAGCTTGGATAAGAGAATAGAAAACAGTGTGCGTTTATATTTACTTATTTTTTTATCTATTCATGCATTCATTTACCAAACAGCTTTATCATGCTACAGCCATGAGAGGCTGGAGCTTATCTCGGGACACTTTGGACACAGGTGGAGTACACCCTGAACAGCTTGCCAGTCCATCACAGGGCCAACGCATATACACACAAACATCCACACTCATAAGTAAAAGCAATTTGGGACAGTTAGTGAGTCTAAAGTGTATGCCTTCAGGATGTGGAAAGAAACTGGAGTACCCAGAAGCAACCCCAGTAGTGAACAGGGAGAGAGAGAGAGAGAGAGAGAGAGAGAGAGAGAGAGAGAGAGAATGCAAACATCATACATAAAGGCCCTTGGAAAGCAGATACTCAAACTCAGGACCTTCTTTCTGTGAAGCTGAAGTGCTAAGCACTGTCCCACAGTGCCATCCACTTTTTGTTTTTATTTATTTTAAAATGTAGTACAATAATATACTGTCGAATCATCCAGAACATCTGTAGAGCTGTTTTAAATATATAATGAATAAACCTATTTACTATTTTAATCAGAGCTAATAGCCTAATAATAATCAAATTTTATATACAGTTGAAGGATGGCACGAGTTGTATACTTATACAGTGGTACCTTGACTTACGAATTTAATCCGTTCCGAGTGCGAGCTCATAAACCAAAAAGTTCGTTAGATGAAACAATTATTCCAGTAAGAAATAACAGAAAACCAATTAATCCGTTCCAACCAGCTCCCAAACTCATATAACCTGACACAAACACGTATATTTGACCTAATATATTCAAGATACACATGTACAAACAATAAATATTTCATAATAATTGTACATTAACATTAATAATAATTAATAATAAATAATAATAAAACAAGAATAAACAATAAGTCAACTAACCCTTCCGAACATCGACTGCGGGGAAGATGTCACGTGGGCAGGCATGAGGTGGTGCGTAACAGAGGAGGAGAATTTTGTGCATGTGCACATTACGAATGCCAACTCGTGGTGAGCTTCCACAAGGCCAGTGTTTCTCAAATAGTGAGACCCCCTTGGGTGGCGCAGTGTGATGCTGGGGGGGGGCGTATGACCCTGGGGAACATGCTTTTTTGCCATACTGTACTAGAATTAAGCGTAATTGCGCATCCACTACAGTAGTTGGCAGTGGCGCTCTCATTGTCACGCTATGGTGTAGAGAAAAAGCACCAAGCAAATGATATGAAGTGTGCAGTACTGTAAACACTATTTATAGTCGCGGGGGAGGGGGGTTTGAAGTGTTTTTTTTCTTTCTTTCTATAGGGGGCATCACAGAAAATAATTGAGAAGCACTGCACGAGGCGTTCTCGTAGCGCAGAGGGATACATGTGGAACAATACGTGAAGCGGCACGGAAAAACCATTTTCCCAGCAGAGCTTGTAAATCAAAATTTTTCCCGTTGGATGGGCCGATTTTTGGTGGGATCAAAGCTCGTATCATGGAAAATTCGTTCTAAAAGACACTCGTAAGTCATGGTACCTCCCTAGGTGTGCTTAGGTAGTGGTAGGACTGCCAACTTCAAACTCCTGGATTGTCTCATTGATATCGAATTGGCTTGCTGCTCAGATAGAGTTTCTGAACATGTTTACCCCACTTTTCCAAAAAAAAGTACGTTAGTAAGTGAATTGAGCATGTTAATTTTGTCACTAGATGGGAACAAGTGTGAATGGAGGACCGTGATAGACAAGGGTCTGATGTCATGCATTGCACTGAGTACTTCCAGAGAGAGACTTTAGCTCCACCTTGATCCTAACCAGGGTAAAGCACTTAGACGACGTGACAAACTGCATTCACACACAATGATTTCTGGAAGTGTTCCTGAGCCCATATAGTGATTTCATGCCTGTTTTTAATGCAGTTCTATCTGAAGACCTGAAGAGCATTTACAACTTTCAGGCCTTGTCCCTCGAGTATGGAGATTTATCCAAATTCTTTGAATCTTTTGATGTTACCATGTACTGTAGATGATGAGATATTCAAAGTTTTTGCAAATTTATGTTGAGGTAAATTACTTTAAATTCTTCCACAGTTATTGTTTCCAGGCAAGTGAATCTCTACACAGACACACTTTTAATATCTACAATACTTAAAATATCTAGTCATGTTACTGATCAGATGCCAAATAATTACTCAAATTAGTTGCAAAATGTTCTCGAGACGTTTCTTTTTAGTACTATATTTTTTTTTCCAGGCTTTTCTCGCTCTGTCCTAGATTTTTTGAAACATGTTGCTGCTACAAAATTCAAAATCAGCTAATATTTTTACAGAAAATTTTTAAACGTCTCCTTTGAACATTTGACATGAGCTCAGTGTTCTGTTGGGAAATAAACACGGAAATCTCATAGATGTTCTCTATTTATTTACATTTTAAAAATCATCCCAACCGTTTTGGAATCAGGGTTGTACATGAACAGTTGATCAGTGTTGCTTGACACTCAATGCTTTCCTTCTCCAGTTTTCAGTGTGACAGGCTCTCATACTCACACTTATTAGACATGACAGCACCCTTCACTTGATGGCCTTCACTTCACTAATAGGGTAATTTTGACAGAAAAGTTTGTGTGATCAAATATTTTCCAGCATCCATTTTAATTGCAGCTGTTATTAGAGGCATACAGAGAGGACAAGGTCTGAAAAAGGACCACCCAAGACCACAAATATTTCCTCTTACCCTGCTCAGTGAAGTTCTTTTCATATTAATGCGCAATGAATACCACCTGTGCTGCAGTTCTCTTTTCTGAATCACTCTATTTACATTGTAGGAATTATGGTACCCGATGATGCCATTATTAGGCTTCAAAATGTTAAAGGATTATAGCATTGTACATACGAAATAATTTTTTCATGTAATATTTACCATTAATAAGTGCAACACTAAACATGAAAACAAAAACAAAATGCTCATATTTGTTGTGCATTCAGTTTAACAACTACAGTTAAGACACAGCTTTCAGTCTGCTTTAATGTTTTACGCCGTATCAGTCTCAGACTGTGCAAATTTTGTCAATCCGATTCTCATTTGTAATTTCATGCAGAAGCACTGTTCCTATAACCTCTGTAGCTTGAGAGACACACTTCACTGATCCAGAACAGTAGGTTTATTCTTGGAGGGACGTTTTGCGATTTGGGGGGGGGGCTGATGGTGGAGGTTCAGTCAAAGCGATGGGCCTCAGTCTGTCTCCTCATTATATTAAATGTGGCGCATGGTTGCAATTTCAATCTTATTTTGCTCTTGGAAAATAAAACAGATAGAGATCAGAAGAAAAATAAAGAGAAAATAGATGCTTGTCATAAATACTTCACCTCCTTTGCTGCATGGCACATAATAGCTTCCAAATGTTTAATATTAGATGCAATCAGGCTGAAGGAAAGGCAACAGCCTGGGTTCGTTCTCTTCTTTTTTCACTCAGTCGAATTATTCAAGTCCAAAGGTAGCAATAGAAATCATAAACCAAATATAAATTGCAGACTGTTGTTCTTTTACTATATTTGGAATAAGAAACCTGTAGTGAAGAATCCAAAGGAAGCCTGGGTGAATATGAGCATTTAATTTATTTATTTACTGTATTTATTTAATGTATGTGCGCTACTGGAAAATAATTTTAGAACACCGCCGCCTTTTATTAAATTTTGCGCTGGTGGCGTGGTGGCGTACTGGTTAGGACATCTTCCTCACAGCATGAAGGTCCCGGGTGTGAATTCCAAGCTCTGACAGGGAATATATATGTGGAGCTTGCATGTTCTCCCTGTGGTTATGAGGAATTCCTTTGGGTTTTCCAAGTTCCTACCAGTGACTGGTTGAGTGGGTGTTGGCATTGCGAAGGACTGGTTCAGGGTGTACCCTGCTTTCACCCAGCGTCAACTGAGATAGGCTCCAGCCTCCCCACAACTCTAGTAGGATTAAGTGGCTTGGCAAATGAGTCATCAACATCAACACCATCCTCATCCTCATTTTCTTCTGCTTAATCTGCAGTCGGGATGCAGCAGCCTAAGCAGTGAGGTCCATACGTCCCTCTCCTCAGCCACTTCCCCCAGCCCTTCCGGGGGGACACTAAGGTGTTGCCAGACCAGATGAGAGACATAATCCCTCAACCCCACGGCTACGCATAGGAAATCTGTCCATAAAAATTATGAACAGAATCGGTGACAAAGGACAGCATTGGCATACTCCAACTCTCCACTGGAAACAAATTTTGACCTCTTGGTACCAATGCGAACCAAACTCTGGCACCGGTGATTCAGAGACCAAATCGCCCATAACAAGGGGTCTGGTAACCCATACTCCAGGATCACACCGCATAAGATAGCGAGAGCGATGCAGTCAAAAGCCTTCTCCTAGTCTACAAAACACATGTGGAGAGATTGGGCAAACTCCCATGCCCCCTCCAGAATCCTGTAGAGGGTATAGAGCTGGTCAAGACCGCCGCGGCCAGAACAAAAACCACATTGTTCCGCCTGAATCTGAGGTTCAACCATTGGTCGTATCCTCCACTTCAGCATTCCTGCATAGGCTTTCCCTGGTAGGTTGAGGAGTGTGATTACATGATATTTGAAACACACCCTCCGGTCCTTGTTTTTATAAAGGAGGACTATCACCCTGGTTACAACATGCTCAGTCGAGCTGCGCAGCTCCCCACTTCCACTGTAAACAGTATTTGTTTAGAACTGTTTCCCTCTCCTGAAATGTCACATGGTAGTCCAGAACCTTTTCGAGGCCAACTGATGTTCACTTTCAGTGAATTCAGTGAATTTCTCCATTGTGAGATTAATAAAGCTGTATCTTTTTCTTTCCAGGCCCTCAACAAACTCCTCCCATGCCTTAGATTTTGCATCAGTGACAGCTTGGGGTGCAGCACCTTTGGCCTGCCAGTACCTATCTGCTGCCTTGGGAGTCCCACAGGCCAGTAAGACCCTATAGGCCTCCCTTTTTATCTGGACAGCCTCCTTCACTGCAGTTGTCCACCACCGAGTTCAGGGGTTATTGGCACAACAAGGACTAGTGACCTTCTGGCCACAGCTATGTGCTGCGGCTTCAATAACGGAGGCATGAAATATGCCAAGAAATGGTGGCACAGAAGTCCAACAACAAATCACCACTCTGGTTAAGATTGGAGAGGCTGTACCTACTGATCACACCCCTCCAGGTCACACTGTCAATGACCAGTGAATGAATGGGCGTTGAATTCTCCCAGGACAACAAAGGAGTCCCCAGGGGGTGCATTCTCCAACACACCCCTTAGAGATCAGAAACCCCTCCTTGAGTCAGCACCTTATCATAGTGGAGGAGTTTGCATGTCCTAATGATCCTATGAGCTATGTTGTCTGGAGTATTATACTCCTGGTAGAGTCAGCCAAGGCAAACAGGTTCTAGGTGAAGGTCCAGATGAAGCATGGTTCAAAAGACCCCTATATAGATAAAGATAAAAGGACACGGATTCCCCAGCAAGGATGAGTGTCACCGGAGTCCCAGGCCTGGAGAATCGGCTCAAAATTGAACACCTGATAATCGGGCTCTGCCCACGGAGCCCAGCCATGCCCAGCCCGAAAAGGAGACATGGGTTCGCCCTCCCATGGACCCACCACCTGTGAGAGGGGCTATAGGGTCTGATGTGTTGTGAATTGGGTGGCAGCCGAAGGCATGGGTTCTGTCAGACCGATCCTTGGGTACTGACTCTTGGGACATGGAATGTCACCTCCCTGGCAGGGAAGGAGCCTGAGCTAGTGTGTGAGGCTAAAAGATAATGACTAGATATAGTCGGACTCACCTCAAAACATAGCTTGTGCTCTGGAACCACCCATCTCTAGAGGGTCTGAACCTTATCCCATTCTCTAGTTTCTCATGGGGATAGACGACGAGCAGATGTAGGCATCCTTGTTGCTCCCTGTTCGGAGCCCATTTATTGGAGTTCTCCCAGATTTCCATTTTTGGCAAATAAGTGAATGAGTGAATTAAATTTAATCAGGCACTTTGGGGTAGTGGATAGCATGTTTGCCTCACAGAAGGAAGGTTATGGGTTTTGGGTCCTTCTGGTGTGTGGGGTGTGTGAATTATATGTATGGCTTAATTGTGTAATTGACAGGCATCTCATTCAGGATGTATTCCTGCCTCCGTCCCAGTGTTTTGGTGGGTAATCCACATGAACCATGACCAGGATAAAGTGCTCATCAATTGAACATTTTTTTCCATAAAGAGCTCACTAATGTTTCCTTATACAGTACTCATGACATGACTTAATACTTGACTTAAGCCTCTCAGCTGGGTGAAGGCGGGGTACACTGTGAACAGCTCACTAGTCCACTGCCAACACACACGCATACACACACTCACACCTAGAGGTAATTTGGAACAGCTATTTAGCTTAATGTGTTTGTTTGAGGAAACTGGAATACCCGGAGGAAACCCATACAAGTATAGAGGGAGCATGCAAACTCCACACAGAAACACCCAAGTGGGACTTGAACTCAGGACCTTCTTGCTTTGAGTCACACACCACAACACTGTCCCTTTCCTTATTTGTTTACACTCATCAAAATCATCTGTGTGCTGCGACATTTGCTAATTTGGCAACCTCATGATGTCTGATAAGAAATAATGGTTTAAGAAGGCGACACCTAAACAATAATGTATTTGGAACAACCAATTAGCTTAATGTACATGTCTTTGAACCGGAGGAGGAAACCAGAGTACTTCGAGAAAACCCACACATGCACAGGGAGAATACGTAACCCCCCCACAGACACCCTCACTGAGCCTGGAAATCAAACCCAGGATCTTTTTTCTGTGAAGCAGAAGCATGAACCAATATACCACTGTGCCACCTGAAACATCGGAGCATGCTCATATTCCATATTAGTAGCCCCTGTATACACATAAAAGCCCTCTCACCTGACAAAATACTGTTTCCTGTTTCCTTTCTCAATGAAACCTGTCACGAGGTGTGGCTTTGAGGCTGGCTAAGGTTAGCATCTGTCAAAATGCTGACGCTCAGAAAGGAAATGACAAATGAACCTCAGGTTTACAGAACCTGCTCGTACAATCACTTCAAAAGGTGATCGCTCAGAACCCTTTTCTCTGTTGTCGACATGACACAAATTAACAGAAACAGGTCAGGATGCAAGATCCCAAGCTTTTAAATTACTAACATTCTCTATACGGTCCCTGAAGTCTTGCACTGCTTTAAAGTGGAAACGGGAGTATACTGACTTTCATAAAATTTGAAGACACCTCAGCTTTAAATCCAAATTAATCGTGTCCGGAGGCATTTCCAGATGTTACCCGGACTGATGGATGGAGCATTGCTATAATTGATGTTAAAATGTAAGGCGGAATTTTAAAGATGTGCATGTGTCTAACCCCTTCAGTAATCTTGCAGTAATTCTGAATTAAATTTTTTTTTGGTGTCCTTGAACATTGTTATAGTTCACCTAACTTAGGAAATAAATCCTGCCCCACTCATGGTTTGACCACAGTTGAAATTGAGTCACACAGTGTACAATTGTACATCACATTTTTTTAAAAATTACCTACATGAACCTGTCTGTAGTTCAGGCCCAAATATGTGTGATATGTAAACTATGATCATTACTAAAACTACTCTATGAACTGTATTCTTGATCATTGTTTCATTTTTTTTTTTTGCTGTAATTTGATAAGAATTTACTCTTTACCTTCACGTGCTACAAGCATGGAGGCAGCCATGTTGCAAAGAGACAACATCTCTTGTTCCAACATCAACCACCAGATGTTTCACCTGTTTTCATGCAGGGCCAACACATGTACAAGTGTGTGCTTGGGTTCCGAAATGGTCTATTATGGAACCCGTACTTCTGAGAGTGAAAAAAGGCAGACGTACAATTGTACATCCAGCTGCTGAAGCAGCAGAATTGAATCAAACTGCAATTTTGTGTACTCATATTCTCACACAGTATTATTAATGGCTTGTGAAGAAAGGATGAGAAAATTACAGAAATTCCCTAAAATAGTTCATTCAGTCCTCATTCATTTATTCACTAAACCACATAATCCTATTAGGGTCACAGGGAGGCAGGGTCCAGAGTCGACACTGCCAGTCCATCATAGGGCCAACATAACCATTCACACACATACCTGAGGGCAATTTAGAACAGTAAGTTAGCCTGTGCATGTCTTCTGATGTAGGAGGAAACCAGAGTACGTGGAGAAAACCCACACAAACACAGAGAAAACATGAGAAGTCCACACAGAAACACCCCTGCAAAGCCCATAATTTGAACTCAAGACCTTCTTTCTATGATGCTGTCTTAACCATTACAATTGTGCCATCCTAGGTTCAGCCATTCATTCATTTTCTGAACTACTTAATCCTAATTAGGGTCACGGGGAGGCTAGTGCCCTTCTCAGCCAACTCTAGGCAAGGGCGGGGTACACCCTGGACAGCTTGCCAGGCCATCACAGGACCAACACTCACATAACCATTCATACTCACTCTCACACCAAGGGGAGACAGCCAATTGGTGTACTGTGCATGTTTTTTGGACTGTGTGAGGAACCCAGAGTACCCAGAGGAAACCCACGCAAGCACACTGAGAACATTAAAACTTCACACAGAAACAATCAGGAATCCAACCCAGGCCTTCTGACTGTAAGGTGGATGTACTAACCACTATGTCACCGTGCTGCCCCATCCTAAGTTAATCTTTCTATTTAAAATCTTTATAATCTCTCTAATTAACATAGTTCAGAAATATAAAGTTGGTTGCCATTTGTATTAGGCATATCAATCATATACTGTTTTAGTTTTATGAGTCATTTTATTCGGTACACCTCCCATACAGGTCACTGTGTAAACGTATGATTACAAAATGTTGTTCTCTTATCCATTAAAAATAATGACCACAACATAACTCCCACAGAATGATTTGGTTTATAGAACATCTGAGCACTCATTGTGAAAAAGTTCTGGATTTGAATATCGTCTTTGTCTGGGACATAGATTTTTTTTCCCCCATCGCATTTACTTCACGCTGTTAAGGTTCAATATCGTCTTCAATATCAACGATTCTCTGTTCAGCCTCGATCACTCTTGATACACAATCTTTCATTTCTCCCTTCATTGACCTCAACATTGTCATCATTCCCTCAAATCTATTCGCGAAATCAATCCTCATCTCTGAGATAGCAGATAACACCAGGCCTGTACCCTCCTCATCATTTCTTCGTGGTCCAGGGTCCCTAAAGGCCACTCTCTTCCCTGCAGGCACGGCTTGGTTCTCTATTGCAATAAATTCAGTTAATCTAGCCTGTCGTCCTGAATCACCACCATCTTTTACCTTTTTTGCAGTTTTGGACATTTTGAGTTGCTGTTTTTCTGTAATTTTTTTCCAATCCATGAGCATTTTGCAGTTACTTAATAAAATTATTCCCGGAGCAGTGCAGAACACGTCTAATTAGATGGCGGGCATTTTGGAGCTCCTCCCTGTGACCTATCTGTGTGAAGTTTGCATATTCTCCTTGTGCTGGCATTGGTTTCCCCCAATTATTCTGGGTTACAGGAAATCTGGAGTCAATCCTGTCTGCTTTCAGATGAGACGCAGGATACAGACTGATCAGGCCACCAGCCTATAGCAGGACTATCACAGACAAAGACAACCGTTCACACCTGTGGACAATTTTTTTTTTTTTTTTCTTTACAGAAACAACATCCAAACCGGGCAGTGGTGGCCAGGTGGTGACAACCTGGAGAGTGGGGCTTGAACCCCAAATCTTACTATCAGTGATCCAACACCTTTTACCAGCAGGCCTCTGTTGACATGGTAGCCATTTATAGGCTAAATATTATTTTAATATTTATCGGCATTATTATTTTTCATATACATATCCAAAGCATTATTGTAAGATTACTGTACCTTTTAATAACCATGCCAAGGTGTGCTCTGAGAATCTTGGAACAATTTAAAATTTAATTTTTATTTATTTATTTATTGCGACCGAGCAGGACTGTCTGATTTCTACCAGCAGGTGGCGATACGTACACTCTTGTCTCACGTGGCTTCAGCTTGGGGGGCTTCCAGTGTGCAATCTGTGAAGTGGGTGTGCTGGGCTTTGGTTTCTGTGCGGGAGAGGGTGCAGTGTCAGTCAGAAAAAAAAAAAAAAAGAGAGGGGGGGGTGTAGTCCAACTCCTACACCCAAGAGTGAATAGAAGGAGGAGGAGAAAAGAGAGAGAGAGAGAGAGAGAGAGAGAGAGCGCACGCGCGCGCGTAAAAGCGTCTCCAAACAGTCGGTGCACTTTCCAGTCCAGTTTTGAAGTCCTGAACCGTGTTGCAGTGGATGTACAGGCATGTCGGCGGAGCGCGGAAACGGAGACAGGCGGACGGCACAGAGACTGGTACCACCGGGATGTCCACAGCACCGGCAGAGCTCGGTTCTGATCCTCCTCCTGAATGTTCTGTGCAGCTGCATGATGCGCACCGCTGCCGGTAAGAGCCCTGCTTTCCCTCACCATCCCTGCTGGATGGTACAAATAGGAACCATTTTCGATGCAATTTGAAAAATCTTATATTATTTTATTTACTTATAATTATTATTTAATTCAATTTTAATGATAAAAATACAATATCCACATTCAGATTAATTGATGCACCGAATTCATGCATTTTTCCAAATAAAAATCATATTCCTCCAAATTGAGAGGGGCCAGTTGAGGTGGCTCGGGCATCTGGTCAGAATGCCCCCCGGACGCCTCCCTGGTGTGGTGTTTCGGGCATGTCCAACCGGGAAGAGACCCCAGGGTCGACCTAGAACACGCTGGAGGGACTATGTCTCTCGGCTTGTCTGGGACCGCCTCGGTGCCCCCCCGGGAGAGTTGGAGGAAGTAGCTCGGGAGAGGGATGTCTGGACCTCTTTGCTAAGGTTGCTGCCCCTGCGAACTGGACTAAGCGGAAGAAGATGATGGTGATGATGATGATGTTTATTTAGAATAAACAAATAAATAAACATCAATATCATTTAGGCGTAATAGTGGCCTGGTGGTAAAGGTGCTGGATCACTGAATCTACGGTTGGGGGTTCGAGTCCCACTCTCCACGGGTTGTCACTGCCCCCCCCCAGTGCACTTACTGGGTTATCAAAGACCAGCCATGTCTCTCACTGTCTATGGTGTTGAGCTTCATGTAAAAAGAGCACCATTGCTGACTTTCAACAAGAGTACAGTAGCCGCAGAGCCGTCAGCGTGTTTCCGCCCTGCGATGGCCAGGCGAGCCGTCCAGGGTGTACTCTGCCCTCACCCGGAGTCGCCTGGGACGGGTGCCAGCCTTCCCGTGATCCTGATTAGGATTAATCGGTTACAGAAAATGAACGAATATCATTTGTTCATTATTGATAATCCAATCAGATCACAGGAACCTCAGCGATCCTTACACAACGCACAGCAGGTGATAATCATCTGATTAACTGAATGTACAGTACAGTATTTATTGTCTGTATTATGGTTTCTTCTTCACGCATGGAAGTGTGTGTCGATTATACAAGAATATTGCTTTGAAATGATAGTTTTAATCCCATCTTTATGGACGCTGGACTTTACGCACTTGTGCCTTAGTGTCAGACAGATTAAAATCTTGAGTGCGTTAATTTAAGCAATCGCACATAACTATGGTGTCCACAGAGGGCCAAAAGTTGTTTCACTCAGTACGCGTTCAAACAAAAATCATTCTGAGAACCTGAAACACCTGGAATGACTTCCATGTCAACATTTACTTTATAATGTGTGATATTTAGGGACATTTGATTTACAATTAAATTGTGAGGTGATTTTTTATTATTTGTGATTTACATTCCTTTCATCAGCGGATTGGTTTATTTTTACTTTGGTTCGGTATAATGTTCTAACTTGCTGATAGTGTCGGCATGACAACATGCATCCGCGTTAAAAAAAAAAAAAAAGTGGTGCAGCAGTGTTTTAGTTCTTTAACCTGCGAATCTTTTGTGGTAGTTCATCATTTTTTTTCATCTTGTTCATCGATAAGTAGCTGAGCCAAGTCTCTGCTGAACCTCGGTACTCCTGGAGTTGTTTGCTGTGACTTTTTCCTCAGTGAAGTGTCATCAAGTGTCTGTCCTGAAAATGCTGATTTTAAAAAACAGATTTTTTTTTTTTTTTTTTTTTTGTAATGTTTGTTGTTCGTTCATTCATTCATTTATTTTTTTTGAACCACTTAATACTAATTAGGGTTTCAGGGAGTCTGGTGCCCATCTCAGCCAACTCCAGTCAGGATACACTCTGGACAGCTCGCCAGGCCATCGCAGGACCAACACTCACGCAACCATTCATACTCACACCTAGGGGAGATTTGGAACAGCTTATTTAACCTATTGTGCATGTTTCTGGACTGTGGGAAGAAACCAGAGTACCCGGAGGAAACCCACACAAACACGGCAAGAACATGCAAATTCCATACAGAAACTCCTGAGCTGGGAATCGAACCCAGGACCTTGTTTCCGTGATGCGGACATGATAACCACTACACCACCCCACCAGCCATGATTTATTATTATTATTATTATTATTATTATTATTATTATGCGGCTAACTGGGTTATCAAAGGCGGGCCATGTCTCTCACTGTCTATGGTGTGAAGCATGTAAAAGAACCATTGCTGACTTTCGTAAAGAGTAGCTGCAAAGTCGTCAGCGTGTTTCTGTCCCTTGCTAAAAGGGTTGTGACAGGAAGGGCATCCGACGTAAAAACCTCTGCCAAATCAAACGTGCGAATCAGATGATTCGCTGTGGCGACTCCTGAGAAAAGGGAAAAAGCCGAAAGGAAGACGACGACGAAGACGATTATTATTATTATCCTTTCGGCTGTTCCCCTTTTTTTAGGGGTCGCCACAGCGAATCATCACATGTTTGATTTGGTATAGGTTTTTACGTCGGATGCCCTTCCTGACACAACCCTTTAGCAAGGGACACAAACACGCTGACGGCTTTGCGGCTACTCTTTACGAAAGTCAGCAATGTTTTTTTTTTTTTTTTACACGAACCTCTCAGAATAGACAGTGAGAGACACGACCGGCCTTTGATAACCCAGTTAGCTCCACTGGGGGGGACAGTGACAACCTTGTGGAGAGTGGGACTCGAACCCCCAATCTTAGGATCAGTGATCCAGCACCTTTTACCAACAGATCACCACTGCCTTATTATGATTATTATTATTATTATTATTATTGTTTGTCTTATTATTTTTTAACAGGAAAATCGTCACTGTTATCTTGTATGTTTAAGATTGTTGGAAGTATGTCTATTTTTAAACAGCTGTGTAACCGCTGCAGTTGTAATATGTCCTTGTCATATTCGAACAGCAGACAGCTGCTAATTTCTCAGCAGGAAGAATAAAAGTACAAAAAACTGGAAACAAAATCAATAAACGCATGATATACAGTTCAGTATAAACATATTTAATGTGTTTCAGGATGTAATTCTGTTTAGATGTACGAACATTCTGAAAGAAATATAATGTAGTTTGGTGTATGTTGAAGTTTTTTTAAATCTTAAATTTTTTGCTTACTTGCCTCACACTTGTAGGCACTTTGTGTGTGTGTGTGTGTGTGTGTGTGTGTGTGTGTGTGTGTGTGTGTGTGTATATATATATATATATATATATATATATGTATATATATATATGTATATATATATATATGAGACTAATAGTTCATATTTAAATCAAATTGGAGCTCATGTTGGTTTTGCCTTTACATAGATTAACAATTCACATAGATTACACAGAGCTCTTAAAATGCACTGTGTGTGTGTGTGTGAGTGTGTGTGTGAGATCATTTTAAGCCTCACAGTTGGAGGGCCTTTGTAAGGTAAGATTGCTTCATTTGCCTCACAAAGGGAACTGGGGATGAGATAACGCCCAATTATGCAGAGCAGAATCCCCCAATGAGCAAAAGTACATTAGCTAAAGTGTGATCAGGGAAATCTCTGATGTTGAATGAAGTCTGTGGTGTCACTTCTATCTAGTACGAAGTGGGGTTGTGAAGAACATGTGACATGTGAAAGTCTATGTGTTGAATATATTTTAAACTGTATTTCTACAGACCAGTGATTTCACATTTTGAACATTGGATGAAACTAAAGGTTTGGGCAGTGGTGGCCTGGTGGTATAGGGCCTGGATCGCTGATCCTAAGGTTGGGGGTTCGAGTCCCACTCTCCACAAGGTTGTCACTGTCCCTTCCCCCCCAGTGCAGGTAATTGGGTTATCAAAAGCTGGCCATGTCTCTCACTGTCTATGGTGAGAGGTTATTGTAAAAGAACCATTGCTGTCTGTCTTCCTTTCGGCTTTTTCCCCTTTTTACTCGGGAGTCGCCACAGTGAATCATCTGATTCGCACGTTTGATTTGGCAGAGGTTTTTACGTCGGATGCCTTTCCTGTCACAACCCTTTTTAGCAAGGGACAGAAACACGCTGACGGCTTTGCAGCCTACTCTTTACAAAAGTCAGCAATGGTTCTTTGACATGCCTCTCACCATAGACAGTGAGAGACATGGACCGCCTTTGATAACCCAGTTAGCCACACTGGGGGTAAAAGAACCATTGCTGACTTTCATAAAGAGTAGCTGCATAGTTGTCAGCGTGTTTCTGTCCCTTGCTAAAGGGTTGTGTCAGGAAGGGCATCCAACGTAAAAACCTATACCAAATTAAATGTGCGAATCAGATGATTTGCTGTGGCGGCCCTTGAAAGAAAAAAGAAAAAAAAAAAGAGAAAAAGCCAAAAGGAAGAAGAAGACGAAACTCGGGGTTTCTGCTTTCTAGTTGAAGTGTAGGCTTCACTGTTTACAAATCCTTAAAATTTAAACCAAGCCATTTTGAGCTTAAGTGGGATGTTTGCTTATGCATTTAGTGCTTTAGATGTATTTCAGGGCGTACTGCCCGCAACCTTCTTCAGCAAACAGCAATGGTTCAACATGATAAAAATTAGCCAGGAGAATAGCATTCGCCAGATTAATTTTGGTTGCTGGGGCAGTAGTGGTCTAGTGGATAGGGTGCAGAATCGCTGATCCTAAGGTTGGGAGTTCGCGTCCCCACAGGGTTGTCACTGTCCCACCCCCAGTGCAGCTAACTGGATTATCAAAGGCGGGCCATGTCTCTCACTGTCTATGGTGAGAGGTTCATGTAAAAGAACCATATGCTTTCGTAAAGAGAAGGCTGGAAAGCTGTCAGCGTGTTTCTGTCCCTTGCTAAAGGGTTCTGACAGGAGGGGCATCCGACATAAAAACCTATGCCAAATCAAAACGTGCGAATCAGATGATTCACTGTGGTGACTCCCGAGAAAGGGAAAAAGCCGAAAAGAAGAACGAACGATTAATTTTGGTTGCAATTGTGTGAAGGCATTTTTATACGGGCCGAGCATTTGGAATTATGCCTTAAAAAGTAGTATACATTTAGATTTGATAAACTGTTCATTTTAACCAACAAGTGTGTTGAGGAAATGCTTAAATAAAGTACAAGCCAAATCCCTGAACTGTCTTACTTCCTCTATAAGTACAGATTTATTGGAGTTGGAAAACAGTATATTCATATAAGCAAAAGTATTGTTTCCCATTCCTCATCATGGAGATCCCAGGCCTCAAGTATTTCTTTTTTTTTTTAGTTTTCCCTGCTGTAACGATTAACTGAATTCAAGAAGAGATAAATGATATGAAAGATATGGAGTGCGTGAAGGCCTCCGAAATCTATTTTTATTTATTTTTGAAAAGGGGTCACTTGGACATCAAGATTTCAGTTTATAGTGAGGCATAGAACATGATTGTCCCGTGTCCGTGTTCCCACAGGAAACCCAAATAAATTGCCACATCAACCCCCCACCCCAAGAAAACAGATTTATTATTCACAAAACTGACACTTCGAATAATGGAGGCTCATATAACATTTTTCAGATTCACACATAATAAAAAAGTCTTTCTCAGGAAGGTAGAGAAACGTTCGCTGAGCAAAACAACAAACATTAAGCGTGGAACATGAATTGGTTAAACGGATAATTAATTTAATAAGACAGGTGATTCAAATGAATATCAAACTCGGCAAATAAAAGGCAGTGAAAAGGAAACTGCGTTCACCTTTCCTTCTTTTACTTCAGTAGTTGTTCGTATTTGGAAAACACAGGGGAACGTTATTTATTTATTTATTTCCTTACTTATTTCCTCAATATTAAAAAGTAGCAGTGGGTGACAAAGGAGTAGTGAGTGAGAGTGTTACCAAACAGTATAGGATGGTGGTGTGCAGGATGATGCTGATGGTGAGGAAGGTGAAGAAGGCAAAGGCAGAGCAGAAGAAAAAGTGGTGGAAGCTGAAAAAGGAAGAGTGTTGTTTTGTCTTCAAGGAGGAGTTGAAACAGGCTTTGGGTGGTCAGGAAGTGCTCCCAGATGACTGGACAACAACAGCAAACGTGATCAGGAAGACAGGTAGGAGAGTACTTGGTGTGTCCTCTGGAAGGAAAGTAGATAAGGAGACTTGGTGGTGGAATGAGGAAATGCAGGAGTGTGTACAAAGGAAGAGGTTAGCTAAGAAGTGGGACATTGAGAGGACCGAAGAGAGCAAACAGGAGTGCAGGGAGAAAGCGTAAGGCGAAGGTAGCGGTGTCAAAGGCCAAACAGAGGGTGTATGATGACTTGTACGATAGATTGGACAGTAAGGAGGGAGAAAATGATTTATACAGGTTGACACAGCAGAGAGATAGAGATGGGAAGGATGTGCAGCAAGTTAGAGTGATTAAGGACAGGGAGGGAAATGTATTGACTGATGACAGAAGTGTGCTGAGAAGATGGAAAGAGTACTTTGAAAAGCTGTTGAATGAGGAAAGTGAGAGAGAAAAAAAGTGAGAGAGAAAAAAAAAACAGTACAAGAGGTGACTGTTGAGGAGCAGGAAGTAGCAAAGATTAGTGAGGGTGAAGTGAGGAGGGCATTGAAGAGGATGAAGAGTGGAAAGGCAGTTGTTCCTAATGATATACCTGTGGAGGTATGGAAGTGTCTAGGAGAGGTAGCAGTAGATTTTCTGACAAGAACATTCAACAAGGTCTTAGAGAGCAGATGCCGGAGGAATGGAGGAGAAGTGTGCTGGTTCCCATTTTTAAGAACAAGGGAGCTGTGCAGAGTTGTGGCAACTACAGAGGGATAAAGTTGATGAGCCATACGATGAAGTTATGGGAAAGAATAGTTGTACTCCTTGTTGCTTCTTGCTACAGAAACTGGGGAGAAGCACCAGCCTGATGAGCCACAATGGCTCGGGTGTAAACAGCCCAAAGGACTTTACTTTACCTTTACCTTATTTCCTCAAGGGCGGAATTGATTCACCCCATTATAACGCCAGCTTCATACACCTATTAATAGAGATATTGGCTTTGTACATGCCATCCGATACATCCTGTAGGTATAACAGTCAGATCAGTTACTTTTTATCACCTACTTTTGAAAGTGGAAAACACTACTAAAAGGACCCCTCTTTGTGCCTGTAGCCCCCAACCTTTTTTTTTTTTAACTCCTGCACCCCTAAAAAAATTTTGCTCTGACCTCGCACCTTCTCCATTTTATACTTTGTTCAAGAATAAAGGATGTGGAATCATACTAAATTTTATCAAAAGAAGATATTTATTTCAAAAGTTACAGCCCTGTTTCTCGCACCCCCTGGAATGATGTCTCGCACCCCCAGGGGTTGTGAACACCCCTGGTTGGGAACCTCTGATACACCAAGGATGTGCCTGTAATCAGTGATTATAGTACATCTGCAAGGAAAATCTCTATGGGTGATGTGGGACATGCGAGGAAAATAATTAACAATGGGTGATGGGATTTACATCTGCCTGCATCATCCTGAAGTTATTTTCCCCGAACAATAGATCACAGATCCCGAAATTTCGTACCACAGCAGTTTGCTGACATTTTTATTCAATAAAGAACAAACCATCATACGTTTTACATTTAATGTTGTGGAACACCACATGAACAGATTAGTTCCTGTTATTATTTCGGCTGTAGCAACTAGCAAAGTCAAAATTTCACTCGCATCTCTTTTGTTCTTTCTTGTCAAGTTAATGAGAAACCAGAAAGCGCAAAGTCCTTGGTTCTGAAGACGTTTCTGTGGCAGAAAACTTCCTGATTGTCACTAGAGACTTCTTGCTTCAAGGCCAAATAAACAGAGAAAACTTCACTTGTCTGTCTTCCTTTCGGCTTTTCCCTTTTACTCGGGAGTCGCCACAGCGAATCATCTGATTCGCACGTTTGATTTGGCAGAGGTTTTTTACGTCGGATTCCCTTCCTGTCACAACCCTTTTTTAACAAGGGACAGAAACACGCTGACGACTTTGCAGCTACTCTTTACGAAAGTCAGCACTGGTTCTTTTACATGCCTCTCACCATAGACAGTGACAGACATGGCCCACCTTTGATAACCCAGTTAGCTGCACTGGGGGGGGGGGGGGGGGGGCAGTGACAACCTTGTGGAGAGTGAGACTCGAACCCCAACCTTTGGATCAACGATCCAGCGCCCTATACCACTAGACCACCATTGCCCCCTAGAAAATTTCACTTGGACATATTTTAAAAATCTGTTTATGGTTAATGTTCACCGTGGACAGGTACCCTAACAGCATATACGGGTGGCGGCGGGTGTGTGTCCAAAATAATGATGTACAACTCTAGAAATTACTCTGTCTTAGTAAAAGTTTGTGAGCAAGTCAGGGCTCCTGCCCTGCAATGGCCTAGTGAGCTGTCCGGACTATACTCTGTCCTCACCTGGAGTTGGCTAAGATGGACAGCATCCTCCGCGACCCCAGTTATGAGCTAATTAAGCGGTTCAGAAAATGCATGAATGAGTTCGAGCTCCTGTTACATTGTAGAAAATGAATCAAAACCTTTTGACAAATCAAAATGAGAATCCAGCAACATTCTGGGTGGCAAGGTGGCCTGGCCGATTTCCGTAGTTTTCGCCCAGGTGATTTTTTTTTTTTGCTTAGATGGTTTTCACGCCTAAACCTAACCCTAAAAAAAATATTTTTAAAAAGTTAGGCGAAAAAATTGTCCCTACAATTTGGATGAAAACCATCTGGATGAAAACCAGCAGCACCGGCCTAGTCGTTAGCGCTTCCACCTCACAACTGGAAGATCCTGAGTTTGCATGCTCACTCTTTGCTTGTATAGGTTTCCTCTGTGTACTCTAGTTTCCTCCCACAGCCTAAAGGAATACACATCAAACAAGTTGGTTGTTTAAAGTTGCCCCTAATTGTGAAAGTGAATGCTCGAACATCGCAAGGCAACAAACAAGCAAATTGTTCTGGGCGCACCCTACCTTTACCTTTTATCGGCTGAGGTGGATTCCAGCCTCTTCACGGCTAATTACCATCAAAAATACCACCGCATTACTGTTTTATGAATCGTGGTGTGTTGCAGTCACAGTGTTAAATAGTCAGTATTATGGCATCGCTTGAGAGTCGAAAGCGTCAAATTTAAAGACGAAGTCCTCAAGCTGCTTCCAATTTTAATAGAATTTAACATCTGTGTTTCTTGGAAAAGGCAACGCCATAATTATGTTCCATGAAACTTTAAAAAAAAAAAACTTATAAAAAATTGATTTCATATTGGATGATATCATAGACATTGGTTAAAAAAAAAAAGGTTGTTATTGTGATATGTCTGCATAGTTTTTTTTTGACCAGCTGCCCCCAAGGTTGTATACACCTCGTTCTTTACGTCTGCGTTTTTATTTTGTGCTCCACAGCAGATATATGTTTCACTGCAGGTACACAGCAGTGCATGCTGGGAAATAAACTAAAACCTCCTTGTTAATGTATGGATCTGGTCATTGGTAGGTACGTCACAGAATTGCGTTAAATGAAATGAAATGACAGGCAGTGGTGGCCTGCTGGTAATGGTTCTGGATCACTGATCCTAACGTTGGGGGGGGGGTTTCAAGCCCAACTCGCCACAGGTTGTCACCGTCCCCCCATTGCAGCAAACTGGGTTATCAAGGCCGGCCATGTCTCTCACTGTCTATGGTGTGAGGCTGTAAAAGAACCATTGCTGACTTTCGACAAGAGTAGCTGCAAAGCCGTCAGCGTGTTTCTACCCTACGATGGCCTGGTGAGCTATCCAGGGTGTACTCCTCGCCCGAAGTCGGCTGGGATAGACGCCAGCCTCCAAATGACCCTCATTAGGATTAAGCGGCTACAGAAAATGAACTGATCGGAATACAGTTCATTCTGATACAGAAAATGACATCACACAACACGTTGTTGAAACGCTTGTCTTTTTGGACATGAGCTTTTATGACGGCACGGAGAAAGTTCATCTTGAATTCGTCCAGCCAAACCGAATTCAAGCTTGGAGATATAAACAGAGCTCCTTGGTAATTCAGACTTTGGGTCTAATAACAGTTGGGAAACTATAAATCATGAGGGTGGGACTGTTTTGTTGCAGCGTTCAGCTACAGAATGTTGACACGAAAGGCACTAAAGGCCTGGTGAGGGAGGAATCTGCTCTGGACTCCCTTCACACACACCACGGTTTAATCTGGTCTCCAAATGCTTGGCACGCCCCCTTAAGTGTCTGTACTTCTGTCTGAAAAAGCTGTAAGATAGAGTACGAATACTGACTAAACCAAACCAATGTAGCCCTCCAGTTTGACTTCTTTCTTTATCGTGTTCTGTTGTTATCGCACTCTTGGCACAGATTTGCACAATATTATAGTGTGATTTATTAATCGCTGATGCAGCTGTGAGGGAGGGGCACAAACCAGTGTCTCTCCCTCACGCCGGTCCCAAGCCCAGATAAATGCAGAGGGTTCCGTCAGGGAGGGCATCTTGCGTAAAACAAATGGCAAATAAAAAATGCGAGTCACAACAAAAAATTTCACACCGGATCAGTCAAGGCCCGGGTTAACAACGACCGCCATCAGTGCTGTTAACCAACAGGGTGCTGGTGGAAATTGGACTACTGTTGGTCGAAGACGGCAAAGAAGGAGAGGCGGGAGGCGTGTCCGTAGGCAGAGAGAAGAGGAAAGGCATGAGTCTAGGACTGAAAGTAGGAACTTTGAATGTTGGAACTATGACCGGAAAAGATAGAGAACTGGCTGACCAGATGCAGAGGAGGAAGGTGGACATACTGTGTGTTCAGGAGACCAGGTGGAAAGGTAGCAAGGCTAGAAGCTTGGGAGCATGGCTTAAGCTATTTTTTCATGGTGTGGATGGGAAGAGAAATGGAGTAGGAGTCATTTTGAAAGAGGAGTTTGTCAAGAATATTCTAAAAGTGAAAAGAGTGTCAGACAGAGGTAACGGTAGATTTCCTGACAAGAACATTCAACAAGGTCTTCGAGAGTGAGAGGATGCCAGAGGAATGGAGGAAAAGTGTGATGGTTCCCATTTTTAAGAACAAGGGAGATGTGCAGAGTTGTGGCAACTACAGAGGGATAAAGTTGATGAGCCATACGATGAAGTTTTGGGAAAGAATAGTGGAAGCTAGACTGAGGGCAGAGGTCAGCATTTGTGAACAACAGTTTGGTTTCATGCCAAGAAAGAGCACCAAAGATGCAGTGTTTGCCTTGAGGATGTTAATAGAGAAGTACAGAGAAGGTCAGAAGGAGCTGCATTGTGCCTTTGTGGATCTGGAGAAAGCATATGACAGGGTGTCGAGAGAGGAACTGTGGTATTGCATGAGGAAGTCTGGAGTGGCAGAGAAGTATGTTAGAGTGGTGCAGGACATGTATAAGAGATGTAAGACAGTGACAGAAGAGTTCAAGGTGGAGGTTGGACTGCATGAAGGGTCAGCTCTGAGCCCCTTTTTGTTTGCTGTAGTGATGGACAGGCTGACAGACGAGGTTAGACAAGATTCCCCATGGACTATGATGTTTGCAGATGACATTGTGATCTGTAGAGAGAGCAGAGAACAAGTGCAGGAAAATCTAGAGAGGTGGAGGTATGCCCTGGAAAGGAGGGGAATGAAGGTTAGCCTCAGTAACACAGAATGCATGTGTATGAATGACAAGGACCCAAGAGGAACGGTGAATTTACAGGGAGCAGAGATAAAGAAGGTGGAGGATTTTAAGTACTTCGGCTCAAAAATCCAGAGCCATGGAGAGTGTGGAAAAGAGGTGAAGAAGCGTGTGCAGGCCGGTTGGAATGGTTGGAGAAAAGTGTCCGGTGTGATGTGTGATAGGAGGGTATCGGCAAGAATGAAAGGAAAAGTGTACAAGACGGTGTTGAGGCCAGCGATGTTGTATGGTTTAGAAACAGTGGCCCTGGGGAAAAGACAGGAGGCAGAGCTGGAGGTAGCAGAGATAAAAATGTTGAGGTTCTCTTTGGGAGCAACGAGGATGGATAGGATCAGGAATGAGCACATCAGAGGGACAGCCCATGTAAGACGTTTTGGAGACAAAGTCAGAGAGGCTAGATTGAGATGGTTTGGACATGTACAGAGGAGGGATAGTGAGTATATTGGTAGTAGGATGCTGAGGTTGGAACTACCAGACAGAAGGCCTAGAGGAAGACCAAAGAGACAATTTATGGACGTGGTGAAGGAGGACATGAAGACAGTTGGTGTAAAAGAAGAAGATGCAGAGGATAGGGTGAGATGAAGGCAGATGATTTGCCGTGGCGACCCCTGAAGGGAACAGCCGAAAGGAAAAGACGAAGATTTATTAATCGCTGAGTTAAAAATCATTTTCAATACACACACTTAGCCATAGTTTAAATCTGTGTATTAGAGGTGTCGGGCATAAAGAATTACTCCCATCCCTCCATTTATTACTGAACTTGGAGACCAGCCAGATGGAAATTTAGCTTGACGTCGGCGATGCATATAATGAAAGGACAGCGATAGTTTCCATCAACAGTATTTAATCGTTTGAATAATTGCGTTCAGTAACCTCTCCCTATGAGGAAATGTTTCTACAGAGAAAGCTGGGTGTCCTGTTCGTAGATTACAGACCGGCTGGAACTCAACTTGCAGCTTGTGGTCTGCATTGTGTAACTTGTCTTGAGAAATGGTTCTGTACAAAACGTTTCCTAGAGTCAGTGTGTTTGGATTTGTGATGTAGCAACTGGCAGAGTTTGGAGCTGTGATGATTTGTCTTTATTCAAAAGCATGACGCTGTAGCAGAGCAGTACTGCACGCTTCGTGGTGAATCTGTTTTTGTCTAATGTCTTTTTTTTTTTTTTTTTTTAAATGCTGCTAAATGTGGTTCTTATATACAGCGCTATGGCAGTATTTAGACTTCAGAGCTCTTTTATTATTGTTAGTGTTGGAATTAGAGCAGCAGTTTGTTATTTTAGAGCCCATCCATACCTGTGAATTGCAATCTCAAAGAAAACACTGATAATCCTTTTCCTACCTGCATCACATCCCACACTGTGCACGGGAGACCAAAAGAATTTAGCGAAGGGAGTTGAGCGTCTCGGTTCAAGCTGAAAGCAGACTTATAGGGATCCCTCACTTTCCGCGGTTAATGGGGGACCAAGACCCCTCGTGACCGCCGATTTCGGCCAAGTAGGATCGACCCCCCCCCCCCCCCCCCCCGACTGACATATACGTACATGTATATGTGTATATAATATTAATAAATACATATTCAATGCTATAAATGCTCATAATAACACTTAAACATTCAAAAATAATTAATAATGTAAATAAAATATAATTCACACACATACAGACGTGCGCAGACACACAAATGCGCATCTCACATAAAAATGTAAGGAGTTTTGTTGGGGGGGGGTTTTTTTTTTTTTTTTGTTTTGTTTGTTTGTTTGTTTGTTTGTTTTTGCATAATTGGTCTTGTTTTACAGCATTTTCCATAACTTTTCCCCCTTTTCCCCTTAATTTCCTTATTTTTAAATTTTCGATGAATATTTTTGAAAAACCCGCGATGCACTGAAACCGCAGAAACTGAAGCACGAAGTAGCGAGGGATCTATGTGATTTTTACTCTGGAAACATGTAAATAAAAATCTTCAATAATAATAATAATAAATAACAATAAATAATATTACTTAATGAAAGGAAAAGTCTACAAGAGTTGATGTTGAGGCCAGCGATGTTGTATGGTTTAGAAACGGTGGCCCTGGGGAAAAGGCAGGAGGCAGAGCTGGAGGTAGCAGAGATGAAAATGTTGAGGTTCTCTTTGGGAGTAACGAGGATGGATAGGATCAGGAATGAGCACATCAGAGGGACAGCACATATAAGATGTTTTGGAGACAAAGTCAGAGAGGCTAGATTGAGATGGTTTGGACATGTACAGAGGAGGGATAGTGAGTATATTGGTAGTAGGATGTTGAGGCTGGAACTACCAGGCAAAAGGCCTAGAGGAAGACCAAAGAGACGATTCATGGACGTGGTGAAGGAGGACATGAAGGTCGTTGGTGTAAGAGAAGAAGATGCAAAGGATAGGGTGAGATGGAGGCAGATGATTCGCTGTGGTGACCCCTGAAGGGAAAAGCCGAAAGGAAAAGAAGAAGGATAAATAATATTACTCGCCATTGCATGGATTTCGCAAACCATTGTTTTGCAAAAGTTACAAAGGGTTTGTTTGTAGCTTTGGAATGATAATTTCACATCTGAATGCAAGAGATTCAGAACATACCACAGTGCTCTATACCTCTCTCATCTGAATGGTCAGAGACTTTTTTTTTTTTTTCAAAACCAGTAAATGTAAAAATACGTTAAATCGTCCACATAAAATGTGATGTAATGCGTAGAAAGAAAGATGAAGGCGTCAACCGCGAATTCGTTTGACTTTGGCTGTTTCACTGCAGCAGATTAAACACATGATGTATGAACATTTGAGATATTTCTGGTTAACGGTGAGTATTGTGATTGATTGATTGATTGATGGTGTCCTTATACACCCAGTCTTTTCAGTACACATTTAATCATTTATGAATACAAATTGTCTACAAATAGCTATAAGGGACATTTTATTTCGATCTTAACTTAACTATGATAATTAAAAAAACTAAATAGTGGCAGCTGTGACCTAACGGTTAGAGAAGTGGCTTTTGGACTGAAAGGGCGCTGGTTATATTCCGGGTTCTCTGGGTGAACTGTGTGGCTGCCCTCTTCTCGGAGTGTGTGCTCACGGTTTACCTGTGTGTGTGTGTGTGTGTGTGTGTGTGTTCTCACTAAGGCAAAGTTTCTCTTGCAGAATTAATACAGTACAGTATTTTTTTAAAAAATGGATAAAGTACATTAGTGTAGTCACTGGACATAAACGTAAGTGGCTGCACTGGGTATTTCATCTGTTGTGGTGATCACCAAAAGACTAAATGGACTCCTGATCTGTACTGGATTCTTGGTCTGCGTCTCCGGATGACTAATTGTGTGCTGCTTCACATATTGGTTTCATTGTTGACAGTTGAGATGATGTTTGTTTCGCATTTTTGAAATGAGTCTTCAGGGTCACAAGAAAGGGCTTGAAAATATGGACATTCTGATTTCTATTCCGAATTATTATTTTTTTTTTCTATTTTAGGATAAAAGAAAAGCTGGTAAAGGACTGTTTAAACAATAAGTGTATAAAATCTCCGGGTGGGGTGGGGGGGGTAGTTGTGGCCTGGTGCAAGGGTGGTGGATCACTGATCCCAAGGTTGGGGGGTTCAAGCCCCGTTCTCAACAGGTTGTCACTGTCCCCCTCCAGTGCGTCTAACTGGGTTATCAAAGGCCGGCCGTGTCTCTCCCGGTCTATGGTGAGAGGTTCATGTAAAAGAACCATTGCTGACCTTTGACAAGAGTAGCTGCATAGCCGTCAGCGTGTTTCCGCCCTGTGATAGCCTGACGAGCTGCCAGGGGTGCACTCTGCCCTCACCTGGAGTCACCTGGGATGGGTGCCAGCCTCCCCACGACCCCAATTAGGATTAAACGGCTACAGAAAATGAACGATGAATGAATCTATGATGGGTTCGAATGAATCCCCTCCCCCAAACTTGTCGTTTATTATTCAGAAATTCTTTTTAAAAGTATATTTTAAGTAATTCCTTTGAGTTATTCATTAACTACACTGAAGCTAATAGGAAGGTTCTCCACTGCTGAGAGTGAGGAACACAACCCAGGAACCATCAGTGTCTCCTGAGGTTTTAATAGATTAACTCTTTGATACTGGCAAATCTTTGGCTGCTCACACTTACGTCTTTGTGTGTAACCTGGTTCCCTGAGTTCATAAATACTTTAACTTTACAGCCTGCTCATGTGTATAAAAACCAAAATATGTAAAATATATGTATGAAGTATCTGTCATCAGGGAGCTCTCTTTTTTTCAATCACACACTACAGGTTTTGATGGCCTTGTGGTTGTGTCACTAAAGAGGCCTTTGTACATTCATAATTTAGTCTCCTGTTGAGTCCACAATATTTTTGCCTAATAAATGGCCCCCATGAGAGGAAATCTGACCTGGAAACTGTAGTAGTATAATAAGTGAACTAAGTGGGTCCGGCCCAAAGAACACTTTTAAGCAAGGGGTAATTTTATCTTGAATACACCCAACATACGCTTCAAAACTGCACTATGGAGACATAGAGCTTTTCAAAATATTTTTAATATAATATAGCTCATTCATTCATTTTCTGAACGGCTTAATCCTAATTAGGGTCATGGGGAGACTGGCACCCATCTCAGCCGAATCTGGGCGTGGGTACACCCTGGACAGCTCACCCAGGCTATCGCAGGGCCAACACTCACACAACCATTCATACTGACACTCATACCTAGTGGTGATTTGGAACAGCCAATGAACCCACTGTGCATATTTTTGGACTGTGGGAGGAAACCCACACAAGCACAGGGAGAACATGACAACTCCGAACCGCCTGAACTGGGAATCGAACCCAGGACCTTCTTGCTGTGAGGCAGACGTGCGAACCTCTACGCCACCGTACCGCCATATAAAAGCTTATTATACATATTTAAGCACTGCTTAAACTGCTCAGAACTGAACATGAGATTTTCGTGGTTTGTTTCTTTTCTGTTCATAATTAATTCAATACTGTATTTAGTTGATGTTTTAAATATTCAAGCCATTTTTTTTCTTCTGGAAAATCAGTTGTAAAAAATACTCTATAAAATAAGTTCAAAACTTTTTTTGTTTGGATGTTCATTCATTCATTTTCTGAATTGTTTAATCCTAATTAGGGTCGCGGGGAGGCTGATGCCCATCGCAGCGAGGGCAGAGAACACCCTGGACATCTTGCCAGGCCATCGCAGGGCAGAAACATGCTGACAGTTATGCAGCCACTCTTGACGAAAGTCAGCAATGGTTCCCTTCCAGCCTCACAGACAGTGAGAGACCTCGCCAGCCTTTGATAACCCTGTTAGCTGCAATCGGAGGACAGCATTGACAAATGTTGACAGTGGGCCTTGAATCCCCAACCTTGGGATCAGTAATCCTGCACTTTACAAATGGGCTGATACTGCTCTGTTTGGAGGTTGTTTCTGTAAAAAAAAAAAATCCTGGACATTGACACATTAAACTCCTGCCAAAGAGCAAACAGCCCAATCAGAACTGTGATTGGCTGGGGTACTTATAAGCCATCCAAAATCAAGTCCATGGTGACTTAGGAATGGTGCTCAGCATGCACAGACCTATAAAATATTACCCAAGTACATTTTAAGGAAGAGGTGGCATGGTGGTTGGCAAGTCTGTCTCACTGTAAGAGGGTCCTGGCTTTAAACCCTGGGCTTGGACATTTCTGTGTGAGGTTTGCATGTTCTCCCCATGCTTGTGTGGGTTTCCTCTACGTACTCGGATTTCCTCCCACCATCAAAGACATACACATGAGGCTAATTTCCTGTTCCAAATTGTCCCAAGGTGTGTGTGTGTGTGTGTGTGTGTGTGTGTGTGTGTGTGTGTTGCCCTACATTGGACTGGCGAGCTTTGCAGGGTGTACCGTGCCATCAGCTAGTTTTGGCCCCAAGACCCATATGATGGAGTGGTTCATCGAGTGAGTAAGTGAGAATGAGAATATGTTCTAGAAAGTGCCAATCAGAAATAATAATGGGGAAAAAGAAAAGTTGTGCACATTGATCAGACACCTCTTTATACCTCTTTTATTAATTTTATTTAAATGAAGTCACTGAAAATGACATACAGTAGTTGGGGGCAAGTTGATTCAGAAGGTTTTTTTTAATCTTTTTTTTTTTTTTTTTTTAGATGATGGTTCTTAATAAATCTTCACTAGAAATATAGATTTTTTTTTTTAACATCAATACAGGGATTCCTCACTTTCTGCGGTTTATGGGGACCGAGACATCCCCGCGACTGCCGCTTTCCGTAAAGTAGGATCGACCCCCCCCCCCCCCCCCTGACTGACGTATACGTACATGTATATGTGTATACAATATCAAGAAATACATATTCAACCGTATAAATGCTTATAATAACAATTAAACATTCAAAAATAATGTATAAGATGTAAATAAAATATAAATACACACACATACAGACTCGCGCACACACTTACATCAAAATGTAAGTAGTTTTGTTGGGGGGTTTTGGGTTGTTTTTTGTTTTTGTTTGTTTGAAGGGTTTTTTTTTTTTGTATAATTGGCCTTGTTTTGTGGCATTTTCCTTAACTTTTCCCCTATTTTTGCTTAATTTCCTTATTTTTTTATTTTCGATGAATATTTTTGAAAAACCCATGACGCACTGAAGCCGCAAAAACTAAAGCATGAAGTAGCGAAGGATCACTGTATATAAACTGCAATTGAAATTTATTACTAAAAGAAATCAAATCTGCATTTATTTACAGACTTCCTGTTTATAAAAGGCAAACTTGTTCTAAACAGCGTGACACGAGCTCTGACCAGACCCAGTGTGTACTCTTCACGCTAGTCATCAATATTACTCGCATTATTTCTTTATTCATAACAAGATGGAATTCAGTACGTTTTAAAAATGCACTTAGATTTTTTTCCACTTTTCCTTTCTGTAAACTCAGTGCTGTGAGGTTACGTGGCACAGCGTCTGTGATCATTGGCCTCAACAGATCAGAGGGAAACCTGGAGTTCTGCCCATGTATAAATGCTGCAGACATGACACTGCTCTTGAAAGGAACTGCCCCGAAAATAAATCAAGATTGGGATTTTACCTTGTGATTGTACCTTTTTTTTTTATTTCAAGGAACCCTGACACAAGCTTGGGTGATAAATTATTAAAGGATGATGCTTTGACTCGCATTTCCTTCATCTCTGTCTGGGTGTGTTAGCAAGCTCATCTTCTATTTGGCTTGCGTTCCCTCATCGCCTGCTTTCACACGCTATGTAGGAAGGTTTAGAGCTGGCATGGCTTTCACTGTTTACTCATAACTCTGCTGAATGACAAGTCAAAGCCACTAAAGAGTTAGGATTTCAACAGCTGGAGCATTCCAGCTTGTCCCGCCCTTGTAGTGCTTTCTCTGCTTAATAAAGAAGGCTAACATCAGTTTATATAAGTTAATAATCGCTCATCAGGGTCGCATCAAATGATCGCATACTTGATGAGTTGTATTTTATTTATTTATTTATTTATTTATTTATTTTTTTTGGTCAATTTTTTGAAATCATGTTTTTTTTGGATGTTCTTTGCACCCTAGCCGTGTCACTCTGTGAATCGCTTCCAATAAATGGATCAGACAGCGTTGCCTGTGGGTGTGAGATCTACATTATTTGGAAATAAGTCTATTTTCCACACTTGCATTATAGGGCTTTGTCTTCCTTATTGGGGACAAAATGCACGTCCCTGTCATGTTAATTGTTAAAAATTAAGGTTAAGACATGGTTTAATGCGAGGGTAAGTTTATTGTTAGGCAAGTAGTGGTACAGGGATACCTCGCTGCTTCGTACTTCAATTCATGCGGCTTCAGTGCATTGCACTTTTTTTTTTTTTTTTTTTTTTTAAATATTCATCGAATTAAAAAAAATAAGGAAGAAAAGGGCAAAAAGTTAAGGAAAATACCACAAAAACAAGGCCAATTATGCAAAAAACAAAACCTAAACCAACATAAAAACAAAAAACAACCCAAAACCTCCCATCAAAACGAGTTACATTGTTGTGAGGTACGCATCGGAGTGTGTGCAAGCGCATCTGTATGTGTATGTATTTATATTTTATTTACATCTTATGCATTATTTTTTCATGTTTATTTATTATTATAAGCATTTATAGCATTGATAAGGATAAAGTAAAGTCCGTTGGGCTTTTTACACCCGAGCCATAGTGGCTCATCAGGCCGGTGCTTATCCCCGGTTTTCCGTAGCGTGAAGCGACTAGGAGTTCAACTCCTCCTGGATGGGACGCTAGTCCATCGCAGGTTACCTTCCCAGTATATTTTGACTGGTACCCATTTATACTGCTGGGTGAACAGAGGCACACTTGTGGTTGAGACCTCACCCAGGGGTCTTAGCACAGTGAGGGTCTAACTGGGATTCGAACACACAACCTCCTGATCATGAGCACAGCACCCTAACCACTACACCACTGGCCTCACGATTTATAGCATTGAATATGTATGTATTGATATTGATATTATATACACATATACATGTACGTATACGTCTGGGGTTGGGTGGGATCCTACTTTACAGATTTTGATGGTCGCGTGGGGATTTCGGTCCCAATTAACCGATACTTGTAACACTTTTGCCTAAAAGTAAGTTTCTTCGGGAAATGAATGTGTCTATGTACTGTCCCCTGCAGATATGGAAACCAGATTGTCTCTTGCTCTCGCTCTCTTTCTGTTGTGTGTGAGCATTTATTCCTGCATGGTGCTGTGAAAGCTGAACCACTATGATCGTAGGAAATTAAACTTTGAGTATCTAATGATTCACTTTAGAGCCAACTGGTTGCAAAATGTTCCGTAAAGAAGTACCGTAATTTATTTCTTCCAAATTGGTCATAGTTGTAATATTGTAGTGGACTTTTAGCTGAATATTTTATATTAATAATCAGATTTATAAAATTTTAGCAGAAGATCATTGATGATGCAGGCCGATTCGATGAACTTGAGGATCCTGATGTTTAATGAAATGTTTTCCATGACCAGCTGTATTTTTATTTTGATAACCTGAGCTAGTCAGCTCAAATGCTTGCCATGACATGATTACCGAACAGTCCAGGTCCAACCCATCTTATCGAATCTCTAAATCACAGCATTACATGTTTCTTTTGTTTCAAAGTGAAACGAAAGCAGATAAGAGAGGGAAATCTATTTAAGTCTCAGCCCAGTCTTATCAGTTTCTGATTCATTTTAAACGTATTATTCGGTTATTACTGTGGGACTGAGGAATGCAAGTTTGGACCTGATAGAATAGCATCAGAGATTAACGGGTTAAGAACAGTTTTGGAAACGTATTGAATCGGAGCTGTGCTGTTATGGATACTAAGCCATATCTTCTAGAATTTTATTACATTAGACTGGATTTTTGGTAATATTTAATTTTTCTAATGTATAAAAAGCATGTCTTTTTGTTCACAGACAGTACTGTACAACAGGGTTAGGCACCCTATCTTTAGCACAAGCTTTGCTATAGTTTTAAAAAATTATTTTATATCTTGTATACAGTCGGCCCTCTACTTACGAAAACCTCTGAATACGAAAAATCCAGGTTACAAAAAACATTTTCCTAAATTTTTGCCCTCTGTATTACGAAACAACCTCTTCTTATGAAAAGCACCAAACACGCCATTCAAAAATTCAAACAATGCGCAAGTTTCTCTCTCATTGGCCGTCTCCCAACATCCCACCCCGCTGGCCTCCCATTGGCCAGGAGGGAGCTGAATCTCCATAGTACTGTACCCAAATGCTTGTTTGTCACACACGTAAAGGAGAGATGTACTGTTGGTTCGTATGTTTCGTGAGTTTTGAGAGTTTTCAGAGTACGTACAGTACTCATTGCAGCTTATTTGAAGAGGTCCGGATGAGCCGCGCCCCGTCTCAAAAGCTCTGTATTCGACCACAAAGCATTTTTGTGCACAGAAGTGGGCGGCGCCACAAGACCTCTGATCTCATAAGGAACCAAGTCAATGTTTAATCTGGACCTCTGATCTCTCGAGGAAGCAAGTTAATATTGAATCCGGACCTCAGATCTTTCAAATAGGTAATTCCGCTACAACCCCCCGTCTCAAAAGCTCCGTCGGCTGCGCGCTGCGTGTGGGTGGAGCCCACATTCAGCAGAGCATGCACTCAGAGAGAGAGAGAGAGAGAGAGAGAGAGAGAGAGACAGTGTTTTGTGTGTGTGTGTGTGTGTGTGTGTGTGTGTGTGTGTGTGTGTGTGTGTGTGTGTATGTGCGTTAATAAAAAATGTTTAATAATGGTTTCATTAATAAATATGTTAATAAAATGTGTAAATGGTTTCATAAATAGCTTTCTTTTACTTTTAGCACATATTTCATACAAAATTGGTGTACTTTTATCATTTTTAAAGGGCTTATGGGGTAGTCTTAGGAGCCTTGGAACGAATCACGCGTTTTACATGTAAAATGCACCTGTACTTACGAAAAGTCCATATTCCAAAAAAGGCTTTGGAACGGATTAATTTCGTAAGTAGAGGGCCGACTGTATTAACGTATAAGTATAAATATTAGTTTTTCAATTCAAAATTAAACTTACAGAAAAAAATGTAAGTCAATAAAGAAAATGGCATATTATGTACGAGTACTAGAAGGGAATTTGTGTGCACATGGAAACTCCACACAGAAATGCCAGAGCCTGGCAATCGAACGCTGGACCCTTTTGCTGTGAGGCGAACATGCTAATCACTACGCCACCATGTCACCCACTTACAGCTCATTACCTTGTAAAACTGCACAAGCTGTACCTGAGACTCCTTTCTTTGTACAGCAAGGTATCATCACACCAAATATTGACTTTGTAACATTTATTATGCCTTTTACACAGTACAGTGATCCCTCGCTACTTCATCCTTCAGTTTCTGCGGGTTCAGTGCATCGTGGGTTTTTTAAAAAATATTCATCGAAAAATAAGGAAATTAAGGAAAAATCGGGGAAAAGTTGAGGAAAATGCCGCGAAACAAGGCCAATTATACAAAAAAATGCCCAAACAAACAAACAAAAACAAAAAACTACCCAAAACCCCCCAACAAAACTTACATTTTTATGTGAGGTGCGCATCTGTATGTGTGAGTATTTATATTTTATTTACATCTTATGCATTATATTTGAATGTTTACTTGTTATGAGTGTTGAATATGTATTTATTGATATTATATACAGGGGCAGTGGTGGTCTAGTGGTATAAGGCGCTGGATCGCTGATCCAAAGGTTGGGGGGTTCGAGTCCCACTCTCCACAAGGTTGTCACTGTCCCCAGTGCAGCTAACTGGGTTATCAAAGGCCAGCCATGTCTCTCACTGTCTATGGTGTGAGGCATGTAAAAGAACCATTGCTGATTTTTGACAAGAGTAGGCTGCAAAGCCGTCAGCGTGTTTCCGTCCTGCGATGGCCTGGCGAGCTGTCCAGGGTGTACTCTGCCCTCGCCCTGAGTTGGCTGGGATGGGCACCAGCCTCCCCGCGACCCTAATTAGGATGAAGCGGTTACAGAAAATGAACTGAACTGAACTGATATTATATACACATGTACATATACGTCAGTAAGGGGGTCGATCCTACTTCGCGGAAATCGGCGGTCGTGAGGGTCCCCATTAACTGCGGAAAGTGAGGGATCCCTGTACTCTCGATTTCATGCAGGTATACCAAGGTTTTATCTTCTTGTACGCTCAGGTTTGATTTATGTGACTGAAATTAGTATCAATAGGTAGAGAAACCTCAATCCGGATAAGGATTGAAGGAAACCTCTCAAGAAGCTTACTTTGAAGATCAGCCCCTTTTAAAACTGTTCAGGACAAAGCTACTGGATTAACAAGCCAACTTGAACCACTGAGATGTTAAGATCCATGTGTAGCTTAATGGGATTTAGGAATAAATCCTCCGTGTCTTTGTTTCTTCTGTCCTGCGTTCCCCACATGGCCTTCTTTATTGCCTGATTATGTATGGAAAATCCAAGCCCTGAACTAAACATTGAAAATATGTTTTGGCAAACCATGTTCTAAACCTTTTGTTGCTGATTTGTTGGTAGTATTCAATGGTGCATGATGTAATTGATTAGTGAGTTTTTCATGCTGTCGTGTGCCGTTTTAAGCCAATTATACTGTAGTTAGGGTCAATGCACACAGTGTACACACTTGACTTGAAACATCACCAAAACATACATAAAAAATGACCAGAAACACATTCGGTATGTTTATATGCATACTAATATTGCGTTATTGTCCCGGTTACGTTTGTAGAGGTTTGGTTAACAGTGTATACAAGAGTTTTGGCAATTAAGATATCTAGTATATGGAGTAGTTAGCACATCCACCTTACAGCAAGAAGGTCTTGAGTTTGAGTCCTGAGCTCAGGCATTTCTATATGAATTTGTGTGCGTTTCCTCCGGGTACTCTGGTTTCCTCCCAAAGTCCAAAAACCTTTGGGCTTCTCATTCATCTAATTTTTCTGCCTGTATTCTGATGAACCCAGAGGATTTTGACTGAAGGGGTAATTCTAACAGGCCGGATATATGTCATCAAAAACTCCAACGCACCACTCCAGACCATAGTTGGCCCACCATCCTTATATCCAATCAAGCACGATATGGGCAGTTTGAAAAAGGGCAACGGTAAAGACATTACATCAGCCATATTTATTAAAAGAGGCTAGACATTGCTATATATGTTTTTATGGATATTACAGATTTGTACATTCCTTAAATGGGAATTTTTTTTCTGGTGATAATGGACTATCAGTTAATGTTAATGTTACTTTTATTTTTAAATTGTATGCTCAGTTAAACTGTAAAACTGCATATGGATTTATTTTTTTATCCAAAGACTCCATATAAAGTTTCTAGCAACATATCAATTTCAGAATCTTTAAAAAGGTGAAAAACATTTCATGAAATCTTCTGTTATCATTAGAAAACAGGTAGCTGGGAAAAAGTTACACATTACTTTTTGTTGTGTTGTTCATCGCAATTAACTGTCTTTACCGTTAGATTGCTTGCTGAAGCATTCCAGACTAGTTTGCCACTTTAAGAGTATGTGGAACCGTCTCACATTTTAAGGTCAAGGTTGTTTTAACCCTGTGCTAAACCAGAAAGAAACATAAAGGGGGTCAACACCTTTTTTAAATTACAAGTAAGTTTTTAAATTCCAAATGTCACATTCTTGTCTGTCTTTACCATAAATGTCGTAAAATTCTTCATGAACTAAAGAAACTGTTGAAGAATTTTTTTTTTCATGGTTTCAATGAGTATTTTCAATTGATGTTTGCAAGAACATTTTTCAGAGGAACTGCACACTCCGTGCAAGACCAAGCAATCTTTCTTTACCATTATACTTTCTTGTCTTCACCGTTACAATTTACTCGGCACACAGTATAACGGTAACATGTTTAGAAAATATTCTCAATTTCACTTTAGCTGAACATTGTTTCAAAACTGGAGGAGTAAATGTATGGATTGATATAAACAAACTGTAAAAAAAAATCGCCAAATTTATTAAAATATGTGAGCAGAATTCTGTTTAAAACGAGAAAAAAATATAGTTTAACAGTACAGACAGCATAACTAATGAAGTACATTTTAATATATAGAGCTTCCATAATTTTTCTTCTATAAGCATTGTAATATGTATTATTATTATTAGCTGAAAGTAATTAACATTATTGTTATGAACATTATTCTAGAAACGTGACCAGGAAATAATGAATTCATATGAACAAATTATAGTACACTGTAAATACAGTATATACACAGTATAACTATATACACAGTATAACTATTAAAACAGGATGTATAATAATGTAGACATAGCGGTCATCGTAACTTAATTTGCTGTCACTTACATATTCCTGGAGAACAATATATTTTTCAAGTTTACTTTAGATATTCTACGGCATTTATTTTTATATAATTTACTAAAATAAAATCTTTAATACATGTATAGTAAATGTAATGTACTGTCAGTTAGAATTTGTAAACTTTATCAATGGTACCTCAGTAATATCTTTACAACTGGGTCTTTACCATTCGTGATTAGCGATATGGTCTTTACCGTTATTTCTTTACAGTTATTAGCTTAACGGTAAAGGCACTAGTTCAAACACAAACTTTTATTTATTTCATTTGAAAATTAATTTCTAGTGTTGCTCCTTTCATAAATGCTTCAGTAACGTAATATACAGTATTTGTAACAGTAGTATAAATTTTAAAAATTCTAGAAGTTCTTTCCCGATATTTGCTCGTTTTCGTGAAAATCTCCCGTCAGCAGTATAACCGAGAGCCACTGTCTTTTAAAATCATGAAACAGTGGTTGACAATGTCAGGCCACATCCTCTGCATGGCCCAAGAATCCCTAGCCCAGAAAGCGCTCCCATTCACAGTGGCATGTGGTGGAAGACACTTGGCAAATTTGAACAAGCCTGGCCTTGATCCTTTTCGTACGGTAAAATGTGGTGTTTTTACAAAGGATAAATAAATTGGTGTACAATATAAAGGACTAATTGTGGTCACAGGATGTCTATGACTACTTGGACTGCAAAACTATTTGAGAGAGAGAGAGCGAGAGAGAGATTTTGGCTGAACCTGGTTATTTTCAGTCCATAATGTAGCAGCATGGTTTAGCATACTGTACTTTGACCCCTCAATTTTAAGAAACTATGAATTTTTCTTCCACACTACATTGTCCTTTATGAGGGTCACGGGGAGGCTGGAGCTCATCTCAGCTGGCTCCGGGTATAAACGGTACACGCCAAACAGCTCACCAGACTACTGTAGAGTCAAACTTTGGATGTATTTCACCAAAGCCATATGCAAATATTGTCCTACATTGGCTTTCTTCCTGCAGACATCATGTTGGGTGATGACAGAGTTGAGCATACCCGATGGTTAAAAACAAGAACAGTAACCCCACCCATTCGCGGTTCAGTGCTTACGGTCCTGCAAACTCGCGGATTAACAGCAAACCCAGAAGTTACTGGTACGTGATTTCAAATTTAGCCAATGGCTGAGAACTTTTGTTTCTCCCTCCTGCTGATTAGTTGCAAAAGATGTCTACACCTTGCATCCTCTCTAGCTTCTGGTAATGAGCCGAAGTGCTTTATTGATTGGGGTTTTTTACACCCGAGCCTTGTGGCTCATCAGGCCGGTGTGTTCAAATCCCAGTTAGACTCCCACCGTGCTATGATCCCTGGGCAAGGTCTGAGCCACAAGTGTGCCTCTGTTCACCCAGCAGTATAAATGGGTCCCAGTAAAAATATACTGGGAAGGTCACCTGCGATGGATTAGCGTCCCATCCAGGAGGAGTTGAACTCCTAGTCGCTTCACGCTACGGAAACCGAGGATAAGCACCGGCCTGATGAGCCACTATGGCTAAGTCCGAAGTGTTGGTGCCTACTTGAGGAACTCATTCAGTCCTGTGGGTGCTGTGAGGCCTCTTGCACTCCAGCGCAAACTTCAGATGAGCCCTGTGACCTCAAACTGCTGTTGGTTTAGGACCGGCCCTATGTGCAGTTGTCACTGCCAGTAGCTTACAATTAGGCACAATCCACTGTTTGTTCTGCCACTTCACTGGAGGAGAAAAGAGAAAGCAGAGAAAAGAGGCTTGTGGTGTTCTGTCTGGATATGTGGCAGCGGGTGAGAGAAGACGAGCTCTGCTTAAATCTCCCCAGGATATGGCTGCCCCCCCCCCCACCCCCCCGGTCTTTTTTAATCTCTAGGATTGCTTTTTTCTTACATTAATTTCTGAATCTTATTCATTTCAGATACTGTTTCCTCTTGATTTTTCATTTCTTGTCCCAGCTCTTGTCCTGTTCTCTTCCTCAAGTCCTTTAGCAAGGCAGAGCTCATTTTAACCAAACCACACTTCGCATGGAAATCCTGAAATAAAAGGCATAATATGCCCCAATGCTTTTGTGATTGGAAGCCAAGAAAGCCACAGAGGACCAAACTAAGGGAACCAGCCTGAGGTCCAGTATGTTTGCATGGGGAGAGTAAACGCTTTTTAAAATTCCGATCATCTTGACTGACAGCATGACAGTGCTAAACAGTTTTCGTGAGTTTTATTTACAGTGTAGAAACCTCATTTTAAGTGGTTTGCTAAAAGTGTAGTCCAGTTGCAGACGTCCTCTCCTCTTACATTCCTTGCAGTTCTTTTCTCACCACTGACGAGCTGCAGCCATAAATTCTGTCACTCTTGACAGTTTACCTTTCAAAATTACGCTGATGAGACGCAGCAGCCCCGCTCATGTGGCCAGGTTGCGTGTTTACCCCGGCGACGAGTACTTCCATCTTGCATGTCAGGGAATGGAAATCAAATTTGGCAGGATACGGGATTTCTTTTGTGCTCCCACAGAACCCTTCGAAGGTGGATCATAATCTCGCTGTGTCAAGGGGAAATCGAGTTTACCTGAAACAGGACCTTCAGAGTTATTTTAGTTTGGATGGTTTCCAGATTTGGCAAGGCCAGGGGGAGTCTGGACAAATCCCAAGGTTACCTTCATTTATTGGTGTCGAGAATCAGTTTCAGCAAGGCAGGAAATGAGTGTTTGTGGCCGAAATCTCAGTTTCACAGGTGTGGAAAAAGCAGGAGACGAGACAGGAAAAGCGAAAGGAAACGAGGCTGAGTGATTGTGATGAATTGATGTCCTCGCAGGTTTGGACTCGGCACACTTCACAAAGAAGAATCATTTACTCACAAGATGACCAAGAGGGGAAAAAAACTGAGCAAGAGTGTAGTTAGATAAATAGAGAGAGCCAGAGAGAGAGAGAGAGAGAGAGAGAGAGAGGTCTTGGCAGACTATTGGCAAATTTGATTCTGTTGTGCTGCACCGATTTACACTAAACAGGCTAAATTTCTGTATGAAGTTGAATGAGATTTACAAGAGGAATTAATCCAATCAGTTTGAAACGATTTGGTTGTCAAGTTCAGTTTGAATTTGTTTCAGTGTGATAGTCTCAGCCTTTCATCCCTGATACAGTACTGTGCAAAAGTCTTAGACACATGCAAAGAAATGCTGTAGTGCAACAACACCTTATATTTACGGAGGATAATTATATTACATGTTTGCACATAAATTCTATTATGCACAATAAAATTGCAATAAATCGAGTTATCTTACTGCAGGAAACAGGGACAGCATAATAATTCCATAATACAGGACCACAATCCTATGCTGGAATCTGAAAAGATTACTCAATAACAACTGGAAGAGCTCTCATGGACTCAAGTGCCTTTACTGAATGTACCTGTCTGTCTTCCTTTCGGCTTTTTCCCTTTTACTCTGGAGTCGTCACAGCGAATCATCTGATTCGCACATTTAATTTGGCAGAGGTTTTTACGTCGGATTGCCCTTTTTAGCAAGGGACAGAAACACGCTGACGACTTTAGAGCTACTCTTTACGAAAGTCAGCAATGGTTCTTTTACATGCCTCTCACCATAGACAGTGAGAGACATGGCCCGCCTTTGATAACCCAGTTAGCCGCACTGGGGGGGACAGAGACAACACAGTGGAGAGTGTACCTAATGTTTGTATTTTGTTACAATTATGTATGTTAGTGTCTTTTGTATTTCTGTAAAAGCTTCAACAAACATTATTGTTAAAAAAAGCAATAAATGAAAAAAGGCAATACAGTGGTATCTTGACTTACGAATTTAATCCGTTCCGAGGGCGAGCTCGTAAGCCAAAAAGTTTGTTAGATGAAACATTTATTCGCATAAGAAATAACAGAAAACCAATTAATCTATTCCAACCCGCTCCCAAACTCATATAACCTGCCACAGACATGTATATTTGACCTAATATATGAGAGATAAACATGTAAAAACAATACATATTTCATAATAATAATACATGTACATTAACATTAATAATGATTAATAATAAAAAATAATAAAACAAGAATAAACAATAAGTCAACTAACCCTTCCGATCGTTGACTGCAGCAAAGATGTCACGTGGGCAGGCAGGAGGTGATGCATAACAAAGGAGGAGGAGAATATTGTGCGTGTGCTCACGATGAATGCCAACGAGGAAAGGCTCGTGGTGAGCTTCCACAAGGCCAGTGCTTCTCAAATAGTGGGGCACGCCCCCCCCCCCCCCCCTTGGGGACACGGTGTGATGCCAGGGGCATGTATGACCCTAGGGAACATGCTTTTTTTGCCATACTGTACTAGAATTAAGTATAATTGCTCATCCACTACAGTCGGTGGCAGTGGCACTCTAATTGTTGTGCTATGCTGTAGGGAAAAATCACTGTGCAAACGATATGACGTGCAGTAAACACTATTTATAGTCACACACGGGATGCCGAGGGGGCGTGAAATGTGTTTTTTTTTTTTTTTTTTTTCTCTTCTTCCTATAGGGGGCGTCACAGAAAATAATTGAGAAGCACTGCACAGTGCATTCTTGGAGCGTGGAGGAATACACACGGAAGAATATGAGGCAAATCGGCCTGGAAAAGCCATTATAAGGAGAACTCGTAAATCAAAATTTTGCTCTTTGGATGGGGCAGATTTTTGGTGGGATCGAAGCTCGTATCATGGAAAATTAGTTATAAGAGACACTCGTAAGTCAAGGTACCACTGCGTTTGATATTTGCCTTTGTTTTAAAATGTAACAGGTTCTGGTACAATTTGTAGAGTTTTACAAGGATCTGTAAACTGTTTAACTGAGTGTCTTGCAGAACCAAACAAATGTTGACAATCACACTTGCTTCTTTATTTGCATGTAAAACTCAGCAGGCTTTATTTTCTTTGTCTTTGATCTCTTAGCTAGTACACTGCTTTTTTTTTTAGTTGATATATAACATTTTGGTATTTTTGTGCTGGAAAACGAATGTTTGGAAATGTAAAATGTTTTCAGACTGACTCACGAATGAACAAATCATCAAATAAAAATCTTTCGCAAAGGTTTTATTAAGCAATAGGGTGCTGAGACCTTTGCACAGCGCTGTATTTCAGCTCACATCTTCCGCCTGTGATATTTCATGCAGACTGTATATAACTGTTATACAACATCCTACTTATTCGCCTGTAACTCTGATGGTGTTCCGACAAAAAGAAAAAGGTCATCCCAACTTTTTTTTGTTCTCTCAAGGATTAAAAAAAAAAAAATCAGTTTTTATAACAGAGACTTTTTGTGAGTCGATGCAAGCAAGTGTAATCAGTCTCGACATAGAATCCCCAAATTTTGTTATGACAAGCCTTCGAAAAGGGGGGTGGTGGTTTATTGTGAATGTTATTGTTACTACTGTATAAACCTCTGTTTAATGCATCTGCAGACAATAATTTCGACAGGAAAGGGAAATAAACAGCTCACATATTTACTCCACATTCATTCCTAATGAAAGTCAGAAGACTGCGAGTGAGTTGTACTCAAAAATTATTAAAATAAGTAATAATCATTTTAACAAACACCTTCACAGTTACATAGGTGGAGACATATGAAGAGATTGTGCAGAGGTGGCACGTCTCCGGTTCGACCTCTTTTTTTTTTTTTTTTTTTTTTTTTTTTTTTGGTCAGGATCCACCTGAACCTTACGCGACTGCACTTCTCCTGTGAGTCCAAATAAATGCCAAGTCAGATTTAAATGCGGAAATAAAAACCATGCACTTAAGGAAAAGAATGCAGGAGGTGACACACTTGTTTTTGCGAGTGGATGCTTTACTTAACTATAAAACAAGTAGGCAGGTCTGTGGTCTCGTCAGTCAGTAAAAAAATAGATGAGCTGCTTATTATTAAATAGTGCTCACACCAGATGTTTGCTTTGCTTTTGTTTGTTTTAATTTCTTTTATTTAATTCTGCATGGCGCACATCTCGCTGAAAACGACGGTTTTCGTGGTAAAGTTCTGTTTTTCCTCTTTGTCTGCCACAGTGTTCTTGTTATCATCATGAGCATTTCTGTCAGTGTTTATAGAATAACATTGTTTGATTAAACCCACAGATCGGTTTTACGGTCAGTGCTGTTACTTGTATTATAGAAGGCGATTCTGATTTTCTTTGACTCATTAGATTTTGTTTGTCATTTACCTAATTAGCAGATAAATTGGACTAGTCTACTTAAATGTTATCTTAAGGCACTGAAATGTTACACCTGTTTAAGAGGTAAAGCCATTCTTTGTAAATATTTAGCGTCTTGTATCATCGTCCGCGTCGTCATCATCAACGACAGGGATCCCTTGCTACTTCGGGCTTCGATTCATGTGGCTTCAGTGCATCGCGTTTAAAATAAATAAATAAAAAAAATCATCAAATTAAAAAATAAGGAAATTTAGGAAGAACAGGGGGAAAAGTTAAGGAAAATTCCACAAAAACAAGGCCAATTATGCAAAAAAAACCTAAACAAACACAAAACAAAAAACAACCCAAAACCCCCATCAAAATTACTTACATTGTTGCATCTGTGTGTGCACGCACATCTGCGTGCGTACGTGCGTGTGCACGCGTATGTATATGTGTCGTCGTCTTCTCATCAATATTATCTGTATGTATGTGTACAGTATTTATGTTTTATTTACGTTTTGTTATTTTTTAAATGTTTAATTGTTATTATAAGCATTTATAGCACTGAATATGTATTTATTGATATTACACACACATGTACATGTACGTATACATCATTCTGGGGGAGGGGTGGTCCCACTTCGCGGATTTCAATGGTCACGTGGGGATCTCGGTCCCAATTAACCGCGGAAAGTGAGGGATTCCTGTATTGTCATTATCGTCGTCGTCCTTCATCAGATTCTTCTCAACTCGTTCACGTATATCAAACAGAACCTTATTTACATCATGCTTTTTGCTTTTACATTTTTTTTTTCCATCAAAATTATATCTTGGGGGCTTTCCCAGTTAGCATGTCCCAACAAGTGAAAATAAACAATGTGATGATGCAAGTCTTCCCTGGGGGAGTTTTTTCCCATTTGAAAAAAAAAAAAAACTAAATAAACAGCAGTGATGCTTTGATTTATATTCCCCTACTTTCCTATATTCATCTGGTCACCCCATAATGCATTTGTTGAACTAAACCTGATTTTGCTTGAGGTGATATTTTAGAAGGAAATGTTTCCTTAAATGCCAGCTGCTCTGCAAAGCCACTTAATCTGGGGTTGACCCATTGTGAAGTTAATCCTTATTTAATGGAACTATGGTGGCTATTTATTGTACTATGTTAAGGAGATTAACATCTGTTTATGTGCATGCTGCTGGGTTGTATAATTGTATTTGTAATACACTGACAGAATGGTTGGCCTGCTATAAGATCCAGTTTGCACAATGCACAGCCTGTAGAGAATACTGTTATTATTTCTGACGCGTGTGGCTGGACTGCTGATTTCAAATGGGATGCAAATGTGTGATTGATTGCTGTTTTATCACATGTTGAAACACAGAGCTTATCAAGACAAGGCTCTTGTTATTGTTTGTTCTCAGTTGGCCCATGGACTAAGGTCTGAAAAGCTTTTTATTTCCAATATTTTCGAAGTCAGTATGTATTTATATTTTCCATTAAATTAAATAGTGTTTTTTCTTTTGTTTGTCTGTTTGTTTTTTAATAAAAGGGATTATATTTAGTCATGGAATAGCACATTTACATAATGTCTGTGCGATATACAGGGATCCCTCACTTTCCGTGGTTAATGGGACCCTCCCCGCGACTGCCGGATTCCGCGAAGTAAGATCAACCACCTTGACTGACGTATACGTACATGTATGTGTGTATATAATATCAATAAATACACATTCAACGAGTCAGGGCATGGTGGTCTAGTGGTATAGGGTGCTGGATCGCTGATCCAAAGGTTAGGGGTTCGAGTCCCACTCTCCACAAGGTTGTCACTGTCCTCCCCAGTGCAGCTAACTGGGTTATCAAAGGCCGGCCATGTCTCTCTCTGTCTATGGTGTGAGGCTGTAAAAGAACCATTGCTGACTTTCGACAAGAGTCGGCTGCAAAGCCATCGGCGTGTTTCCGCCCTGCGATGGGCTGGCGATCTGTCTAGGGTGTACTCTGCCCTCGCCCGGAGTTGGTTGCGATGGGCACCAGCCTCCCCGCGACCCTAGTTAGGATTAAGCGGGTACAGAAAATGAACTGAACTGAACATATTCAACGCTATAAATGCTTATAATAACAATTAAATATTCAAAAATAATGCATAAGATGTAAATAAAATATAAATACACACACAGACACACGAGCGCACACACACACACACACACAGATGTACACCTCACATAAAAATGTAAGTAGTTTTGTCAGGGGTGTTTCTTTTTTTTTTTTCCCTTCGTTTTTGTTTGTTAGGTTTTTTTTTTTTTTTTGCATAATTGGTCATAGTTTGGGGCATTTTCCTTAACTTTTCCCCTATTTTCCCTTAATTTTCTTTTTTTTTTTTTTTTTTTTTAATTTCAAGGAATATTTTTGAGAAACCCGCAATGCACTGCAGCCGCAGAAACTGAAGCACAAAGCGGCGAGGGATCTCTGTATAGTAAATTCATGAGTCTGCTGATATAAAAGCTCATTTGCATGCCAGCAAACAATATTACATTTCAAGGCATTAATTAATGACCTCATGTCAGACCTGAAATAATTTTTTTTTGCCATTATAACTCTTGAAATGTTAAGTTTCTCAATTTCTGGTGCCCTATAGTCTTCACTCTTTTCCTTTTTTATGCAGTATTTAATTAGTGATAAAAATGAACATCAAAACTATGGAAACTTTAAAAAAGGTTTATAGAGGAAGATATGGAAAGTAAAAGAGCCATCTATTTAACTTCAGCATATTTATAACACTGTGACATTCTGCTGTTGCTCAAGCCATGTGTCTTTTGACGCACTGAGATACTTTATTTAAACGATTAAATATGTTCTCAACACCTTCATGAATGTAAACACAGAGGGTTTACCTCAAGATGTAAACCATTAGTAATAATCAAGAACAGAAACCCAGATTAGATTTTGTTATAAAGCATGCACAGTTCGGTAACAAGACTCTTTGGACAGATGGAACCAAGATGAACATTATAACAGAACGATGGGAAGAGAACAGTATGGAGAATGCATAAAAGAATATGGAGGGCTCTTGATCCAAAATCACACCATATCATCGGTCATTCAGGGTGGACATGACTGCTAATGGAACACTGGTGTTTAATGATGGTGTGGCCACTGATGACTTCATGAAAATTAATGTCATTCAATAATGAAAGCAGGATGAATTCTGAAGTGTGTAGTGATATACTTCCTGGTCAGATTCAATCAAATGCTACGAAACTGATAAGACGGCACTTCAGACTACAAATGGATAATGAGCCGGAACACATGCTGAAATCAACCCATGGTCACTCAACTGTCCATCAACTAATTGAACTATATAACCAGATTTGTTTATCTTTAGATAATTGTGAGCAATATTGTTTTGTATTTTGTGATGTATCCAAAGCATTTGATTGAGTCTGGCTTAAAGGTTTATTGTACAAATTACAAAAGTATGGTATCAATGGAAATATTTTGAAATGGTTGTCCAGTTACATAAGCAATCGTAGTCAATCAGTCTTCTAAAAACAACGTGAATTCACAATTCAAGCAATCACTTGATGACATGTGTGCGAAGGAGGAAAAAAAAAGAGGTGTACACATCATCTGCAAACAATCAGCAGGAGGGAGAAACAAAAGCTCTCAGCCATTGGCTAAATTTGAATCACGTGCCAGTTACTTCCGGGTTTGTCACCAGTCCGCGAGTATGCGGGGGCGCGAGCACTGAACCACGAATGGTCAAGGGCGTACTGTATTATAAATGGGTAGGGCAAGGAAAACTTATTTTTTAGATTCGTTATTTACGTAACATGCTATAATGTGTTTGAATTTGAGAGAACTTTGGACTGGGTTGAATTCTAGCTTTAAAGTCATACTGCATTTTACATGAAAAGAGCAAGAAACATAGTGATTAATGCTTCTGATAGAAATCTAAATGATAGTTGTTTCAGCAATCTCACTCAAGCTAGACTCAACAACATTGTTGGGTTTTGAGTTGTGTCTAGCTTTATTTACTGAGTCAGATAATGTTTATTTTTATTTTATTTCAAATTGTCTAATTTTTATTTTAAATTTTCCAGTTTGATATAGACCATATGGTGATGCAAGATACCTCTCAACTATGCAACTGAGTTCTCGCTTCAAGTTCCCCATGCTCTCTCCATGTCTATGTGGGTTTCCTTCGTTTTGTTTCATTGGAGGTTTTCTCTTCCCCCCCCCCCCAAAAAAAAAGAATGTCAACGGTGGATTGACTATGATAAACCCTAGGATGGCTTCTCATCCAGGTTGTATTCCATAGTCAGGCCCATCATTCTCAGGGTATGCTCCAGATCCCCTTCTTATCCATGACTAGTATTTTTTGAGGAAGATAAATGAAATCCTATGGGACTACATTTGCAAGATATTACATAGTGCTGCATTTTATAAAGTTTGAACATACAATCATTAAAATATAATGTTTTTTCTTCACTGATCTCATATATAGACGCTTCTCGACTTACGTTCATCCGTTTACCATTTTTTCGATTTTACTTTTTTTTTTAAGTCAAATTGAGTTTAGACGTACCTACGAAGTACCCTGAGGTAATGATGCAATGACGTAATGATGCTGCGTCCATTGTTTACAAACGACAGACTGAACGTGCCCCTCCTTTTTCCCAGTTCAGTTTTATCAGTTATATAGCGTGTTACCCTTGTGTTAAGACGTCATCTCTGTGATCTTTGTGTTTACACTGTTTTGCGGACTTTTGTAACCCAAAGCAAATATGGTTGGTTAGAAGCGTAAGCCTACTAGCATGGGTGCAAGTCTCATACACAGAGATGAATTAACTATCTGCTCGGATCGGCGCAATCTACCATGCATACTCAGTTAAGCAGAGAGTTGTAAAATGAATGAAAACCCGAATCCAGAAAAGAAAGAGAACTCTCTGCTCTGCTGGTGAATCACATCAGTGCAGGCTGAGTACCAAACGAGTTCAACGGCGCCCTTGCTCACTTGAAAGACCGGAAGTCCGTATAACCCGCGCTTTGTCTCAAGCACAGCAAGTACACTACTTTCGGTTTTGAGCGCCTCACAAATTAATGTGACTCGGCTCAGCTTCATGTAAAGTGACCATCTATCGACCATCGGAACCATTTGCAAGCAGAAAGATCGCATCATAGAGAATGTTAAAGGTTATATTTGATACTGTATTTGATATTTGATGAGTGAATTTGTTTAAAATTTATCTATTTGAAATGATTCTGCTTGAATTTAATTTATTTGAAATTAATGTTGATATTATTTGATATACAGTGATACCTCTGCTCACGAACATAATTGGTTCCCAGAAAGTGTGTGTAAGGCGAAAAGTTCGTCTTCCGAACATTTATTTCCCATAAGAAACCATTAAAATGAGAATAATCCGTTCCCAGGTCCCCATAAAACATAATTTTCTACTAAATAAGCCTTAAAACTACACAAAAATATACCTTATTTTATGTATAATAAATGTGCTATTGTATTGTAATTAAAGAAATAAACTGTACTGTATAATAAAGTCGTTTTATTTACCTTTGTGATGGTAGTTGATGGCTTGATGGAATGGAGTGGGAGGAGGAGGGAGGGAGGGACTTACTGTTTGGAAGGAGAGTTTGGAAACGCCTACTGTTTGGAAACACCCTTAGCCACACACGCACCCTTAATAGCTTCCTTGTTCTTAAGGATGGGAGCAATGGTAGACTTGGCGTACTGGTACTGGGACGCTGAGTCACACAAACGCACACCTCGTTCGTGTTTTTCAATGATCTCCGCCTGTGGTGGGGTCTTTTTCGGTCCCATAATAGCAAAAGTACACTCAATATGGTCCAAAATGTCTATCAAACACAAACCACTTCCGCATTCAAAGAAAGGGGTGTGATTTAACTGTGACGCCGTGGCGTGCGTCAGCTTCTCGTGGCCGCCACCGTGGCGCTGTTCGACCGTGTGGTTTGATTCGTTCGCCGAAAACTAGTTCGTCAGCAGAGACTATATGCTCGCAAATTTAATGTTCTTGAGGCGAAAAGTTTGTGAGCTTAAGCGTTCGTCAGCGGAGGTTTTACTGTATTTGATATTATTTTACAATGTTATGTTTATAATAATTGATTTAGGGGTGCTTTATGAGATACGGTAATGGTATTTATGGATGTATAGTGCGGTATGAGCGTCATATGTCACACGTCATATGTCATACGTCACTGTAACAACTTACGTTCACTTTCAACTTGCGTTCGGCCATCCGGAACCAATTAAAAACGTAAGTCGGGGAGCGTCTGTAATCAATTCTTCTGTAAATATTGTGACATGAATACAATCTCAACAGCTCAATTCTACATCTATCCGGTCTTATTATGTGTTTTGAAAAATTTCTTTCTTCCAAAATAGAAAACACCACTGTGCAATCTGCTTGTCTTTTTGGTTTCCTCACAGTGGATATAGGGCGCATTGGCGTACAACGTTTCAAGTCTTCAAGGTGGTCTTGGACAGTTCTCAGGATTGCCTTGGTGCTTTGTTACATGAAAGAAATTAGCTGGGGTTTCATGGTGCGCAGAGATATGTGCAATAACAGAAAAACCATGGGTTACTGGAGTCCAAGTCGGTCTGAGACTTACAGTCAACATGATTTAGAAAAAAACCACAGTCCTTGCTTACATGTATTTGAAAATTCACAAGGGAAGTATCTGTAAAAAGAGCAAGAGGGCAGAGTGTACACCGGTCGGCACATTACTTCATATTTTCTTGGTTCGCATTCATACTTTTGTTCATAAATCTGACAGATGGTAATCTGACAGATGAGAAAAATAAAACCACTTATTTTTGATTCCTTTGCCTCATCAGTATTTCTCCAGCAACTGACATAAAGTGAACGGAAAGTTCTCCTGGCTGTGAGTGTCAGCAGGACCTTGCATTCAACACTGCAGCCTTTCGACTTTCCCTTTAATCGATTATACACTTTTCCTTCCATCGTCTGTGCCAAGGAGGGGTCATAGGCATGAAGTAAAGGATGCAGAGTTACACAAGACTAAAGCACGAGTATTTAACCAACATCTTATTTTGTTGGTGAAGGAAACCATGAATGGAGGAATTTTTTTTACTTCTTCAAACAAATATACAGGGATCCCTCACTTTCCCCGGTTAATCGGGACCGAGACCCCCCGCGACCACCGATTTCTGTGAAGTAGGATCGACCACGCTGACTGACGTATACGTACATGTATATGTGTATACAACATCAATGAAAACATATTCAACACTATAAATGCTTATAATATTTAAATATTAAAAAATAATGTATAATATATACACATACAGACGCACGTGCACACACACACATACAGATGTGCATCTCATATAAACGGGTAAGTAATTTTGTTGGGGGGTTGGGGGTTTGTTTTTGTTTGTCTGTGTTTTTTTTTTTTTTTTTCCCATAATTGGCCTTGTTTTGCTGCATTTTCCTTCACTCTTCCCCTACTTTTCCTTAATTTCCATTTTTTTACATTTTTTGATGAATATTTTTGAAAAACCCACGATGCACTGAAGCCGCAGAAACTGAAGCACGAAGCAGCGAGGGATCACTATAATCCATTCTGCCAAATTATGGGAGAGTGCAGGTTTGAAACTACAGCAGTTTTGACTTTCTGGGTGATGTTGTTTCTTGATGTAGGTCTGCTCCCATTTTGAAAAACTGTCCAGAAATAATGGGTGTTAGGAGTCCGGGGGGGAAAGATAACAAAACTGAATAGTTTGGATGAGCAGTTTGTGAGGTTGTGTTTCTCAGAAGATAGTCGTTTTCACTTCTCCTTGAGCAAGTGATGCCAAAAACAATTCATAGAAAGCATGTTTCACATATTTTGTTTTAACTGTGTCTCCTCATTCACTGGTGAGGCCTGGAGAGAATGTTCAGTCCTTTTAAATATCCAAATAGTTTGTGTAGACTGAAGCTTTTATGTGATGAACTAGAGGAAATTGCTTTAATTTAGATATATTTCTTTCCTTATAGAAGAACATGGGTTTAATTTATACAATTTTATACACATGAAAATAATAGGATTGAGAGACATGCGTGTTTGGTGACATGGGAAACCTCATGGTGAAATCTTCTCCTATAGTTCTGAAGGCTACAAACATTCCGTTTTGACGGTGTGATCTCTCAATCACAATACTGTTATTTTATTTTCATTTTTTTTTCTGTTCAATCTGGTCTGATTGATCTCAAAAGTATATTACAGGGATCCCTCACTTTACGCGGTTAATTGGGACTGAGATCCCCACGCGACCATCAAAATCTGTGAAGTCGCATCACCCCCCCCCAACCCCCATCCTGACTGATGTATACGTATGTGTATCTTCTTCTTCTTCTTTTCATTTTGGCTTTTCCCTTCAGGGGTCGCCACAGCGAATCATCTGCCTCCATCTCAGCCTATCCTCTGCATCTTCTTCTCTTACACCAACAACCTTCATGTCCTCCTTCACCACATCCATGAATCGTCTCTTTGGTCTTCCAACCTCAGCATCCTACTACCAAATTACTCACTGTCCCTTCTCTGTACATGTCCAAACCATCTCAATCTAGCCTCTCTGACTTTGTCTCCAAAACATCTTACATATGCTGTCCATCTGATGTGCTCATTGTATACGTATGTGTATATGTGTATATAATATCAATAAATACATATTCGATGCTTTAAATGCTTATAACAATTAAACATAAAAAAACATAAGAAATAAAATAAATATAAATACACACACATACATATGGTACTGCATGAGAAGATGACGACACACATACATATGATTGTGTGTGCCGTTGCGCTTGTGTACACACAGATGCAACAATGTAACTAGTTTTGATGAGAGATTTTGGGTTTTTTGTTTTGTGTAGATTTAATTTTTTTTTTTGTTGTTGCATAATTGGACTTATTTTTGTGGCATTTTTCTTAACCTTTTCCCCCTATTCTTCCCTAATTTCCTTATTTTTTAATTCGATGAATATTTATTTTAAAAAAAAAGGATGGATAGGAATCAGGAATGAGCACATCAGAGGGACAGCACATATAAGATGCTTTGGAGACAAAGTCAGAGAGGCTAGATTGAGATGGTTTGGACATGTACAGAGGAGGGATAGTGAGTATATTGGTAGTAGGATGCTGAGGTTGGAACTACCAGGCAGAAGGCCTCGAGGAAGACCAAAGTGACGATTCATGGATGTGGTGAAGGAGGACATGAAGGTAGTTGGTGTAAGAGTAGAAGATGCAGAGGATAGGCTGAGATGGAGGCAGATGATTCGCTGTGGCGACCCCTGAAGGGAACAGCTGAAAGGAAAAGAAGATTTGATGGCTGACTTGATTATGCTGATGTCCTTTCCCTCGCATTAAAATTAAAATCTTGAAAGATTTTTTGATGTTTTAAAATTTTTTGATATACAGTCGGCCCCTGTTTTCACAATGGTTCAGTTCTGGCCCTAATTATTAACGCGGAAGTAAAACCCTATGCATGATATTACAAACACTAAAATATTAAACACCCCCCCCCCCCCCCCCGAATTCGTAAAATGCATAGAAAGAAAAGATACTTAATATTGCAATTTCTTCTTACAGGAAACACTGTATACAAATCAAATAGAACACAAACAGCACACAGAGATACAGGTAAAAAAAACAAAAAACAAAAAAAAACAAAAAAAAAAAAAAACAAAAAACTTTTAGCAATTCTAAAAAGTAACGCTTTTGCTTTTGCCTTCTATTTTGCACGAAGTTGTTTACACTTGCTTTTATAAGACATAAAACATGCTGTAAAGTTCATCCTCATATCAAACATCCATAAGTAATGACCGTCTCTGTGCCCAAATGTCCAGAATATAATGTAATTTTTCACACCAAACACTTGCAGTCATCAGCAGCGATTTCCTGAATTTTTGAACAAAGACAGTAAACATCGATGTTGCAGATTCCAAAATATTACAAATGCCCAGTCAACACACTGTGAAATGTGAGCGTATTCAACACACATCGATGCCTTAAAAATAACATAAACAGGTAAACGCTCACCACATTCTGTACGTAGGACACGGAAACTGGAAAACTCGATATTATGAACGAGTAAAGCAAACTTTGAATATGTAATTCTCAACATATGATTCGGTAAACACCCCCCCCCAAGACGTTTGTTCTGACGGATCGACTGCCTCATACATTTATAAAAGTGATGTTTTTCACTTTTGCTGTAAAAATTGGAAGTTTTTTGTTGTGAAACTATGAAAAAAATCGTGCAAAATTTTATTTTCTATCAAATTGTGGCTATAACGAAGCTGGTGTATCATGGTAACGGTCGAACTATCTGATGGGTAGGATCTGAAATTTGAAGACCGATGAAGGTACCGTATGAATACCGGACAAATCATCTGTTTCTCTGGGCCTAAATATACAGAGTTAATAAAATTTACTGTTGTTTTTCACTTGTAATTGTTACATTGTATGTTAATGCAATGGTAATAACCCTCGTCCTCCATTCAGTTGCTCGTTTCTATTGAATAAATTTGTAATCATTACCTAATAATATTGAATAAATAATATTGAATAAATAATATTGAATAAATTTGTAATCATTGCATGAAATGAAAAAGGTCACATTTGAAAACAAATATATTGACAAAACAAAGCTAAAAACTTAAAATATAATGCTGGTGTTTATATTTTTTTCTGTCTTTATTGCATGAAGTTTCATCACATAAAAAATGAAAACATCATGTGAAAACCTTTGCAGATGTAATACAGCGATCCCTCGCTACTTTGTGCTTCAGTTTCTGCGGCTTCAGTACATTGCGGTTTTTCAAAAATATTAATAGAAAAAAAAAATAAATAAAAAAAAATAACGAAATTTAGGGAAAATAGGGAAAAAGTTAAGGAAAATGCTGCAAAACAAGGCCAATTATGCAAAAAACCCCAATCAAACAATCAAAAAAAAAACAAAAAACCAACAAAACTACTGACATTTTTATGTGAGGTGCGCACCTGTGTGTGTGTGTGTGTGTGTGTGTGTGTGTGTGTGTATTTATATTTTATTTACATCTTATGCATTATTTTTGAATGTTTAATTGTTATTATAAACATTTATAGCGTTGAATATGTATTTATTGATATTATATACACATATACATGTATCTGTGCATCAGTCAGGGGGGGGGGTGTTTTTCGATCCTACTTCGCGGAATTGGGTGGTCGCTGGGGGGGGGGGTGTTTTGAGGTCCTCGGTCCCCATTAACCGCTGAAAGTGAGGGATCCCAGTCTTGTCAAAATATAAACTTATTCATGAGGCTGACTACTGTGAAACATGCCACACATTTTTTCTGTCGTTTGAGGAATCGACCCAGCCACCTTTTGGTCCCAGTCATACTTCTTCACCATTTGGCCATGGCTGCAATAACGGAATGTTTTGTAAAGCCTCAGTCTTACATAGCCGCAATAACTTCACAGCAGATGACGATAGAAATTTTTTTTTTTCCTTCCAAGAGTCAACATGCATTAAGTCATCCTGTAAGTGTTCCGGGCACTACTGGGCCATAAAGCCACCTTGAGAATAGAGTGAGTTTGATATCCATTCCCAGAACTTTTACTTGTTTTGAAAGTTGGCATGGGTCAAGCACCAGGTCAATAATTTTTTCTATCATTATGTATTAATTCTTTTTTTTTAACGGACTGCCATGTGGCAGTGAGTTGGTTATCGAATCCAACTCACAGCAAGAAGGCCTGGGTTCAATTCTCAGCCTGAATGTTTCAGTGTGGAGTTTGCATGCTTGTATGGGTTTCCTCCAGGTACTCCGGTTACCTCCCACAGTCCAAAAAACATGCACAGTAGGCTAATTGGCTGTTCCAAATCACCTCTAGTTTTGTGTGCGTGTGTGTGTGTGTGTGTGTGTGTGTGTGTGACTGGTTTTGTAAGTGTTGTCCCTGCGATGACCTGGCAAACTGTCCAGGGTGTACCGCACCCTCACCCAGAGTTGACGAAAATGGGTAGATGTACTGAAATGATTCTAACATCATTAGGAGGTTAAAGAAAATGCAGCATAAAAATTTCCTACTTTACGTTTTCTCCATGAGGAGCAAAGCTGATACTTATTCAATGCAGAAATCCTGGATGCGAGTGGAGGTGCATTTTGTGAGTAAGCACCTGTGAGTAACGGCGACAAAAAGGCCAATTTAATGCACAAGGACAAGGCTCGGAGGATTTCCTGGAATATTTTCTGCATTTCAGAGCCCATGGTGTAAAGCTGACTATAAACTGTGCTATAAAACACCTTTGCCTTAAAAAGCCACGAGGCGATGTAGATCTTGGAGCGGTTTATGGCTGAGAAGATGAGAACAACATGGAATATTCATTATCTGAAATGAATTGGCTTCAATCAGAAGGAGCCGCGAAATAAAATCCCTGCTTACAAAGATTTGGATAAACATCTTGCATGATAATGGAATAATCTAAATAAATAATCTTTTAATGCTTAAAACTGGAATGGTTTGTTCATGGGTAGAACAATACCGATGATTGAGTGGTTGTGAAAACGTGGTTGCAAAAAGTGGTTGTGGATCGTTTCTCACTGACACGTCACGTTACCGCTTTTGACTAACACGATAGACTTTGAACAGACGTGACCTGATATTAATTAGAAGCAGAAAATAAACATACTTCACTTCTCACTCCTCTTTAACACTGTTTTTGTTCTTGACTTTTTTTTTTTTAAGTAAGCCATGTCGTCACTTCACTACTCAGACCAGGGTGGAATCATGGAAGAAAAAAAAGGATGTCTTTGAAAACTCTTTTTGAAAAAGTTTCTGAAACTTCCCTGAATATTACAGAAATGCACGTGATTGAACGCAGCAAGGCACAATAGAAGACACATTGTTTTGTGATTAGAAAATGTTCAGTTGTACTAAAGTAGATTTTAAAGTGCTCAGTTTGAGCCATAGAAACACTTTGTCTGTCCTCTAGTTCAGGGGTCCCCAACCCCCGGTCCATGGACCGGTACCGGTCCGTGGATCATTTGATACCGGTCCACAAACAAAATCTTTCATGGTACAAATTATAATTATTTTTTACTAGAGCTTCTGGATATTATTTTGTAAAAAAACGACTGTTTTTGACATTGCCACAGAAGCACTGAAAGCCCCTTCCGTTTCCAACCACACATCTTAGCGAGGCAGTGTTTTCTGCGGCGACAGCCGCCAAAACAAGACCACGGAGCAAACTCTAACCGGTGCGCGGAAACATTTTCATATATAAAACTGGTCCCTGGTGCAAAAACGGTTGGAGACCACTGCTCTACTTGACCAACTATTGTCACATCCTCACCTTGTTTAGCTGCATCCTGATTCTTCCCAGCAGACTTTGTTCCGATCCCAGTCACATGACTTTGGACATTCATGTCACTTGCATGAATCTGATTTAACCTCCAGTCATATAAAAAAAGGTGGCCTATACCAGGTTTGACCCAGAAATGCAGGAGACAGTGTGAGATGACACAGAGCCGTTTTATAACCTCAAACGGGTAGCACTCATGCAGGAGGCAAACATGGTAAATACTGGTGACGAAGAGTAACAATAAACATTAAGCACTGGGAAACTAAAGTGTGGGAAACTGGTCGAGAGTGGAGCTGGAAGCAGGAGCCAGAGAGAACATGGGGAAACAGGGACGTAATGTGAGACAATCTTCTGGCACCGAAGTGAACGCACTGCTTGTCTTTATAGCGTAGTAGATTAGGGAGTGGGATCAGGTGTGCATGCTGCAATCAGGCCACATAGGTCAGCCACGCCCCTCTTCCGGAGCCTGCAGCGCTGGGGAGACATAGAGTTAGAAGAGTCGCCACATTCAAAGTCCCCCGAAACATAGACCATAACAATTTTAAGAGCAGTATAATTAATGCCGTTACTGTTTGACGTCAGCTTACCTTCACAGTCAAGTACAGTGGTACCTCACCTTACGATAGTCCCAGCAAACGAAAAATCCAGGTTACGAAAAACATTTTCCAAAATTCTTTGTCTCTGTATATGAAACAAGTTCTCCTTACGAAATGCACCATGTAAACATTCAAACAATGCACAAGTTGCTCTCCATTAACCATCTCCCAACATCCCGCCCTGCTGGCATCCCATTGGCTAGGAGGGATGACGCAGCTCCCTTGAGCAGCAGCTTGTTTCATGAGTTTTTTGAGTGTGCTCATTGCAACTTTATTTTTTGGCTCAGGCTTTAAACCTTGCATAAACATTTGTAAGATTATAACTCTGCTAAGAAGACATGGTCAACACAAAGTAAGTACCTTAAAAGGTAAGCTTTTATCATTTTTAAAGGGTAGTATTGGGGGCCTTGGAACGAATCACGCGTTTTACATGTAAAATGTGGCTCTACTTACGCAAAATCCATGTTACGAAAAAGGATCTGGAACGGATTCATTTCGTAAGGTGAGGTACCACTGTATATGCAAAATAAAATTCCAGTATATATGGTTTAAAACAAGCCTACCATTTCATTTTATATTATTATTTATTAATAAATAATATCCATGATCTGTGGTGTACATGTAAAAAGTCAGTGGCAGAGAAGAAGTTTCAAGGATTTTTTAATGAATGACAGCAGTTGCGCTTCACTGGAGACATGAAACAAAGCTAAAATGAATGAATGAAAAAGACAATCAGACAAAATTACCGATAAGTATTTGACAGTGGTTGGTGTGAAATGCAGCTACATCAGTGCTTCTCAAATAGTGGGGATGATGCCCCTGGGGTGGGGGGTGGGGATGGGGGGGACACGGTGTGATGCCGGAGGGGAGCACGTATGACCTTGGGGAACATGCTTTTCTGGAATTGTATATGAGAACTAAGTGTAATTGCACCTCCACTCTTCTAGTTGGCAGTGGCACTCTCATTGTTGCGTTATGGTGTCACAGTTTTTCGCATGAGCAAACAATATGAAGCGCAGTAAACAACCTCTCAAGAAACAACACGGAAAATTTTCTAACAGGAACGAAGAGAAAGGTGGAGCGAGACGGAGCTATTAAGACAAGTTGAATGAGTTCAAATAAGGATGTATTTTTTAATTTCAGTCACATTGGTGCACTTTAAATCTTTTCTATTACAGATTAAAAAACAATGTTAATGAAGTTTTTCTTTATTGTAAGTTGAACTATATTTCTTTCTTTTTTGTTTTTAATGTTAATAAAGATACAATGTTATGCAGATGTGCACTAATAATTTTATAGACAAATAATACAATTTATAGTCGTTCGCAGGGCGGTGGGGGCTTGAATTGTTTTTTTCTTCCGGGGGGGCAGAAAATAATTGAGAAGTACTGAGCTAGATGCAAACTTTGAACTGAAACAGTACTTGAGGTCTGATATTTCATAAGTCCACAGGATGAAAATAATGGCCACTTTTTTTTTTTTTTTTTTTTTTTTTTTTGCTGTCTCACTCATGACCAGTACCAGTTAGCCTGCCTAACCTATGTTTGAGTGTACGTTCTCAGCCTGTCTTTTCCACCATGATTTTGGATCATCTCTATTGTGTTGTTTGTCTGATCAATTGACTCTTGCTTGTAAAGTTGATTTTGCTTCACTGATATTTTTTTCATCACACAATTTATTTTTCAATTGTTAACCATTACTACTTTCTTTATTTGTACAGGGGTGAATACTACTGGTCTAGTACTTTGTTTGCTGTTTTTGGACGCAATGGAATCAAAATGAGACCTCAAACACAAATTTTTTTTTTTTTTTTTAAACAAAATTAATATTCAAAAATGTGTTGCACCTAAACGAACTTGTTTGATGTTATCATAGAAAAAGTGAACAAGCAGTGTTGGACTCTAAGACTTCCCAGCTTACATGAATGGGGTGGGTGGGGGCATTCAGGTGGTGGACGAGGGGTTTTTGTCTTCAATTGACTCGGGGAGTATAAGTCTTTCTCCCCAAACCTAGCATGTCCTGGGGTTGTGTTTGAAAAGAGGCACCCTGTGGGTCCTTTTCGTAGTCATGAGAATAACTCTGGACCGAAGGAGAGTGTTTGATTGTCATGACGGCAGGTCGGGACAACGAGCTTGATGGTGCTGCCTTCAAATAAAGAAGGATGGCGGCTGTGACCGATCTACAGACAGATGGGTGGAGGGAGCAGAGGTTTTGATGAAGGATGATTTGTCAAAGGGCCAAATCCCCATTCATAACAGAGGTGGGGCCTTGAGACCAAAGACTTCAGGAATCTGTGGGGTGTCCGAAACTATAGGCGAAAGAGGAAGTTGGAGCAGAAAGCTGCGCAAGGTTGAGTGGAGGTGAGCACTGGGAAGCCATGCACACACAGGCACTATGGTATCATTGACTTTGAAAGATAAAGATCAGTCCTTTTCCTGTCATGAAATGCTGTCTTAATTTGCCTTTTTTTCTGATTTATTGTATTGCGAAAGTAGACTGTATGCTTTCTACACCGAGGGAGCTCCATCTGCGTTTCTGATTTAACCAGGACTTTCGTGTCACTTTTAACAGATGGCTGAAATCCTTCCTTTGCTTTCCCCTTTTCCCACCTGTGAATTTAATTAAGAGCCCTTTGGAGACTGATAGTTATTAACCCCTGCACATACCATCAGAGAGCAGGTTGGGAATTAATTGGCACCGCTTAAAGTGTTTATACATGTGCTCACTGGAGGTTGAGACAGGTTTCCATTCTTGTTGTGCCATTAAGGATCTGCTACATGTTGGAAGCCTGTGAGTAATAATATAATCGTTTATGGAGATATTTCTGAGTCTTTCTGTCGGTTATCCAGCTTGTGCTAAGGATTGGAATAACATTATTCTTGTTTCTAACTGCGTTGGGACCCAAGTATTACAAAGGAAGCCTTAAAGGATCATTTCCCTTTAAAAAAAAAAAAAATTGAGTCATACATGATACAAAACCTTTTTGTAATACTCTCCATGACAAGTTTTGCATTGCTCCACGTTTGTTTAATTGTATGCAGGGCATAATAATTACATACAGTAATCCCCCTTATTTTTCGGTTAATGGGACTCCCTATGCGAAAAACTGCGAAATGGCTTCTACCACTTCGTAAGGACACCCACCCACCTATATATTATATAAAATTTATATAGATGTTAATTTTAAAGTGTTATATGCATGTTAATGTCATACAGGCAACATGTATTAATATAAAAATAAATTATACACCTTATAAAGACAATGAATATATATAAATACTGTATAACAAACCTTATAAATAACAAATCCACGGCCAGAGAAGGAGAATCACTGGCGCCTCCAGAGCCTTTGCTTTAGTACGTATCATGTTAGTTTCCAAACTCACATTATTTTTATGGCAGTCTGTAATCCACAACTATAAGGCATTTTCCATTTTCACAACTGTTATGGTCTGTGGCAGTTGGCGGCGTTTAACTCTATTTCTCTCCTTATACACTGCATGTGCTGATGAGGGGCGTGGCTGTTACCTGTAGGCAAAATCCAGAGAGCGCACCTGAATTCACTCAGACATCAGTGCGCTATAAATAGCTTCGTGCATGACCAGTTTTCATGTTGATACTCTCCCGGGGATTTTGTTTTTTGTTTTTCCCTCACCACTAAGGTGAACATGATTTTTCCCGCACCCCAGTGCTTCCCCTGAGCTCAACAAAAGTCATTGTTTCATGAGGGAGGAAAGGTGTGTTGGATGCTGGGAATATAATCTCGACCAATCAGCTTCCTGGATTCACAGCCAATCAGAGAACACTCAAGTCAAGCAGGAGAACAGAGGATGTTGGGTAGCGTAGTTCAATGTACATGTAGTGTTTGTGAATTTTGAATAATCTTTAATTTTTTTAATTTTTTTAATTTCCCGATGGGAAATCCCGCAATATCGCGGGGACGCAAAGTAGGAAACACGGATTGGCCAGGGATTACTGTACAGACGCTCCCCAACTTACGTTTTAGTTATGTTCCGGATGGCCAAATGTAAGGTGAAAAAGAAAAAAGCAGAGCTTGTACCGGTCCATTGTGGTGAAGAGGGGACTGAGCCACAAGGCAAAGCTCTCAATTTACCAATGGATCTGTACAGACACTCTCCGACTTACGTTTTTAATTGGTTCTGGACGGCCGAACTTAAGTTGTTACAGTGACGTATGAAGTTCATACTGTACTAAACATCCATAAATACCATTACCGTATCTCATAAAACACCCCTAAATCAATTGTTATGGTTATATAACACAAGCAGAAAGATTGCATCACAGACCATGTTAAAGGTTATATTTGATACTGTATTTGATATTTGATGAGTGAATTTGATTAAAATTTATCTATTTGAAATTATTTTGTTTGAATTTAATTTATTTGAAGTTAATGCTGATATTATTTGGTATATTTGACATTATTTTACAAGGTCTGTGATGCGATCTTTCTGCTTGTAAATGGTTCCGATGGTCACTTTACATGAAGCTGACCCGAGTCACTTTACATGAAGCTTAAAACAGCCAATCAATGCTTACAATATGTGAGGCACTCCACCGAAAGTAGTGCACTTTCTTGTGCTTGAGACAAAGCGCAGGTTATCCTTCCGTTCTTTCAAGTGAGTGTTCTTTCAAGTGAGGACTTCCGTTCTTTCAAGTGAGCAAGGGCGCCATTGAATACTTGTTTAGTACTCAGCCTGCACTGATGTGAATCACCAGCAGAGCGGAGAGTTCTTTCTTTTCTGGATTCAGGTTTTCATTCATTTTACAACTCTCTCAGCTTAACTGAGTATGCATGGTAAATTGCGTGATCCGAGCATATAGTTAATTCAGCCTTGGGAAAACCGGAAATTCCGGCATATGCTGGAAAACTTGCACCCATGCGAGTAGGCTTACACTTCTGATCAACCATATGTTCTTAGGATTACAAAAGTCCGCAAAACAGTGTAAACACAAAGATCACAGTGACGATGTCTTAACACAAGGGTAACACGGGGTGAACTGGGGAAGAAGGAAGGGCACCTTCAGTCTGTCGTTTGTAAACAATGGACACAGCATCATTATGTCAGTGCGTCACTACGTCTGCGTATTATGTAGGTACGTTTCTTACGACAGAGAGCACGCTAAACTCAAAATTTTACTTTTTTTTTTTTTTTCTAATTTTTACTTAAAATTAAAAAAAAAAGTAAAACGAATGAACGTAAGTCGCAGAGCGTCTGTATTACACTTTAGGCTAATTGTTCAGGAATGTGTTGAATCTGTTCAGACATAAATGAATTTACACTTTAATACAAATTCATTCTGACCAGGAGTGCAGATTTTTGTTGGACATACATACGTCTCGTAATCCCCAGTGTTAAATTAAGCAGTACAATATTTATACAAGTCGAGCTAGACACAAATAAGCCCTCCAAGAGTCGATTCATCATTGTAAATCTTAAATCAGCACTGTGCATGCTGCAAACACACTCCAGAACGCTGCATGCTCTATTATGGAGAACATGTGGAGGATTTTATATCAGCAAAAATTCATCCTTTCTTTTTTTCCTTCCCTTTTCTCTACTTTGACTCTTCCTCAGAGGCTCTTTCCTACTCTGTGTATTTTGTCATAACGAATCAATCCTGGCGTGTCTTTGTTTGGACCAGTGACAACCTCACGGTTTATCTTGATTAAGGGTGTCATGGATAACAAAGACTGCTTATGACTGAGACACACAGTCTTGAAATAAAACCAGCCGTGTCTCAAGTGTCTGTTTCTAGTGATAAAAACACTCAAGGACTGAAGTTTCTGTTGAAGTACAAGACCTTACTGCTGAGATTTTTTTTTATTATATTGTAGTTCTGCTCTGTTAAGGGTCACAAAGTTGAAGTTCATATCTCACCAGACTGCTTTTATTTTTGCAGAATTGATAAGGTAGGTTGATTTCCATGTGCAACAATACTGCACTGGCTACGACGAAGAGATCAAACATGCAGGACAAAGTCAGAGAGTTAGAATACGTTGTGCTTTTGATCGGACCGAAGATATCAACTATTTAAAGAATTTCTAAACACAGAACAAGACCTTCATTTGCCTAAACTTTCAAATTATTTAAAAACCTGACAAACAGGCGCTATAAGAGTGAGGAAGTGCATGACTGTGTGCTTGTAATGTGACATTATGCACTATGCCATCCATTCATTTAATAATCATTAACCACCCTCTTCTTCTTCTTTTCCTTTTGGCTGTTCCCTTTCAGGGTTCGCCAGAGTGAATCATCTGCCTCCATCTTCATGGAAGTCCTATTAATGATTCGCGTATTCGATTTGGCATAGGTTTTTACGTCGGATGCCCTTCCTCACACAACCCTTTTGCAAGGGGCGGAAACATGCCGACGGCTATGCAGCTACTCTTGTCGAAAGTCAGCAATGGTTCTTCTACATGAACCTCTCACCATAGACAGTGAGAGACATGACCGGCCTTTGATAATCCAGTTGACTCGAATCCCCAACCCTAGGATCAGTGATCCAACACCTTTTACCACCAGGCCACTGCTGCCCCTCAATCATTAACCACTCTGTACTGGTGAAGCTGGCGACGATCTCAGAACACTGGGACCCAGGCGCAAATATCCCTTGGACAGGATGTGAGTTTTTTGCTGCATACAAATTGTGTTCTGTGAAATGTTTTCAATTGTGTGTCACCTGCCAGCAAAGCAGATCCCTCTTTGTCATCACCCGTTGTCTCTTGTCATTGTCATCCACATTATTGTTTGTCTCCATCATTGTCCATTATTGTACTTTCCTGTAATTTTTTGCCTTGCCTATCACATGACCACCACCGACCAGGGAGGGGAGAAAAGATACGTACACACCCTCCTTCATGACATGCAATGTTAACCACCCACCTCTTTTTTAACTGCAGCGCCATGTGTATTTATATATTATATATATATTGTGGATGCTTATATAGCGCAATTTCATACACACGTATACTCAATGCGCATGAGACCCCAGCGCTCCCTGCGCTCCGGGTACCCGTCACCACTGTAGGGCACCAGTTGTTGCATTGTTCTATCCTGTTGATGCTGAGCGCCAAGCAGGAAGCAACAACTCCCAAATTTTAACGTCTCATGGTATGACGCGGCCGGATTCGAACTCCGACCTTCCGGAGGATAAAGTGGACGCTCTACCAGAGCTAAATCCCCGGTACTTGGGGGCGGTCTAACACACTCGGAGGGAAAGCACTATTCTCCCCTCCAAAGAATGAGCTCACAGACACTCATGATTGGCTCCGCCAATTAGCTCCCATGGACTCCTGGCCACGGAAACCTGTGTGCATTAAACTGGATGTGAACTCGCAGTCCTCCTGATTAATTGTCAGTGTGCCAATCAGGCGCCCACTGAGGATGAAGAATAGGAAAGGTGCTGTATGCCTGTTTATGTCATCCCACTTGATTGTCTTGGGAAATTTTCAAAGGCATTATGGGTAATAGTTTGCAATACACTGAGAAGGATAAGCCCTGGAGTTTGAGTAAAAATTGAGTCCATTATAGGGTATGTTCAGAATCTTTTACGGCGTGATTCGGACTTGAAAAGAAATCGACATAAAATGGACAGTGTAAGAACGTGTGTTTTCTCTGTCCTCAGAGTGTAGTAGGCGAGTCTTAAATGCTGATTTGCCTTTGCTTTTCTAACTTATTCTGATTTACACCAGCCTACAGAGGAATTTTCGCTCAGTGCCTAGGGTGGTGATTACGTGTTTCTGCACAGCAGGTGTGTTGTGCACTTGGTGGGTAGCTCACGCCGCTTAAGTAAGGGTCAAGTCCATGTGTGTTTACTTGAACTAGGAATCCAATCGCAGGCTAATACTTTTTAACTCCAACAAACACACCAATGTTGGTTTTTACTTTAAAATAACAAGTTCAGGATTTCTACTAGCATTACACACGAACTAGGATTAATAGGATTTAGCAGGTTGGTCGGCTTCTTGTGCTGAAGAAATGACTTTAGCATGACCGCCCCACCCCACACATTTTCTCCTTAATTTAGTCGTATCCAATTCACACCTGTCAAATATTGCCTTCTCGATCACACAACGACCAACAACCAGGGAGGGGAGAAAGCATGCACACGCCCCCTCTGTGACATGCAATGCTAGCCAACCGCCTCTTTTCGAACTGCGACGCATGCACATTTGGTGGTGGTTTAACACACTCGGAGAGAAAGTGCTATCTGCCCGCTTGTACGAATGAGCTCACAGATGCCCGTGATTGACTGACAATTGCTGTGAGTGACAGGAAAGTGAGCCTATGCCCCCCTTCCCCCATGAGAGCTTGGCCAATTAGCTCCCATGGTCTTCCGGTCACAGATTAACATGGATTCAAACTTGCTTCTTCTTCTTTTCCTATCGGCTGTTCCCTTCAGGGGTCGCCACAGCAAATGATCTGCCTCCATCTCGCCCTATCCTCTGCATCTTCGACTCTTACTCCAACGACCTTCATGTCCACCTTAACCACATCCATAAATCTTCTCTTTGGTCTTCCTCTGGGCCTTCTGCCTGGTAGTTCCAACCTCAGCAGCCTACTACCACCAACATTCAAAGTCCCTACTTTCAGTCCTAGGCTCACGCATTTCCTCTTCTCTCTCTGCCTACGGACACGCCTCCCGCCTCTCCTTCTTCGACGTCTTCAACCAACAGTAGTCCAATATTCATCAGCACCCTGTTGGTTGACAGCACTGATGGCGGTCGTTGTTAACCCGGGCCTCGACCGATCCGGTATGAATTTTGTTTTGACCATTTGCATTTTTAATGTGGCAGAAGTTTTACGCCGGATGCACTTCCTGTCGCAACCCTCTGCATTTATCCGGGCTTGGGACCGGCATAAGGGGGAGAGACACTGGTTAGTGCCCCGCCCCCTTGCTATCTCTGGGTTAATAGTCACGCGTCTTTTCAATGCGCTACTCGTGTTTTATTTTATATAACTTCATTGTGTAGTCTGACACACAATTTTGTGAACTCTTACTTATAGTTACTATTCATCACACGCAGAGAAGTTAATACAGTGTTTTGTGTTTTACGGTACGTATATTATTCCTTCCTTACTATTTGATTATAGCTGGACCACTGCACTGCTGCTGTCTTATGTAACCCGTGCATCTTTTACTGTCACCATTCACTATCCCCTTCATTAACTTACTCCTGACAAGTACAACTGAGATCTGCTGCTATTTTGCGGCCCTCAGCCAAACCTTTCACTCTGGAAGATCGAAGCTGAACCCTGAGCCCCTTCTCTGTGCTTTGAGAACACAAAACTGTGAAGGTTCGGCACATTTAGCCCAGCAGTCAATGTTTCACAAAGGAACTTGTGTTGAAATGGAGAGAGATGCTTTTTGAAAAGTCTCATTACAGCAGCTATAGATTTTCTGAGGCACACGCCCTCAGGACCACGGTTCAGGAAAGTTCATGGCCATATAACGTATATATCAATTATAACTATGAAGCTCAGGAGCACAGAGCCGATTTATAAGTGACATTCTTTATAGTTATTTAAGATGCAAAAATATATGCTAGGGTTACACCTATAGTGCTGTCAGCATTGTGATTTGAAGTTGAGGATTTTGAGTTTTGTGGTCTTGCCTTTCTCTCAGAGGGCATTTAAATCTTGCTGTTTTGTCAACGCAATCTAGCAAGCGAAACTACAGTTTCAGTACATTTCTACCTCATGATCAAAAGCAGCCTTTTTAAAAATTGCATCGAGATCCAAAATTGAAAGTGAAAAAGCAGCAGACAACCAGCACTTTTTTTTGAACATCCGTGCAATAAGTAACATGTCTTGGCGCATTTCCAGTATTATGAAACTTAGCATGTGACATAATAATCAAATTTTAATTTACTAAATAATTAGTCAATACAGGAATCACTCACTTTCCGCTGTTAATGGGGACCGAGACCCCCCCATAGATGTATACGTACATGTATATGTGTATATAATATCAGTAAATACATATTCAACACTATAAATGCTTATAATAACAATTAAATATTCAAAAATAATGCATAAGATGGAAATAAAATATAAATACACACACATATATACAGACGCGCACGGACGGGCAGTCAGATGTGCACCTCACATAAAATGTGAGTACAGTGATCCCTTGCTACTTTGTGCTTTCTGCGGCTTCAATGCATTGCAGTTTTTTTTCAAAAATATTAATCGAAAAATTAAAAAAATAAGGAACTTATTGGGAAAATAGGGGAAAAGTTTAGGAAAATGCAGCAAAACAAGGCCAATGATGCAAAAAAAACAAACCCCCAAACTTACGAAATTAATCGGTTCCGGAGCCCCTTTCGTACTGCGGGGATTTCGTAAGTAGGGGTCGCATCTTACATGTTAAACGCCTAATTCGTTTCAAGGCTCCAGTCTTTGGACTGGATAAACCCCATAAACCCTTTAAAAATGATAAAAGTACAACAATTTTGTATGAAATATGTGTTAAAGTAAAATAAAATTATTTATTAAACAATTTAAACATTTTATTAACATATATTTATTAATTAAACCATTATTACATTTTTTATTAACACACAGACACACACACACACACACACACACACACACACACACACACAAACCTCTCTCTTTTCTCTCTCTCTCTCTCTCTCTCTCTCTCTCTCTCTCTCTCAAACCCCTCTCTCTCTCTCTCTCCCTCTCTCTCTCTCTCTTTCTCTCTCTCTCTCTCTCTCTCTCTCTCTCTCTCTCTCTCTCTTTCTCTATCGCTCTCTCTTGCGCGCGCGCTGCGGGCCACGCCCACAAGACGTGGAATTCAAAGCGCATTCCCTACTTGACAAACTCAACTTTAATCTGATTTCTTGAGGGAGTGGAATTCCAGATGAGCTCAAGTGCACCCACATTTAAACATTTACTGAATTAAAACTACTTAAAAAAACTAAACTAAAAACTAAAGAGTGAAGCTTCCTTCTGTCTCTATCTGGGAGGCCAGCGGGGCGGGATGTTGAGAGACAGCCAATGAGAGAGTGACTTGCGTCGTGTGAAATTTTGATTGCCGCATTTGAATTTCTTTTCGTAAGAGGGGGTTGTTTCGTATCTCGGGGACGGAAACTCAGGAAAATGTTTTTCGTAACCCAGGGATTTCGTACACAGGGGTCTTTGTAAGTTGTGTGCCGACTGTACTTACATTTTTATGTGAGGTGCGCATCTGTGTGCGTGCGCGTCTATGTGTGTGTGTATTTCAATGTTATTTACTTCATTTATTTTATTGTAGTTTGCGCTTAGCATGAGGGCTGTAAATTGTTTAAGCAAATACTGTGTAATCATTTTGACTGGAACATTATTATCTGCGGTTGTTACATCTTATGCATAATTTTGGAATGTTTAATTGTTATTATAAGCATTTATAGCATTGAATATGTATTTACTGTATTTATATTATATACACATACATGGACGTATACATCAGTCAAGGGGATCCTACTTCGTGAAAATCGGCAGTCATGGGGGGATCGCGGTTCCCATTAACTGCGGAAAGTGAAGGATCCCTGTAAATTTTGGGGGGGAGGTTGTTTTTTTTTTTTGGGGGAGGGGGTGCATATTGGCCTTGTTTTATGGCATTGTCTGTCTGTCTTCCTTTCTGCTTTTTCCCTTTTACTCGGGAGTCGCCACAGCGAATCATCTGATTCACACGTTTGAATTGGGAGAGGTTTTTACATCGGATGCCCTTCCTGTCACAACCCTTTTAGCAAGGGACAGAAACACGCTGACGACTTTGCAGCTACTCTTTACGAAAGTCAGCAATGGTTCTTCTATGTGAACCTCTCACCATAGACAGTGAGAGACATGGGCCCGCCTTTGATAATCCAGTTAGCTGCACTGGGGGGGGTGGCAGTGACAACCTTGTGGAGAGTGGGACTCGAACCCCCAACCTTTGGATCAGCGATCCAGCGCCCTATAACACTAGACCACCACTGCCCCTGTTTTGTGGCATTGTCCTTCACTTTTTGATTATTTTTTCTTAATTTCCTTATTTTTTTTATTTTTGATGAATATTTTTGAAAAACCCATGATGCACTGCAGCCGCTGAAACTGAAGTACGAAGTAGAGAGAGATCACTGTAATACTTTTTATTTTTTACATTGGTGCTCCAATCTACAATTCCTAATCGAAGCCCCTTCTCGACCCTGATTTTTTTGGATCCATAGTCCAAATGGAACACACCAAAGAGAGAACCTTAGCCGACATTTATTCTGGCCTAGACTGACTCATGGTTTTCCTGGAAAGGGCTATTTAACTCCTTTATAAACAGTAAGCATCAGACGGCAGTGTGTAGCAGTTGCTTCTGTCGAGAGTGTGGCAAATTTAAGGCGAGACTTTTGTTTGTGTCCTCTTATGTTGTCTGTATATCTTTCATCTGAAATTTACAACTCCCCATTGTGTTCAAGTACTTCTGGGACCCAATAATTGGAAACAAATGGAACAAACCCCGAGAGAAGGAAATCGGTGTGAAACTTTTTAAAAAGTGTATGTCTGAACTTTCAGCCCTTTTTTGCATAGCACAACCGCTTGAGGTTATCCATCTGTGGCCTCCGCTCCGTCTCCTGCGCTCTGTCTCTATAGGAGGGCTTTTATTTTTGACATTCTGCCCTGCTCCTTGGCACCCTCTCTGGGCTCGCCGTGTTAGACAGCCCCCTTCTGTTGATGTCAATCTCTGAGCTGAAAGAGGACAAAAGCAGCCTTTGATTGGCCAACCAGCAAGCAGGTTTGGGCGGTGCAAGCTGTCCATCAAAGGCAGACGTGCTGAATGCAGGTGGTGGGTGATGGTTTGTAGATAAGGAAACTGAAAGGGTGAAACCGAGGGTTCAGGAATACAGGTTCATTATTGCTAGCTTTCATCTGGATGCTGTGTATGATTTTCAGAAGTCTGGCCGTGTTTACAGAAGAACATAGTAGCAGGAACACCGGGCTTAGCTTATATAGGTCACAGCGGTTGGCTTGATAGGATTCTGAGACAAGGAACATTCCTTCATTTTGAGAGATTTTCTCTATCTCTGTCCTGTTTTCTGCCTCATCCTTTTTGCTTTTTTATCTCTCTTATCTTTCTGTGCATGAAGGCAATCTTTTGTGTCTCATTGTGTCCTTATTTTTGGATCTCTTTCTTTCTTTACTTTGTATTTTAGCCAAATTTTCCCTCATCTTTAATTTTTTTTTTTTTTTCTGATTCTTGCATCCTTTTTTTTTTTTTTTTTTTTTGCCTTTTATGAAATGCCAGTGGATCCAGGTAACTGTGTTGCTTCATGTGGTTTCCAGTTTTAAGACCTCTTGGACCATCATGATTCAGAATCCCGAATAACCATGTTTTTACTTCTCTTTCGTACTCTGTCATTTTGAAAGCTTCTTGATTTTGTGGGAGGAAAATTAAAGTTCTGGTCTATTTGTGATCGATGGCATTTGAGCTCAAATCTGACAGCCATGGGCAATTCCGTTTGGCATTAGTTTGACATTGACAGCCCCTCGGATTTGCTTTTGACTTAAAATAGCTTAAAAAGGAAGAGTCATTGAGATGAAGCCAGAACCACTACTGTATATTTGCTATTCAGAAAGTAAGATAAAAGCTTCAAGTGTTTTGTGTCTTTGCTTTTTAAAGTTTTAATGGTTGTATTTGAATTTGGCTTAATAAGTGATATATATTTTACTAAGACATTTAAACAACTAGCCTTAGATGTGTAGACGCCAAACTTTAGGTAATCTAGCTAGGAATTTCTGGAGTATTGCTAACAGTAAAAACATTTTTGGATGAGACAGACATGAGAGAATGTCCTACCAAAGTTGTTCTTTTGCAGATTCATCCAAATTTCCAACCCAGGAGTAATGCAGGAAAAAGCATTTCTGGTTACTTAGGGTTTTTTTTTCCTTTTCATAGGATTAGTGGTACCCATGAGCGGCCAGGCAAGAAAATATAACCACAAATTCTTCTTCCTGAAAAGGTCTCCGCTTTGAAAAGACAAGCTGAAAGGGTTTAGAGCTTATTTTATAAATATCATTGACCTACGCAATTCATAATAATAATAATAATAATAATAATTATTATTATTATTATAATAATAATAACGGCAGTGGTGACCCGGTGGTAGGGTGCTGGCTTACTGATCTAATGGTCAGGGGTTTAAACCCCACTAATCACCGAGCTGTCACTACCGTTCCCCCACTGCAGTTAACTGGCTTATCAAAGGCCAGCCATGTCTCCCATGTCTGTGGTGAGAGGCATGTTAAAGAACCATTCCTGTTTTTGTTTGCCAAGAGTAGTCCATTGGGTTGCCTTCAGTATGTTTCTCTCCTGCAATGGCCTGGCAAGCTGTCCAGGGTGTACTCTGCCCTCACACAGAGTCAGCAGAGATGGGTGACAGCCACCCCGCAACCCTAATTAGGATTAAATGGCTCGGAAAATGGGGTGTCTGGATAACAGTAATAAGAAAAAAATCTTATCTAACTTTAATTTTTTACAGTACAAGTCATTATGAAAATGATTGTTCATGGTAATGGTACATACTGTACAGATATGATAATGTAATAAAACACTATAATATACTTTTTAAAATATTTATCATTTATGGTCCACTGGTGGGGTTCCCACCTTTTTGAACTTGAGAAGCTTCATTCATTTTCCAAGTTGCTGAATCCTAATTAATATTGCAAAGAGGCTGGCTCACGCCATCTTGGCCGACTCTGGGCGATAGCATGGTACATCCTGGACAGCTCACTAGGCCATCGCAAGGCCAACGCTCACGCAACCATTCACACTCATATCTACTTCATGTCATATCTGGACAGCCAATTAGCCAATGGTGCATGTTTTTGGACTGTGAGATGAAACTGGACTACCCAGAGGAAACCCATGCAAGCATGGGGAGAACATGCAAGCTCTACACAGAAACGCCCAAGCTAGATATCAAACCCTCTTGCTTCAACGCCACCGTACCACCAACTTGAAGGTCTGTTATTTAATTTATTAGTTAAATCAGGTGTGAGGAGAAAAAGAAAAACTCTAAAGCACACTGGATAGGGTGTCCCTCAGGACCAGGGCTGATAACCTCTGGTTCAGTGTGCGAACACAAACATTCATACATACTACATCCTTTAGTGGTCTACCTGTAATCCAAACTATTCAGAAATATACCAGGAACTGCTATAAATGTACAATTTTAAGCTGTGGGAAATTTATTTGAGGAAACATCTGGGTTCCTACCAAAAACAATAGTTAATCATACTTTTTAATCCACAGTTCAAAAGTCTTGATTTCATTAAGGCACATTAAAATGGTTTCTTTCTGTCTGTCACCAATTATGTCTCCTAATCTCTTTATATAGCTTAACTTTAAAGTTGGTGCAGATGTTTATATAAGATAAAAGCTGGCCAGCTGTTCACATCTGGATATAGAAACATGCGCGAGCATACGCACGCACACACACACACACACACACGCGCGCGTGTTTGTAGGAGTGTGTGTGTGTGTGTGTGTGTGTGTGTGTGTGTGTGTGTGTGTGTGTGTGTGTATATATATATATATATATATATATATATATATATATATATATATATATATATATATATATACACATATATATATATATATATATATATATATATATATATATATATATATATATATGTTTGTGTGTGTATGTATATATATATATATATATATATATATATATATATATATATATATATATAATAATATGTGTGTGTGTATATATATATATTTATATATATATATAGATATATATGTATAAATAATATCTCTAAATAAAATGTGTGTGTGTGTGTGTGTGTGTGTGTACATGTATGTACATGCGTGTGTGATGTATTTAATTTTGGGATTGGTACAAAGTCATCTAAGAGCAACGTGTATGAATGAAGGAGACCATTCCAGACTGCATGAAACCAAAGACTGATTTCTGATGTAATCTGAGGGGTCAAACAGTATTGTGGTGTTTGAAATTGTATATGATCCTGAAGTGTAAGCTTTGTTGATCTGAAAACTCTGCATTTACATTACTTTTTTTTTTGACCGGTTGGGCTGTATATACTGTATGCTATTACTTTTGCTGATTTATACGTTGATTAGGCAAAAATGTTTTACTTGACTGTGTGTTTGGGAAACTAGAAAGCTGTTGGATAGCCTGGTAGCTTTCATTTCTCTGACCACATCCAAGAGATGTTTAATTTAACAATCTCATACTTTTGATTGCATGTATATGTGCACACATGAACATAACAGATGGCCAGTGAAATTGCAGCCCTCAAGATTCGAAAGATTGCAGCCAGAAAAGTACAAAGTTTAGCCTGTAACCTGTTTAAAATATGAAGCCTTGCCAAATAAACCAAAACACATTGATCTCTAAATAAACCGATATATTGTTTAATTTAAATACACCTACGCCATTCGCTGTGCTTTTATTATAATTATCTATTTTACAGCTTGACGGAAACCTTTTTCCCAGCAAGTCGCATATTCTGTGCTACGGATCCGCTCTTCTCTTCCCTCCAATATCACTACAATCACTCTCGTCTCAGCACACCGACACAGATTTTCCAGCTTGCTGCTTATTACCATGATAACAGCAGGAGACTGTGCAAGATTGAATGTTTTTCAGGCGTATTCAACACGATGCAACACAACTACAAAGCGAACCATCACTACATAACAGAAGGAGACGTCTTCGGGCTCTTTTTGTTTCTTGACCTAATGAAAGTAGGAGCAGAAGGAAATCACTGATTGCTGGTCACACTCTATATGAAATTCTGTTTCTCACAAGGCTGTGGCTCTGTTTCAGCTTCGCATTGTCCAGAGCTGGAATGCATGACTGCACTTATCACAACTTCGTAAAATTGTAGTGTTCCCTGTGTGCAGTATACTTGTCAGTGCCGTGGCCTGGGTATTGTGAAACTGTTAACAGATGACGAGAAGTTCATTTTATCATTATTACTACTATTTTTTTCCACTTTGTTTTTGGTGTACCCCTGGAACATATTTCTCAGGATCAATTTGGATGGATGTTGAATATGTGGATTTAAAAGGGTATGATTTTGATTAATAAAAGCTTCGAATAATGTAAGCAAAGAATTTCTGCTGCGTTCTTCCTCAGACATGTTTTGGAGCTTCTTTTGTTCTCCTCACGAACTGTTGTGGCACTGTTTCAAATGTTCCCTCATTGAACATCTGAGGGTCAGCAAGTGGAAAAAGTAGAAGGACACATGTGGGCAGCACATGAAGTAAGGCAATGATTTAGGAAAACTGAGACAAAGAAGTGATGGTATATCTGTGGTTGTTTATTAAAGGTTTATCACTTTGTGTTGTTTTTAAAATACACACTTTGCCATTTATGCTCATGAATTTCAGGCTTCGAGGAGTAATGTGCTTGTGGCTGAAGTGTCAGATATATAGTCAGATTGGTTGCACTTATGATTGCTTTTTAGTGTCATTTGGCAAAGCTGCAGGATTTAACCTTTTTTTTTAGACGTTCTTCAAAGGCATGTTCTGTAAAGGCTTGTACTCCCCATCCAACCATCTCACCATCATTGTTTTTTGGCTGCTACAAATTCAGAAATTTTGGGAAAGATCGACAGACTGTTCAACCAATGGGGTTCTGCATCTTTCGTCTAACTCAAAATTTCTATAAGAAAGACATTCATTCATTCATTGGTTGAAAAACTTAATCCTGCCAGGGTTATAGGGAGGCTGGTGCCTATTTCAACTGACTCTGGCCAAGCGGCAGGGTACACTCTAAACAGTTCGATCGTCCATCACAAGCCCAACACGTGCATACACAACCATTCATGTTCACACTCATACCTAGGGGCAATCTGGAGCAGCAGATTACTCTAACGTGCATGTCTTTGGACTGTGGGAGGAAACCAGGAGACTTGTAGGAAACCCATGCAAGCATAGAGAGAAGAGCTAAATCTAGACAGAAGCTCACGGAGCGCAGGACTCGAACCCAAGACCATCTTGCTATGCCGTGGACGTGCAAACCACTACATTACCACCTCGCCATCCTGATAGAAAGACATAGGTTTGAGAATTATTTGTTATTGGCTGAGACAGACTTCAACTTCCCCATGACCCAAGCAGGAGTGTGATGGTCGGTAAATGAGTGAGTGCGAGAGAGTATCGCAGCGGGAGATTTTGATTTCGAAACTAGTCAGAAAGTAATTTCAATATGCAGGTTCACAATTTAAGGAATGATGTAGTAACCATTCTCGGCTTATACCTGTTCACCAGTGGCTTTCTTTAATTGTTTCCTTTTGTTTTGAGCTTGCCAAATACCCCTAATACATTCAGCATGCATGCAGTCACTGCACTCAGTCAAGAGATTGAGTGTCAAGTGAATCCATAACCATCACACCGGTTTTACTATCAGCTAGGATTATTCATCTTGTCATCTGTGTGTCTTTTGAAGGAAGCAGTATCTGACCTATGATGTGCTTTCTGTATTATATGTTTTAGACCTTGTTAATGAGCCGTTATTGGCGGTATGGGTAGAAACATGTAGGAATCGTAAATGACAGGCTTTAACACTACATGGTGATGGAATGGACTGACAGCGGTGTAATGAGAGATCTGTCCTACCTTTGATCTTGGATATTGAGTTGTTCCCTCAACTCTTGTGGACAGCTAACTATCTGCAGGCTATTTTGAAAATGGCTTCTTATTAAATACTATTTATATAAGGCACGTCTACTCCGATTTTTCTGTTACAACAGGCATAAAATGTTATTAAACATGAGAATTGGCAGTAATCATGGGTGTGTATGTACAGTGATCCCTCGCTACTTCGTGCTTCAGTTTCTACGGCTTCATTGCATTGCGTGTTTTTCAAAAATATTCTTTGAAAAATGGAAAAACAAGACCAATTATGCAAAGAAAAAAAAAAAAACAACAACCCAAAACCCCCCAACAAAACTAAAGACGCTCCCCAACTTACGTTTTTAATTTGTTCCGGACGGCTGAACGTAAGTTGAACATGAACGTAAGTTACAGTAACGTATGACGTATGACATGTGATGTATGACACTCATATTGTACTATACATCCACAAATACCATTACCGTATCTCATAAAATCAATTATTATAAACATAACATTGTAAAATAATATCAAATATATCAAATAACAACATCAATTTCAAATAAGTCACTTATTTATACCAAGATACTTTACATGAAGCTTAAAACAGCCGATCAACGCTTATATGTGAGGTGCTCAATACCGAACGTAGTGTACTTGCAAAAGTAGTGTACTTGCTGTGGGTTATACAGACTTCCGGTCTTTCAAGGGCACAAGGGTGCTGTTGAACTCGTTTAGAACACAGCCTGCACTGATTTGAATCTTAGAAAAGCAAAGCGGAGAGTTCTTTCTTATGTGTAAGTAGGTAAACTTTATTCAAGAGATGCATACAAAGAACAAGTACAAATCCTAATGAATATTAATATAAAAATAATTATACACTCTTAGGATTCTGCTAAAAGATAATAAATATCTGTAATTGTTCTGTAATTTGTGCATTTGAGTTTCCATTCATATTACAACTCTCTTTGCTTAACAGAGTATGCATGGTAGATTGTGCCGATCTGAGCAGATAGTGAATTCATCTCTGTGTATGAGACTTGAACCCATGCTTGTAGGCTTACACTTCTGACCAACCATATTTGCTTAGGGTTACAAAAGTCCGAAAAACAGTGTAAACACAAAGATCACAGAGACGACGTCTTAACACAAGGGTAACACGCTATATAACTGATAAAACTGTTTTTATATATATATATATATATATATATATATATATATATATATATATATATATATATATATGTATATATATATGTATGTTGTTATATATATATATACACTTAGTCTGTAGTTTGTAAACAATGAATGCAGCGTCATTTGCTTCAGCGTACTATATAGGTACGTCTAAACTCAAAATTTTACTTTTTTTTTTTTTTTTTTGGAAGAAAAAAAACGTAAAACGGATGAACGCAAGTCGGGGAGCGTCTTTAGTTACACTTTTATGTGAGGTGAGCATCTGTGTGTGTGTGTGTATATTTATACTTATATTTATTTACATCTTATGCAGTATTTTTTAATGTTTAATTGTTATTATAAGCATTTATAGTTTTGAATATGTATTTCTTAATATGATATACATGTACGTATACTTCAGTCAGGGGGGTCGATCCTACTTCGCGGAAATCGGTGGTCGCGGGGGGGGGGGGTCTCGGTCCCCATTAACCCGCGGAAAGTGAGGGATCCCTGTATTCCTTTTTTCCTTCGTGAAAAGAACCATTTACGATGTTCTAATTTTAAGTTGGATTGCTTGTATTAATTTTTTAAACATCAGCAAACAGTTTTTCTCCTGCAACTGAAGGAAGCATTTATTTTTACATATCCAAATCTCGTAATGATTTTCATCTGTTCAGAAACTCTGTAAAGTTTAGAGTCCAAATGAGCCACTTCATTACTGCCATTGATGCTACCTACTGCAGTTTAGTTGATTTCTTACTGTAATTCCACACTTGCGTTACTGTCTCGACTTATAGTGAAGGATTTATAAAAGCTTAACTTGCTGAAAGTGAAGGATGTTTAATTTTGGGTTGGATCTGGCTTTACCTTTACTGTGGGCAACTGGAAGTATTTATGGTTTTTACTCTCCTTAGAGCCAGAGTTGAAGGAAAACAGTAAACGCAGCAGAAAGAGCATATGGAATATCTGCAGTCTGCCTTTAATGTCCTGTACCATTTATCAGATAATTCCAAGGACTTTAGTTTGGTGGTGTTATTTATTAGAAGGTTACTGAAGTGGGATCCAGCTATGCAGAAAGCAGTGTGATGCCAACAAGATTGTTACTGTTGTGCTAGGAAGAAAGTTTCTCACTTAAGTTGCGACAGACAAGAAATGGCGCATTAGTCTTGGCTGTTAAGAACTTTAAACATAAACATCTGGAAATATGGCTTTGGTGATTGTAACAAAGCACCACTTTGCACTTGTGTAAGTTTAAACTTGTTTGTTTCCTGTGGTCACATAATGTAATGGCACTACCACCTTGTTCAAGTCGAGATATTTTTAATTATGTAAATAACTCACACAACACAATAAAGCAGATAACAGCCTAAAAATGCAAGTGTTTAAGTTCACATGTAAAAATGTTTAGGTTAAAACAAAAGACTGAGTTGAATTGGGTTATACACTGGTGGTATTCCTGTGACACATTCAGAACCTGTTTCTAGGTAAAAAAAAAAAATCAGGTTTCATAGAATTGTTCATCAGGTCATCCAGTGTAAGTCTATATAATTCTGCTCGGTAGTAACAAAGGATTAGGACTTTTAGAGCCAACTGTCCACAACCACAATTAAAGGAGAAACACTAACAGCGGCTTCGTTCAGTGTAAAAACATGGACATTTGATGGTGTTATCTCACACACATTCATGATATTATCGGACAAAATTTCTGAAGGGATTTTTTTTTTTAAAGTATTTTTAGTCGGATTTTGGCTTTCTGACAGGATCCTTATTCATAAATGTTTGTGTCTGCTGTAATCAGTGACCCACCTGATTTAAACTAATAAAATTGTATGTCAAATATTTTTTATAAATTTATAAATTAAATGCTTTATTATCAGGTAATAAAGTGTAGGTTTATTTTATTTTTTAAATTTCCGCCATCATAGAATATGGCTCGGATTGTTGTTTTAAGCCCATTCAGTCTTAACACATGCCCCCCAACACACAAATACAAATTAAATAATACAGTACTGCCACATCAGTGACTTCATGCTGTGTGGCTATTATGTATTGTTTACTTGCATGACAATAGGCAGCAATAAAAAAAAATGTTATTAATGAAACTGGAAAATAAAGGCTCATAGACTACTGTTTAGACTCACACAGAATAAACACACAGACACACAGACACACACACACACACACACACACACACACACACACACACACACACACACAATCTAACGCAGGCAGGCAGATGGGGGGTCATTCCATATGAATTCAACCAAAGTTGAAAAATGATCCTGGGTGACCGGCTCTGATTTGGCTCAAATTTTTAAAACATCTCTCAGTGTGCAATGAACACAAGCAAAATTTTAAACTAAATTTTAAAGGGTTTCAGAGATATGGCCCACAAAAATCGGGTGCCATGCCCCCATTTTGCCCTCACGAATCGTAAACTTTAATTTATATTGTAGGGTATTTGGAGGTCTAAGTTAAGGGCTCACATTTGGTCTTCTTCTTCTCTTCTCCTTCTTCTCTTCTTTGGTACTTCTTCTTCTCTCACATTTGGTACTCTGGGTAATTCTGACCCATACTTTCCGAATGTATCCAAAGTGGTCTATTTGTTTTGATTTTTTTGATGTTATTGGCCTCTCAAATGTGTGTCTTTTTTATAGGTGGACATTTATAAAATCAGTTTCAAGGCCCTCCTGTGAGCAGATGATCATTGAGATAGTTCTTGTGAGAAATTACCCACGGTAATGAAACTTTTTATACTTAATTGTACGTATCTTGCCTGTATTTGATTAAAATTTTGACTTGTTTTCTTATCTCCTTCACAGTTAAATAATTTGGATAAATGAAGGCTTTTTTTGCCGAAAATGCAGCGAATCTTTACGGTAAAAGGTTGCCATGCATGAAGTGCACTTAAAAGATACATGCTTAAGTTCAATGGTGTTAACTTTAGCATCATTCCTCTAAAAATCCAGCTTATTTGGTAAGGTTAGCAGTGACTCTTATTGGATGAAGTCGGTGTCTTTCAGTTCAGTGGACACTAAGAAACTGTAAAGGCCATGAACAACATTGTCAGAAGACAGGAGCTCATAGAAATGATGATAATTCATCTGGATAAGTGCAGTTACAGTGAGAACGAATGGTGAAAAGGTCCATAAGCAAAAACAGCTATTGCTTGTGAACCTGTGGGAACTTTATTTTGAATACAGGAAGCAATACCCAGATGATAAAGTAGGCTTTTCGAAATTTTGCGAGTTGTGGCCCAGGCCATGTGTCCCAGTTACTGCCTCAGGCATCCATTCGCTCTCTGTCTGTGAACAAAACAAAAATATTAAACTAATTGCAGCTGCACTTCCTGGCAATAATGACTACAAAGAGTTGCTTGGAAAAGTAGTCTGTTCTGAAGTGGATCGAGAATGTAAGTTTTACACTTGTGTGAGTCCCGGCAAGGTTGCACGCTGATGATTTGCTAATTCCCAAACAGTGGGCACATGTTGATAGGACCTCAATCTTATGTCTGAATTCAACTATTGAAGACTTCATCCACACCCCTTCTTTGTTCCTTCAATTCCCTGCAACAGCACCAATTCATTGCAAAGACACAATCTAGACACCTAAACAAACTGATGGAAGATCTTGAGGAAGATCAGGCCACAGTTATGCTGGGCTTTGCAGAAAGCTACAGTCTTGTCATAAATGATAAAGTACAAGGGTTATCAGAAAGCTTTCCTTACTGTAGCTCATGGCTGATGCAGCAATTTCTTTTTTTTATTTATATATTTCATTCATAAAGAGCAGCCAACAGTCCAACTGGATTTTCCCAAATTGCAGCCAAGAAAATATGGCTCATGCATGTATGACAAGGACTGGTACGTAGACCGTATAGTCGAGCACTCAGATGAAAATAACAAGCTTCCGATCGTAAGGATGTGTGCTGGGTGCCGTTCCACCTGAACTGCAAAGACAAAGTGCCAGGTTTTACGAACTTGATCCCGAGGATACTGCACTTATTCAGATGAAGCTACCATCATTTCTATGAGCTCCTGCTCACCTGCTCACAGTGTATTTCTGATAATGCTGTTCATGACCATTACAATGTCTTAATGTTTAAATGAACTGAAAGACACCAGCCTCATCCAAGAAGATTCACATTATTCAGACATGCACCTACTATTCTGTTAACCTTACCAGATAAGCTGGATTTTTAGAGGAATGATGCTAAAGTTAACAACATTGAACTCAAGTCTGTACCTAAGTGCAACTTCATCCATAGCAAACTTTTAATCACTCAAAGATTATGGGAATTTTCAGCAAAAAATTCTACATTTGACCAAATTACTTAACAGTGACACAGACGCAAAAACAAGTTAAGATTTTGACCAAATGGAGGCAAGATATGTACAATTAAGTAAAAAAAAAGTTTCATTACCATGGGTAATTCCCACATGACAAATCTTCAAAAATGTCATTGAGGATTCTAGTACAATTAACTATCTAAGTGATCTTGTTTCCACAGGGGGACTTGAAAACTGATTTTTTTTTTTTTTTTTTTTTTTTTCCCGCCTATAAAAAGATATACACTCGAGAGGCCAATAACAAGAAAATGAAAGGAATAGATCACTTCTGATAGATTCTGAACGTATGGGCTAGAAGTACTAAATTTCAGCCCCTAACTCTGATTCATTAGAAAGATATTGACCTCCAAATACCCTATAAATTAAAGTTTGCGACTCGCGAAAGCAAAATGGGGCATGGCACCCGATTTTTGGGGGCCATATCTCTGAAACCCATTGGAGTACAAGTTTAAAATTTTGCATATGTTCATTGCAAACAGAGAGAGATCTTCAAAATAAATTTGAGCCAAATCCGAGTCGGTCACCCCGGGTCATTTTTCAACTTTAATTGAGTTCATATGGAATGACCCACAGGTGAATGCTTAAACACTTAAATCAAAAGCTTGACAGAACATGGTCATTAAACATATATTTAAATTAATAAGACAGGTGATACAAATTAAAGCAGAAATCATGTAGTAAAATGGAAGGCTCCTAAAAACAAAAAAGCAAACTAATCAGTAGACACATCTACTGGGAGCTCCACTTTTAGACCATGCCAAAATCTTTATATTGTGAAATATCTGAAAGCATTGTAGATAATGGTCTTTTTAATGCCATAACAGAGCTCCTCATAAAGAGTGCACAGAGCATAGCTGCATACTTTGAAGATTATACTAATGCATTAATCTGATTTTAATGGCTTGGTTAGACGTACGTCGTTCCATGTTTATGTACCTCCATGTGTGTGTCTGTTGTATACCACCACAGAGATCCTTAAATGTAAACAATATTTTTTTTTTTTTTTTTTTTTTTTAAAGGCGCCTCAGAGACCAGAATGGATGTTGATTCAAATGCATGTACTCTTTAACCCATACTACGCATACCATTTTAGATAGTGTTTCTTTTCCACAATGCCTAAATACATACATAATCATGAAGGGATTCATTCTGATTTTGAAGCAATAATAAAGTATTTCAGTGGTTTTTATCTTGAGTACTAATGCTAACAGGACCGTTCCTTCGGGCTCAACGATTATGAGGTCAGATTTTCGAGCCACATTGGAGATTAAATTAAACCCATCATTGGATTTCATCCTACCCCTAAATTCACGATTCTTCAGCTTGTAAAGTTCATAAGTGTCTACACCATTTTAGATATATTTTGTAATGGTAACCATCAGTTCTGATTTCCAGTACTGAACTTTATTTTCTATTAGACCTTACACTTGCCATGACATCACTGGAAGAATTTTCTTGTCAAATATTATTGGACGTGACTGTAAAGCAGAAACAAGTGAAGCATTCTCACTGGGTTTGTGCGGACATTTACTGTAGAGGTAGAACTCTGGTGATTGACAGCCCGAGCGAAAACAAATAAAAAGCCAGAATGTTTGTGTGGCCAATTGTGGGTTTAACCTTCTATTTGCATGTCATTATCGGCTTGTGCTGGGCCACAAAGTGCTCATTCAGCCCTTTAACCCCTCCCCTGTTGGGACAGCACTGGCAGTGGTAACAGTAGAAGGCTCACACTTGCGCACATACAGCTGCAAGAGTTGCCCAGAATTAGTTTCTGAAATGGAAGATGTCAGCTGGATGCCTGGTACTGGCACAGAATCTTGTTAACCCATGACGCTGGGTGCTGAAAACAGGTCTGTATCTGATGTGCCGAGATGAAACTCGATGCTCTGCAAAGAAGAAGCCAAAGTGAGTGTGTGAAGGTGTGTCTTTCTTACTGCTAATGTGTGCATGGTGGAGCTGTATTGTATGCATGTCTTCAGTGTCTGTCGTGTGTGTGTGTGTGTGTGTGTGTGTGTGTGTGTGTGTGTGTGTGTGTGTGTGTGCGTGTTTAATGCTGGATGGACTGTAATTCTCTCTTTAACAATTCTTCAGATTGTTGTCTTGCAGATCCTTTAAAAAAATGTAAAAGTTCCAAACACTCTGATGAAAAGCAAACAGAGGGGATTGTTAAATTACTTACAGTGACAGCATTTGGCGGACACCGTTATCCAGAGTGACGTACATTTTTATGCAGCAACTATGTGAGCAGTTGAGGGTTAGGGTCCTTGCTCAAGGGCCCAACAACAGCAGTAGGGTGATACTGGGGCTTGAACTGACACCCTTCATTATCACAATCCAGGGCCTGAACCACTGAGCCACCACTGCCCTTTTAAAATTAGTTTCCCATAATCCAAGGAATTAAAGGTTTAGTATTAAAATAGGTATTTAGTGTTAATAATTATATTTTATACCACAGACTATTTTTTTGCTCCATAATGGGTTCATGTCACAAACACCACATTAGGTAATTAAAAAAAGAAAATAGTTTTATTTGCAGAGCTTTTTATGAAAAAGCTATGGCAGTATTTTCTTGATGTTTTCAGCAGAATGTTTTTGTTTTTAAGTGTAAAATGTAATCCAGATATCACCCTTTTTCTTTTTAAACAATGTCGTAATACTTTTTTTTTCACGTCATGAATAAATAATTGTAGATCTTGTTCATCTAAACATGTGTGTATGCATGTGTGCGCGCACGGGTGTGCGTGTGTGCGCACGCGGGTGTGCGTGTGTGTGCGCGTGGGTGTGCGTGTGTGCGCCCGCGGGTGTATGTGTGTTTGTGCACGTGTGTGTGTGTGTGTGTGTGTGTGTGCGTGCGTGCGTGTGTGGGGGTGCACGCGCACGGTGTGTGTGCGCGAGCGTGTTTGCGCGCGTGTGTGTGTGTGTGTGTGTGTGTGTGCGCGCGCGCACGTGTGTGTGTGTGTATGTGCGTGCGCGTGTGCCTTTGTGTTTGTGTGGGTGTGTGTGTGTGTATGTGCATGTGCGTGTATGCCTTTGTGTGTGTGTGTGTTGCGCACACGTGTGTGTGTGTGTGTATGTGCGTGCGCGTGTGCCTTTGTGTGTGTGTGTGTTTGTGTGGGTGTGTGTGTGTGTATGTGCATGTGCGTGTATGCCTTTGTGTGTGTGTTTGTGTGTGTGTGTGTGTGTGTGTGTGTGTGTGTGTGTGTGCGCACGTGTGTGTGTTTGTGCATGCACATGTGCCTTTGTGTGTGCAGCGTGCGTGTGCGTGCATGTGTGTGTGCACGTGTGTGTGTGTGTGTGTGTGCATGCGTGTGCGCTCGTGTGTGTGTGCGTGTGCGTGCACGAGCCCGAAGTCATGCAATGAGTGCTTGTCAGGCTCACTAATCCATTATAGTGAAGCTAAGCTTTTTTGAACAGGTAAAGTGTGACCCCTTCATATGACCTGCATTGTTTCCATAAGAAACATCTCTATCATCACCGGGCTTCTCATGTCTCCTGCGGCTCCGTCCCTCAATCCATCAAGCTGACTCATTTTGAGGGTCTTGAAATTGTATTTTTGTCGCCATCAAGCAGGATTGGACAAGCGAAGGGAGCACAGTATTGTGTCTGCATGTTGAGTGAAATGGAGAAGTTTCAGATCTGCTGATGGATTTTTTTTTTTGACCTAAACACACACATAGAGATGGAGAGAAATAGAGAGAGGGGTCTGGAATACAGATAGAATTGTGTGTTTCACAGGAAAGTTTTTTGTACAGCAATTATTTTGTTAGTAGACTGATCAATAAATATTTACGGAGAAAAAATTAATTAACATATTTGATGGCAAGGGCATATTTTTGCTTTCAAGAATTAAATGTTTTTGACCAAAGGTGAATTTGTTGACTTCACACCGACTTGACTAGTCTTGAGAACTAGTCTGGTAAATGTTCTTTGGGAGTTTGGGGAGAAGAGGGAATTGATATATGCTGTTGTTTTAAAAAGGTCAATATCAATAAAAGTGACTTGACTTAAAGGATAGATGGAAACGCTTCCACCCTGCTGACGGTGCTGTTCAGTGGCAGAATGTTTTGGTCGTTGCTACTTACTCGAAGATACGACTTGCAATAGCACAAATACTGCAATGAGGAAATAAAGTTTTGGCATCAGTTGTACCAATTATCCAAGATGACAGACAGATTTTGCAATGTATATCGCATATCTATCTTGAATTATATCTATGAGAAAAAGCATTGGTGCTAATCATGCAGTAGTCATTCAAATTATCTGATGTTTGTGATGGTGGCTTTCTACCAATTCAAATAAATAATATCTACTAGTATATACCACATGGGAATGGTGTGATCTAATTAGATTACTGTCTAAGGATTAAACATCCTTATTTAGAGTAGATATTGCTGGAAAGAAATCAGGTATGCAGTGTTTCACAGTCACTTGGAGCAGGTAGATTGATCAGTTTTCTTTCTCAAAAATGGACAAAATAACCATAAGAATCTCATTTTAGTTGTTTTCCTGTAAAACATCTTTACGGACCACAGTTACTTTTTTTTTTTTTTTTTACATGATTGTGCAAATGCATGAAACAATGGATAGTATTTCACATCAATTCGAACTTGTAAGATAAAAGCTGCAGTAGTGAGATCGAGTGGTATAATATTGTCTCATAAGTATATTCATTTTTGAATATGATAACTGGCCCTAAACACTTTTTTGTTGAAAGAACTGTTGATCCCTCCATATATATATATATATATATATATATATATATATATATATTTATTTATATATTTATTTATATATATATATATATATTTATTTAAATTAAAAAAAATATATATATATATATATATATATACAGTGATACCTCTGTACATACCTCACGAACATAATTGGTTCCCAGAAAGTGTGTGTGAGGCGAAAAGTTCGTCTTCCGAACATTTATTTCCCATAAGAAACCATTAAAATGAGAATAATCCGTTCCCAGGTCCCCATAAAACATAATTTTATACTAAATAAGCCTTAAAACTTCACAAGAATATACCTTATTTTATGTATAATAAATGTGCTATTGTATTGTAATTAAAGAAATAAACTGTACTGTATAATAAAGTCGTTTTATTTACCTTTGTGATGGTAGTTGATGGCTTGATGGAATGGAGTGGGAGGAGGAGGGAGGGAGGGACTTACTGTTTGGAAGGAGAGTTTGGAAACGCCTACTGTTTGGAAACACCCTTAGCCACACACGCACCCTTAATAGCTTCCTTGTTCTTAAGGATGGTGGTAGACTTAGCGTACTGGTACTGGGACGCTGAGTCACACAAACGCACACCTCGTTCGTGTTTTTCAATGATCTCCGCCTGTGGTGGGGTCTTTTTCGGTCCCATAATAGCAAAAGTACACTCAATATGGTCCAAAATGTCTCTCAAACACAAACCACTTCCGCATTCAAAGAAAGGGGTGTGACGAACTGTGACGCCGTGAGCGTGCGTCAGCTTCTCGTGGCCGCCACCGTGGCGCTGTTCGACCGCGTGGTTTGATTCGTCCGCCGAAAACTAGTTCGTCAGCAGAGACAATATGCTCGCAAATTTAATGTTCTTGAGGCGAAAAGTTCGTGAGCTTAAGCGTTCGTCAGCGGAGGTTTTACTGTATATATATATATATATATATATCCCCACGCGACCCGTAGGATTCCCTCCCCCCACTGACGTATATGTACATGTATATAATATCAATAAATACATATTCAATGCAATAAATGCTTATAATAACAGTTAAACATTTAAAAATAATGCATAATAGGTAAATAAAATATAAATGCGCACACATACAGACACGTGCGTGTGCACACACACACACACACAGATGCGCACCTCACAACAATGTCAGTAGTTTTGATGAGAGGTTTTGGGTTGTTTTTTGTTCTGTATTTGTTTAGGGATTTCTTTTTTTGCATAATTGGCCTTTTTTGTGGCATTTTCCTTAACCTTTCCCCCTATTCTTCCTTAATTTCCTTATTTTCGAATTAAAAGAATATTAAAAAAAAAAAGTCGCATACATATCGCATGAATTGAAGTGCGAAATAGTGAGGGATCCCTGTGTGTGTGTGTGTGTGTGTGTGTGTGTGTGTGTGTGTGTTGCTCTCCCACTGAATACCCCGCCCCGCTGGTCTCCCATTGGCTAGGAGGGATGATGCGGCTCCCTCCGATTGGCAATTATGGAGCTGCATCTCTCATAATGCTTTTCATGTAAAGGACAGGGTTACTGGGGTTTAGTGGCTTTTAACCTTCCATAAACATTTGTAAGATTATAACTCTGCTAAGAAGACATGGTCAACACACGCGCGCGCGTCTGATTTCTGGTGCGAGTGAAAAGAAGAAGCATGCGGTTGAGTGATATCGCAAAGGAACATGGCTAAACCTGTCTACCATCGGTACGATATTGAAGCAGAAGGAGGTCTTAAAAGGTATACTTTTATAATTTTAAAGGGTTTAGGGGGTAGTATTGGGGGCCTTGGAACGAATCACACGTTTTACATGTAAAATGCGGTTCAATTTATGAAAAATCCAGGTTAAGAAAAAGGCTCTGGAACGGATTAATTTCGTAAGGTGAGGTACCACTGTATATTTATACATGGAACCCATTTGGCCTCTAAATCACCATAGCATGCAAGAAAATAGACAATTTAAAACAGCATTTACAGTTTAGTCAGAGGATACATATTGATATCTATCCTTTGCTAAGATAGAGTTTAAACTTGATAGTTCAATTGCACGAAAAAGAGATGTGTCTGTGTATGAATAAGCCTTAAATCCCGAAAGGTAAGAAAACTGGGCGTGGAGTTTTTGATAAACTTTCGGTTTAGATGGGAGAGAATGAGTCACCACTCCAGTGACATGGTGTACAGTTCCACGCCAGTGACATGGTACAGGAATTACGAGTGCAGAAATCCATGACGGCACACACAGAAAAGCAAAAAATGGAGACAAAATCACGAAAAGCAAAACATTGCATCGATGAGGGCCTCAGAGTTTTGGCTTGTCTCCTGGGATCTGTCACAGGTCACTCGAGGTATGGACTAATGAGGCCACCCATGTCAGGCCATTACCAAGCCTCACGCGATGAAATAAATGGCTGTGAGAATGAACAATTTGGAAGAATGAGTGATCAGAAATGACAGCAAGACACAAATCATAGGGTACGGACTGTGTTTCTGGTGTGCATGTGTCAGTCTGTACACTCACATGGCTGCTCTTTGCTCTTTAATTCAAACCAATAGGGACAGCTACGGTTTTGCTGAGGTAGGCAGCTTGACTAGTGAAGCTGGAGAAACATTTGCACACTGTCGGATTTGTTAAAATCTGGGATTGAAATGATCTTTACACTCTGACAGCAATCAATAAAATGTGAAAAGGTCTGAAAAATCTGTCATCTATGACCACTGTAATCCTGTAAAAATGCTGACCAATCACTGCCTCCCGGTCCATTTGGAAATATTCAATTTAATGCTCCAGTGTCTCACTACTTGTCCATTGTCAGGGCTGAGCACGTGAGTGTGGAGGGAAGGATCATTGCTTTGGAAGGGCAAAGAAGGGCTTAGCCAGAGTCATGAAGAGATGAAACCTTCAAATTTTGCGAGCTTTCCAGATTACCATCCTCAGCTTTAAATTGATGTCCTTATAAAGCAGTAGTGAAATTATGAGAAGTGTTGTATTTATATTACATTTTCAATTATGGTATTTGATAAATGAATGTAAACAGAACAATTTACAAACGTACTGGTACTTAAAGTCCTTTACTTCATTTATCTATACCGTCTATTACATATCAGGGTTGCAAGGGAAACTAGAGCCAATCTCGTCCGACTTGGAGTATACAGTGGTAATCCGTTCCAGAGCCTTTTTCATAACCGGGATTTTTCGTTAGTAGAACCGCATTTTACATGTAAAACGCATGATTCGTTCCAAGGCCCCCAATACTACCCTTTAAAAATGATAAATCCATACCTTTTAAGGTACTTAGTTCGTGTTGACCATGTCTTCTTAGAAGAGTTATAATCTTACAAATGTTTACACAAGGTTAAAAGCCTGAGTCAAAAAATAAAGTTGCAATGAGCACACTCAAAAAACTCATGAAACAAGCTGCTGCTCAAGGAAGCGGTGTCATTCCTCCTAGACAATGGGAGGCCAGCAGAGCGGGATGTTGGGAGATGCCAATGGAGGGGCCAGTGGGGCAGGATGTTGGGAGCTAGTCAATGAGAGAGCAACTCGTGCATTGTTTGAATTTTTCTTTGAATTGACCATGTCGTCTTAGCAGAGTTATAATCTTAGAAATGTTTATGCAAGGTTAAAAGCTTGAGCAAAAAAATAAAGTTGCAATGAGCACACTCGAAAAACTCATGAAACAAGCTGCTGCTCAAGGGAGCTGCGTCATTTCTCCTAGCCAATGGGAGGCCAGCGGGCGGGATGTTGGGAGATAGCCAATAAGAGCGAGCTGCGTCATCCCTCCTCACCAATGGGAGGCCAAAGGGGTGGGATGTTGGGACACAGCCAAGAGGAGAGCAACTCGCGCATTGTTTGACTGTATGAATGGCGCGTTTTAATGTTTGAATGGCCTGTTTGAATGGCGTGTTTGGCGAGTTTCGTAAGGAGAACTTGTTTTGTATACAGAGACAAAAAAAGTAGGAAAATGTTTTTCGTAAACTGGATTTTTCGTTTTCTGGGACTATCGTAAGGAGAGAGAAAACTGTACTTTGAACCTGTTGCCAGTCTGTTGCAGGGCTTATACGGATACAAAACATACATTCACATTTGCACGCAAATAAGAGTACCAGGTGACCATATGTGGATGTCGTTGGACCATGGGAGGAAATTAGTGTATCTAGAGAAAACCCTCACAAGCGCAAGAATAAAATGCAGACTACATACAGCAAGGCTCTTGCTCAAGATTGGAATCCAGAGTATTTTCAATGTGAAGCAACAGTTTTGATCCCTGAGCCACCGACCCTCCATTGTTTGAAGTCTTTAACACAAAAAAACAGTCCATTCTGACTGTGGTCATGGACATAGAAATGTAGCAAAATGAAGAAATCAATGTTTTTATTTAAATTAAAGGCACTTAAGGAAAAAATAAGTCTTCATCTTCTACTGCTTAATCCGGGGTCGGGTTGTGGGGGCAGCAGCCTAAGCAATGAGGTCCAGACGTCCCTCTCCCCAGCCACTTTCTCCAGCTATTCCTGGTGGTGGTGGTGGTGGTGGGGGAAACCAGTGTGTTCCCAGACCAGTCAAGAAACATAAATCCTCCATCGTGTTCTAGATCGACCCCGGGGTCTCTTCTGTTTTGGACATGCCTGAAACACTACACCAGGGAGGCATTCATTAGGCATTCTAACCAGATGCCTGAGCCACCTCAACTGGCTCCTCTCAACGTGGAGGAGAAGCGGCTATACTTTGAGCTCTCCCTGGATGGCTGAGCTTCTCACGCTATCAGGCAAAGGAAGCTCATTTCAGCCACTTTTATGAGCTTGTTCTTTCAGTGACTGCCCAAAGCTCGTGACCATAGATGAGGGTTGGAACGTAGATTGACTGGTAAATTGAGAGCTTTGCCTTGCGGCTCAGCTCCCTCTTCACCACGATGGACCGGTACAGGCTCCACTTAACAGCAAAGGCTGCAGCGATCCACCTGCTCATCCTTCCCTCACTCGGGAACACGACCCCAAGATACCTGAACTCCTCCACTTGGGGCAGGACCTCATTCTAGACCCGGAGCTTGCATTCCAGCCTTTTCCGACTGACAACCATGGCCTCAGACTTGGACGTGCTGATTTGATTTGAATGGGAGCAGTCAAGCAGTGGTTATTTTTTGTCCCCTTCGGGTTTTGTGAAAAATGTTTCAAGAAATGCTTTTTTAATTCCTTATATACTGTAGAAAAAAAAAAAAAGCTCTGTATCATAAACAGGTCTCTTCCCATTTCTGCCACCTTCTCTACTGGAAACTTCACTTAACAGTAACTACATAATCCCTCTTTAACCCTAATCAGTGACCAGGTGTGAGCGCACACTGTATTTGTAAGCTCTGTGGTAGTTTTGATTTAGAACAGCTTCATTTCTATAATGTTTATCCATCCAATTTCTTTCGGGTTATGAAAGCAACAGTAGGAGGAAAGCTCAAGCATCCCTTTCCACAGCAAAACTCTTTGGCTCTTCTCTGGGATCCCAATGTGTTCCCAGGACAGACAGGTTAAATAATTCTTCCAGCGAGCTCTGGATTTTCCTGAGGCCTCCTTCCAATTGGTGCAGCTAACTGGGTTATCAAAGGCCAGCCATGTCTCTCACTGTCTATGATGTGAGGCCTGTAAAAGAACCATTGCTGACTTTCAACAAGAGTAGGCTGCATAGTCATGAGAGTGTTTCTGCCCTGCGATGGCCTGGTGAGCTGTCCAGGGTGTACTCTTTGCTCAACCAGAGTCAGCTGAGCTGGGCACCAGCCTCCCCACAACCCTAATTAGGAATAAGCTGCCCTTGTTTTTTAAGAGTGGGGGGAAAAAACGTACTCAGGTTTAAAGCTTAAGAGTGAAAAACCCAGATGAAAAAAAATTGTAATATGCCATCTCAATATTTATAGAATTACATAATAACAATACAAATCAAATTAGCACCTGGGTGTAGTGATGTGTCAGGTGAACCCTGGTGATTCCCATTCCTGCTGTTTTTTGTTTTTTTTTCCCCAAGTCAGTGGTGTTAAATTGGTGCTACATGAAAAAAAGAACTAAAGTTTTAAGAAGGAATATAGAACTGGGAGGACTGTCTTCGAACCTCCATTAAGAAATCCAAGGATGTGCCTCCTTAGTATTTGAATCTTCATAATCCATATGCTGTCGGTTGCCATTCAGGTTGTTGCTGCCTCCAGGATTAAAACTTCCTCCGTGTGACAACATAAATAAATAGTGGGTTGATGCAGGGTAATAAAATCAGTACCCTTGAACTCCATAGTTTCCTTTTAATTCCATCCACGGAGGTGCTGCACCCTCAGGCTATTTATACAGATGTTCAACACTTATTTCTAGTTAACAACCTAAAGATAAAAAAAAAAAAATTACAAGTTGAGGCTGTTTCAGGCTATGCCCACACCCTGTTAAAATGATCATCTTTAATAATAGATGGCCTGTGACTACTCTTTTTCATATTTTTAGAGAACTGGTTTAAAGCATGCTTGGCATTTCCTTTAGATATTTTTCACTTATTTCAACTCTTATGAATCACAACCTTCCTCCTTTTTCAATTCCAGGCACACCTGTACAGATGTTTCCTCTTTACTCCCCCACTCATTTATCTTGTGGTTGAGGGTGTTGGGGAGGGGTAAAGGGATGAGCATTAAGACAACCGGGAAGGGGGGGGGGGGTGAGGTTTAAAAACCGGGAGGAAGAGATTATCATTCATCCGAGCTGTGCTTGCAAAACAACACCTCTGGACAAATGGAAGAGAAAAGTTCACTTTATACAACACTGTGGAGAGGAGGGTGATATGATCATAGTTACTTCATCATCCTCCTTTCTTCCCTCCCTTCCTTTTTGCCCTCTTTCACTCTTCCATCTGCTTCTTTTTAATGGTTTAAAACACAATTTTCAAGGTTTGACTGCAGTTTTTGTATACGCATGCTTAAATCGTGATCAACATAAAATATGTTGAAAAACACATGTTAAATTGTAGTCCAATCATGTTGTGGCTGAGGTGCTGACATCAAATCAAAATCCTGCCATCACCACTAAATCAGTCAACACTGTATTGTCTTTAAAGTAAAATGAACGACAAGCCTTCCAAACTCTCTGGTAACACCAAACATATGCATTTTCATTAGCAGCTGGATTTTACTTACATTTTTGAAGTTGCAATGTGATAAAAATTTGTTCACATTCAACAGCTTGAAAAATTGGCTGTTTCACTCTTTCACGAGTATGAAATTCTGATTTATTTTTCTTGCATTTATGAATCCTCAGTTCAAAAAAGGCACGCTAATGGCAATAATAACAGTATTTAGATATTATTCTAACAAATGGGATAGTGGTGATCTAGTGGTATAGGGCGCTGGATCACTGATCCTAAGGTTGGGGGTTCGAGTCCCACTCTCCACAAGGTTGTCACTGTCCCCCCCAGTGCAGCTAACTGGGTTGTCAAAGGCGGGCCATGTCTCTCACTGTCTATGGTGAGAGGCATGTAAAAGAACCATTGCTGACTTTCGTAAAGAGTAAGCTGCAAAGCCGCCAGCTTGTTTTTTTGTCCCTTGTTAAAGGGTTGTGTCAGGAGGGGCACATGTGGTAAAAACCTATGCCAAATCAAACGTGCGAATCATTCGCTGTGGCGATCCCTGAAAAAGGGAAAAAGCTGAAAGGAAATCTCGCTTCGCTCACAAATCAAATATAAACGAATCATCTTCTGAATAAAATCTAACTGGGTAGAATACATACATGATTCTGTTTACATACATTAAAATGAGCATTTGCTCCTATAACACACCGTGTATTCTTATGCAGATTAGTCATGTGTTGCCAACAGAAACATGAGATAATCATGTGACTTTCCAGTACTGTCTGCATTGCAATTAAATAATTGCTGGTTTTTAATCTTTGAATGAAAAAAGGGTTGATCAAACGGCACAATTTTATAGAAACAAATATAAATTGTGCATGCAGATGTTTATATTTGATTTTAGTTTCCTTTTAACTTGACACACTGATGTGTTTGAAATGAATATGTTATAAATAACAGTTTTTTTAGTCTATAATCATGGATGCACACGCACATGCAGCATTATTACAGTTGTTTTGGATCAAAGTTGAAATGTTTATTTCCATTTTGGAGTGCTCAAACCTTGTAGCCACAGATCACTTTCGGTGCAAAAGAATTTCCATTCATGAGTCTAATAACACCCCAATCGGGTTTAATTTTCCTAAAGGAGAAAATAAACTAAGTATTAAAGCATTAAACACTGTAGTATAACTGTGTAGCATTCTGGTAATTTTATTTTGAGTTAATTCAATATTCATGTCTACAACTTGATTGGCTGGGTAGGGAGGTGTATCAAATAATGGAAATGTTGTCTAATGTTAGAGTTGGCATGAGACCCAAATAAGCACCAGAGCTGTATCAGGAGAGAGCCCAAAAACAAAACAATACAGGTAATGGACTACTCGAAAATATATGCAGTTCGAAACATTACCAAAAAGTGAACATGGATCAGCGTGTTTAACAGTGTGTTACAGGATGAAAGGGCGAGCTGTGAATAGTGGAAGTATACTGTCAGTTTCTATTTTAGAGATTAAAGCTGTTCATGAGTAGCGTTAAGCTGAAATGCTTCTAAAGTGCAACTATCACATGCAAAACTGATATGAACTAAAATGGATTCTCCAGACTGTTTAACTCCCTTTCATTTGAGTGACTCACAGTTCAGAGTTGAATATAGTCCAGAGCTAAGGCCACATGAGTGTGTGTGTGTGTGTGTGTGTGTGTGTGTGTGTGTGTGTGTGTGTGTGTGTGTGGAGAGCACTGCTCGTTTATCATGACCATTTATCAGAGCTTGTTGAGAAATCCCCCTGAGCCCTTATACGTTACAGCCTCATTTCAAAGAAGCTATGCTTGAACGTGTGTGTGTGTGTGTGTGTGTGTGTGTTTCTCATATACAAGAACATTCATTAGTATGAAAGGACTCCATGGTGTTGAGTTTATTACAGTATGTTATACCATCTTCTAGTGATATAGTTTTTAATCTGTATGTGTGTGTGTTGTGCATGCATGATGCTATACCATCTGATGTGCAGGAACATTCCCATAATCTTTAAATATACAGCATTCTGGCCAAAGTGTTTATTATAACTGTGTATCATACTTGGCTCTGAGGAATCGCCATTAACGTTAACCACACCGGTATTGGTCTGTCATATGAGATCTAAACCATACAAGAACCTTTTCTCTCCATGATCTTGAGTTAAACAGTACGTATATCCGTACTTTGTTCGGCCAGCACAGATCCTTCAGTGGGATTTTTGCAAAAACAGAGAAATAGTGTCTTTATAAAGCGGGTGCTGTTGAACAATGGTGTTCTTTACACCTACTGTTGTTCCTCATCTCTTCTGTGGTTGTATTGGAATACTTTTGGAGTTAAATGTGACCCTCCAACTCCATGGCAGTTAATTTTCAAAAATAAGCTTTGAAATGATGCATAGCTCTTATAGTAGGCCACAATTTGACCAAGATGTGACTAAATTAAGTTTAAGTTACACTAGAAAAAGGTTTATTATGGGAATGATGTACTTTTATCGAAAATGATTTGGATAGAGAGAATTTCAGGTTCCAGGACATTTGCTCACAACCTTAATGAAAAACAAACATTTGCTCACAACATAAAAATTTTTGTTCAGTTTTAACCCTAATCCTAACCCTAAACCCTAACCCGAATGTATAATGAGTTAATTTAGCATTACGTATTTATAAGAATAAAGAATTTTTATAACGCATTGTGATCTTTTTGTATTATGCATTTATTCGAACAAAGAAAAAAAGATGTTGTGAGCAAATGTCTGTTTTTTTTCCATTAAGGTTGTGAGCGTTTGTCCTGTAAGCAAATGTCTGTGCACCGAATTTCAAGTATTAATACCTCTGTGGCGGAATGTCTGCGTATTATGCGGTGTAGATTGATGATGTTGTGGCATTTTTAAATATTATAAAGAAAAAAAATTATTTCCCCGTTAAAAGCAGATTTTAGTGCATTGTGGTGGTCTAGTGGATAGGGCGCAGGATCGCTGATCGTAAGGTTGGGGGTTCGAGTCCCCACAGGGTTGTCATTGACCCCCAACAGTGCAGCCAACTGGGTTAGCAAAGGCGGGCCATGTCTCTCACTGTCTATAGTGAGAGGTTCATGTAAAAGAACCATTGCTGACTTTCGTAAAGAGTAGCTGCAAAGCCGTCAGCGTGTTTCTGTCTCTTGCTAAAAGGGTTGTGACAGGAAGGGCATCCGACGTAAAATCCGACCCATGCGAAATCAAATGTGTGAATCAGATGATTCACTGTGGCGGCTCTTGAGATAAGGGAAAAAGCCAAAAAGAAAAGAAGATGGTATGAAAGAATGAAATGTATAGAAATCAAGATGGTTTAAATCTGGTAACTATACTGTATTTTAAATAATATTTAAATATTTAAAATTAAATCTGTATTTTATATATATATATATATATATATATATATATACATACATACATATACATATTTTATATACATATATGCAGACAGACTTATTTCTTTGTGGCGGCATGGTAGCCTAGTGATGAGCACACCTCACTGCTGCGAGAAGACCTGGGTTCGAGTCCCGGCTTGGGCTTTTTTGTATGGAGTTTGCACTTTCTCGCGCTTTTATGGGTTTCCTCCCACAGTCCAAAAACATGCACAGAAGAATAATTGGCCGTTCCAGTTCACTCCTAAGTGTGCGTGTGAATGGTTGTATGAGTGTTGGCCTTGTGATGACCTCGCCCAGAGTCAGTTGAGAAGGGTGCCAGCCTCCCCACAACCCTAATTAGGATTAAGCCGCATAGAAAATGAATGAATGAATTATTCCTTTGCTGAAACACTTAATCCTACGATGGTCTATCTCAACTGACTTGAGATAAAGGCGGGATACACCCTGAACAGCTCGCCAGTTTATCACGGTCCCAGCACACACACTCACACCTAGGGAAAAATTGGAACAGGCAAATGTGCATGTACTAGTATTAGGACTGGGAGAGAAAACTCGAATATTCAGGACACCGTGTCAGATATGGTTGGGGAGAACATGCAGACTTTACACAAAATCGTGTGATCCTCGGATCTAAACCCAGGGTCTTAATGCTGTGAGGTGGATCATTACATCACTGTACCGTTCGTGCTAAAATCTAAAAAAAAAAAAAAAAAATCTGTAATTTTGACCCACTGATGCATTAACACAACGCTCAATATCTCAAAATAAAATCCTGCCGCTTTTGACTGATGAACAGTCACAAATATCCAACTGTCATATCATGTCACTGCCCCATCATGCTGTCGTTCAGTACACATGACCAAAAATGTGCATGAGAAGACGTTCTTATTTCCATTCTCACTGGTCTCCAGTTTGCTCAATGTTTTGACCCATCTTGCACTGACACAACAGGCCCCCTGCACTCAACAGGGTTTTAGCAGTACAGCCTCTCTGTGGAAGCTCACTGGCTGTCTCAGCCTCTTCCTCTCTCGCTCACTTGCTTAGCACTGATCCGCGAACTGCCCTTGACCTCCAGGGGCTCAGTGATTAATGTCCCCTGCACAGTGTTTCCAAGAAAGTGAAGGGTATTACAGGGGGAGGGCGCCAGATAGCCAGTCGGTGAGATTAGAGCGCTTGGAGTGTCGCTATACATTAAGAATTAGCATCAAAATGTGATTTCTAAATTTATTTCTGCTTTCATGAAAAAGTAAATGATGGCTAATTAGCGAACATTTTTTTCCGAGCTTGATATCAGTGTAAAATATATAGGCCTTATGTGTGTAAAGTGGAATTCAGTAGCCAAAAGCCTGATTGATACACAGCCCATCTGTGTTGTCCTGTAAGGTAAAGTCCGTGGGGTTTTTACACCCAAGCCATATTGACCCCATTTCATGGTACGGACAAAAATAAATAGTATTTATTTATTCATTATTTTTTGGGGGTCCCAATTTTCTCCCTAATTTTAGTCGTGTCCATTTCCCAGCCATCTAATATTGCCTTAACAATCACATGACCGTTATCATTTAGGGAGGGGCAAAAACATGCACATGACCCCTCCGTGACATGCAATGCTAGCTACGCTTCTTTTTGAACTGCTGCGCATGCGTATTTGAGGGCGGTCTAACACGTTCAGAAGGAAAGTGACATCCCGCCCCTCATATGAATGAGCTCACAGACGCCCATGATTAGCTGGCTACCGCTGTGAGTGACAGGTAAGTGAGGATATGCCATCCCTCGTTCCCATGAAAGCTCAGACAGTTAGCACCCATGGACTCCCGGTCACGAATGGCTGTGGCATCAATGTGGATGCAAATAAATAGTATTTAAATCAATATTTTTAAAAATTTTTAAAAATTCACCAATGGCTAATTGAATGCATCAATGGCAGAATATTGCCATCAGAACATCCAGAGACAATCTCTCCTCATAAAAATGATGTCATCAAAATAAGCCAGTGCGCGTGCATTTAACTGGCATGCAGCCTGTTTCAGTTGCTCCTCCCCTTTCCCATACTTTAAAATCTTTTTAGCTGTTTTTACTTATTCAACTTACACAATTTCCTCCATGATCAAAGAAGTATTCTGATGCTGATCTGAACTGAAGTCACTGTTTTCCCATTTGCCTACTTTCGTGGTTCACCAAAGTCTTGTCACGCTCTGGAGTTCTGAGCTTCCTTTTTCCATTTGTCCTGTCTGTGCGTTGACTATCCTTTGGTAAAGTCTATTGGGCTTTTTACACACGAGCCATAGTGGCTCATCAGGCCAGTACTTATCCCTGGTTTCTGTAGTGTGAAGCTACCAGGAGTTCAACTCCTCCTGGATGGGACGCTAGTCCATCGCAGGTTATCTTTCCAGTATATTTTACTGGTACCCATTTATACTGCTGGGTGAACAGAGGAACACTTGTGGTTGCGACCTGCCCAGGGATCTTAGCACAGCGAGGGTCTCAGTGGGATTTGAACTCACGACCTCCCGAGCATGAGCGCAGCACCCTAACCACTACACCACCGGCCCCACTGTGCTGCCCTGTGATGCGTGACATTTATTTTTAGATCAACCAGTCTGCACTCATGCTTATACAATAATTAATATCAAAGCAACCCATCCCAGCTGACTCCAGGTGAGGGCGGAGTACACCCTGGACAGCTTGCCAGGCCATCGCAGGGCAGAAACACGCTAACTGCTATGCGGCTACTCTTGTTGAAAGTCAGTAATGGTTCTTTGATATGATTCTATGATGACCATAGACAGTGAGAGACGCGGCTGGCCGTTGATAACCCAGTTATCTGCACTGAGGGGGGCCAGTGACAGCCCGTCGAGAGTGAGGCTACAACCCCCAACCTTAGGATCAGTGATCCAGTGCCACTGCTGTCCCTTGAAGCAAATATTTAAGTAAAATTTACCAGGCTCTTTTGTTTTATTTGTTTCAGAAGTTGATTATGTTTCGAAAAACCATCATAACGTCGAGGATCATAGAAACGGGGTGGGAGAATGTATAATTTCTTGCCCACTCTATCCTTTAACAATGTATTTTTGTGCTGCAGTGTTTGGGGGAAACTCGGTCGTGACTCCCTAACAGTTTTAGACAGTTCTTCTAATCATAGCTAATATCTGTGTTTTAGCGTTCTGCTAATGTCGTCAATCACAGCGAGTTCAGTTACACAGCACAGGTCAGCAGTTCCCTCTCTTCTGTGCGGTGGCGTCGACATCAAATATGAGTTTCCTCTCCCAAAAACTCCAGATGCTGAAACCTAAAACTAGCACCCCGTTTTGTTGAACCGGGTAATGCTCATAACCAAGCATCAACATTTAACGGGACAAGGTTTCAGAAATTGTTCAGGGTACTCATCTGCTTTTCAGATCCGATTAAAAACAGCATCCATTTTGTATATACATCCATTATGTGCTCTTTTTTTAATGGAAATTTCAGGATTTTTTTCTGACTCTACCCACACACACACACACACACACACACACACACACACACACACACACACACACACACACACACATTTTTGAATTACTTTGTATGTATTAGATGTTGGACTAATGATCTTCTTCTTCTTCTTTTCCTTTCGGCTTTTCCCTTCAGGGGTCGCCACAGCGAATCATCTGCCTCCATCTCACCCTATCCTGTGCATCTTCTTCTTTCATACCAACTGCCTTCATGTCCTCTTTCACCACGTCCATGAATCGTCACTTTGGTCTTCCTCTAGGCCTTTTGCCTGGTAGTTCCAACCTCAGCATCCGACTACCAATATACTCACTATCCCTCCTCTGTACATGTCCAAACCATCTCAATCTAGCCTCTCTGACTTTGTCTCCAAAACAGGATGTTAAATTCTAGCACTACCGTGCTGCCAGTGTCGGGCTCCTGTGCAACCCCCGACCCTCCACTGCTCAATGGTATTGTGCATCTGCCAAATACAAGACATGTAAATGTAAAATTCTTGGGTGTAGAATAGCAGGAAGTAGCCTTGCCAATTACTACTACTTTTTTCTTTTGGTTTTTTCCCTTTTTCATGGGTCGCCACAGCAAATCATGTGATTCGCATGTTTGATTTGGGATAGGTTTTTACGTCGGATGCCCTTCCTGATACAACCCTTTAGCAAGGGGCGGAAACACGCTGATGGCTTTGCAGCTACTCTTTACGAAAGTCAGCAATGGTTCTTTTACATGAACCTCTCACCATAGACAGTGAGAGACATGACCCGCCTTTGATAACCCAGTTATCTGCACTGGGGGGCAGTGACAACCTTATGGAGAGTGGGACTTGAACCCCCAACCCTAGGATCAGTAATCCAGCACCCTTTACCTCCAGGCCACCACTGCTTTCTCAGTTACATACGAAGTAATTCAAAAGTGTGTGTGTGTGTGTATCGGTATAGTCTGGAGAAAATCCAGAAATTCCCATAAAAATACAGCTAATAAAAAAATAGGGGGCACATAGCAATATAAAATCGGAGCGCTCTGACGGGAAAGTGACATCAGTGCATATTCTATACATGAGCGCCAATACCTCAAACACATTTGCACCTGGGACATGTCTTTTTGGTATCATATGTTTTAGTACATCAGGGATCCCAGATCTCCGCTATTTAGCGAAATTCTGCTATGTTTACTCGTCTTATTTATTTATTTTTTTTAGCTTCAGGGGCCCTGTGGCCCCTTTGACCCCCATCTGAAATATTTCATTTCCTCTATTTCTGAAACCATTTCCTCTATTTTTTTTTCTAAACCTCGCTGGGATCCATGGTACATAGGTGTGTGTGTGTGTGTGTGTGTGTGTGTGTGTGTGTTTGTGTTGTGTGTGTGAGAACAGTAAGAAAGCATCAACGATGAATAAAGCAGTTGTGTTCTGGCATCATTCTGACATATGTATCTAGATATTAATATTGAGTGTGAACGAAGCGTTTACCCACCTAGTTCATACTTAGTCAAAACCTTGCATGATGCATATATTTATTTCTTTTTAAAAAATGTAAATATATGAAAACTCTTAAAACCAGTTACTCTGCACCCAGTGAGCTGTATCACTCTGGTAAAATGAGCTTTGTCCTGTGCACCCTAGCCTTCGTACATGCACTTATACGAATGCAAGTGTGGAATTTTGGTGGCGCTTTAATATTACCACATCTGTTTACCTTTGGAAATTTGTTACCTCTTTGAAATGTGGATTTTCGAACCTATCGTTTGTAAAGTCTCATTGTACTTTTATACCATCCATAGAAAAGCAAATTCTAAGTGATATGTTCTGTTATTGTTTTCTTTTGCTGTAGAGAGCGAGCGTAGGCAATCGAATTTGCAATTTTGTGTGTCAGTGCACCACTACACACGCTTGTGTACACTTTTTAAATCATCAAAGAGCGGTTCAGTGGCAGACAAAATTTGCACAAAAGCAGATGTTCCTGAACTGCTCCTAATGGGAGCAACAAACCTCTTTGCTTGTGTGTGATCATCATTTCTGTTTTATGTCTTCCTGTGTGTGGGCTGTGATTCGAAAACAACCAAAGAGTTGTTAAAAAATCGTGTTTTTTTTCATACCCATGTCAAAGCAGTGCTGATTATATTCGGAAATGCTGACTCTCTAATTACCCAGCTTTGGTTTCATGTATCCAAAAATGGCATTACATTCCCGAGGCTTGTAGTCTGTAATATGACACGTATCACATGGTGATATGTTACTTATTACCGCTACTCCAAATACAGCAACCCTCCTCAGACCTGTAACACATCTCAATTTGGATAGAGAATGTCTGGTTATATTCACATGGTGATTGTTTTAGTACATAGAAGGTGTGTGTGTGTGTGTGTGTGTGTGTGTGTGTGTGTGTGTGTGTGTGTGTGTGTGTGTGTGTGTGTGTGTATGTGTGTGAGAATAGCAAGAAAGCATCTCGTTCTCCTTTCTGACCTTTCCACCACTTTGACCCCGCTGTCTGACTTCATAGGACTAGGCGACCCTGTGGAGACTCATGGCAACCTGCCCTCAAGCGTGCTCCAGCAGCAGCAGCACCCCCCCCTCCTCTTCCCCGCGTTCATGCTGGTTATTTTGCAAGCTCTTGAGGATGCTCAGGCACAAGAACAAAGAAAAGCAGGTTAAGGATTGGGCATGAAAACAGAAAATTTTTAAGGATAATATAAATGCCAGAGTATCGTATAGAGTTCAGAAGAGTTGGGGGTCAGGAGAGGTGCATGCGACCTGTAGTTAATACAAGTATTTGTTTAGTCACGGAAATCTTGTTAACAACACTAATAAGGAAATGTTTATAGCAGGCTCTTGCAAAAAAAGTAACTCAAATAAGCTCATTTAGAAGGATTAACATTACATTTATTTATTTATTTACTTATGTGTTTTTCCCAACAAAGTAGTTTTATATGTGGTGGTTGCTGCTTGAAGTAATACAAATTGTATTTACTGTCAGTTTAGATGATTTATTTATTTATTTATTTTGTAAGTTAAAAATAACAAAAATATTCTGTAACTTTTTAATCAATATGATATGCATCAAGATGTACAAAGCTGTATAGTTTAGCTAAGACAATGCTGTATACAGGAAAGTCACATTTTGAGTTTAGTGGTAGTTATTTAATGTCTACCAACATATTCGCACACAGTGGTATCTTGACTTACGAATTTAATCAGTTTCGAGGGAAAACTCATAAGCCAAAAAGTTCATTAGATGAAACAATTACAGTAAAACCTCCGCTGACGAACGCTTAAGCTCACGAACTTTTCGCCTCAAGAACATTTAAATTTGCGAGCATATAGTCTCTGCTGACGAACTAGTTTTCGGCGGACGAATCAAACCACGCGGTCGAACAGCACCACGGTGGCGGCCACGAGAAGCTGACGCACGCTCACGGCGTCACAGTTCGTCACCCCCTTTCTTTGAGTGCGGAAGTGGTTTGTGTTTGAGAGACATTTTGGACCATATTGAGTGTACTTTTGCTATTATGGGACCGAAAAAGACCCCACCACAGGCGGAGATCATTGAAAAACACGAACGAGGTGTGCGTTTGTGTGACTCAGCGTCCCAGTACCAGTACGCTAAGTCTACCATTGCTCCCATCCTTAAGAACAAGGAAGCTATTAAGGGTGCGTGTGTGGCTAAGGGTGTTTCCAAACAGTAGGCGTTTCCAAACTCTCCTTCCAAACAGTAAGTCCCTCCCTCCCTCCTCCCACTCCATTCCATCAAGCCATCAACTACCATCACAAAGGTAAATAAAACGACTTTATTATACAGTACAGTTTGTTTCTTTAATTACAATACAATAGCACATTTATTATACATAAAATAAGGTATATTTTTGTGTAGTTTTAAGGCTTATTTAGGAGAAAATTATGTTTTATGGGGACCTGGGAACGGATTATTCTCATTTTAATGGTTTCTTATGGGAAATAAATGTTCGGAAGACGAACTTTTCGCCTTACACACACTTTCTGGGAACCAATTATGTTCGTGAGCAGAGGTATCACTGTATTCCCATAGAAAGTAACAGAAAACCAATTAATCTGTTCTAACCCCCTCCCAAACTCATATAACTTGCCATGAACACCTATATTTGACCTAATATATTAAAGATGTACAAACATGTAAAAACAATTAATATTTCATAATAATAATAATAATAATAATAATACATGTACATTAATATTAATAATAATTAATAATAAACAATAATAAAACAAGAATAAACCATAAGATCACTGACTGCGGCTGTCATGTTGGCAGGCATGTGTCAAGATGTCACTTGGGCTGGCATGAGGTGGTGCAAAACAGAGGAGGAGGAGGAGGAGGAGAATTTTGTGCATGTGCATGCTACGAATGCCAGTGAGGAAAGGCTGTGGTGAGCTCCCACAAGGCCAGTGCTTCTCAAATAGTGGGGCGCGCCCCCTTGGCGTGATGCCGGGGGTGGGGGTCGGAGGTGTTATGTCCCTGGGGAACATGCTTTTTTTGCCATACTGTACTAGAATTAAGTGTAATTGCGCATCCACTACAATAGTTGGCAGTGGCGCTCTTATTGTCGCGCTATGGTGTAGGGAAAAAGCACTGAGAAAACGATAGATATGAAGTCCAGTAAACACTATGTATAGTCGCTGAGGGGGCGCTGAGGGGGCGTGAATTTTTTTTTTTTTTTTTTATACAGGGGACATCATAGAAAATAATTCAGAAGCACTGCACAAGGTGTTTTTGGAGCACGGAAGAATACGAGACAAATCGGCCCAGAAAAGTCATTTCCCCAGCGGAGCTCGTAAATCAAAATTTTGCTCATTGTCTCGGGAAGATTTTTGGTGGGATCCCCAACCTTAGGATCAGTGATCCTGAACCTTTTACCATCAGGCCACCATTGCCCTAAAATAAATTTAATTAATTAATTTATTCATTTCAAACCGACGGATTATCATGCTCGCGGTACTTTCGCACATTCAGTAACTATCTGTACTCTCCTTTTACTTTTTAGTGGATTCAGGGAGTATCAGCTGCCCTTTCCTTAACTTCTCTCACTGTGCCAATTACATTGATC
>CM045741.1:15030015-15045015 GCA_024760905.1 Plotosus lineatus | reverse complement strand
CCTGGGAACGGATTATTCTCATTTTAATGGTTTCTTATGGGAAATAAATGTTCGGAAGACGAACTTTTCGCCTTAAACACACTTTCTGGGAACCAATTATGTTCGTGAGCTGAGGTATCACTATATAACTGATTCAGTGATGGCATTAAATGATTCAGTAATCACAGTGAAATAGGAACGACTGTGTTTATCAGAGAAATCACAAAGAAACCTGCTTTTGCTTGTGGGGTATAAGTGCTTCAGCTTTCTGATTGAGTTGCGTAAACCATTGCTAATAAGTAAATGAGACTATTTTGCAATGAACTGAGTGATTATCCTTTATCATCGACAAATCTTCTAAATCTCGAACTCCCTCTGATGTTTCTGGTATTATGCACATGATCTATTAGCTTCTGGTTCCCCAGTGCAGCTAACTGGGTTAGAAAAATCATTGATTTGCTGTGGCGATTCCCGAGAAAAGGGAAAAAGCCGAAAAGAGAAGATCATCTATTAGCTTCTGGTTTATTTGCTTAGTCTGTACTCATTAATACTATCTCTCTCTTTAACAGAGAGCTGTAATGTAAGCTTACACCTGGCAGATGTGTGTGTGTGTGTGTGTGTGTGTGTGTGTGTGTGTGTGTGTGTGTGTGTGAGAGAGAGAGAGAGAAAGAGAGAGACTGTGTTTATATTGAAGCCTACGGTACAACAAAGCATCAAATGCCCATATTAAAACAGTGTGTGTGTGTGTGTGTGTGTGTGTGTGTGTGTGTGTGTGTGTGTGTGTGTGTGTGTTCTTTTGTTGCCACAGGCAGAGGAGTAATTTGAGGTGTTGCTGTGTGTTTATGAGTAATTCTTTGAGCAGTTTTGTTTATAGATCTCACACTATAAACCCTGCTGTAAGTGGGTAGAAGAGCCGGTGTGATGGAATCCCAGGCATGTTTGTGTGCAGAGGATAGACAGTGCATCCCTTTCTAACTAACCCATCACTCTCTGCCAATTCGGACATGATAAATCGATGAGTTTGAATCATCATGTGCCTCTGTTTCAGAAAACAGGTAACTTCAGGAGATGTGTTGGAGTAGTGGGAGGCACAAAGCTCACCGTAGGAACGAGCCCCAGGCGAACAGTCTGAAGCACACACATACACATATGGAGACACATTCCAGCCTGCCACTCTCTGTGTTATTGATTGTCAGACCTCACAACCATTTTGGCAAACAATGGTCTCAGCATGAGAAGCCTGCTATGCTTTATGATGATCGTCTCTATTATATGCCAAAGATCCACTCACTGTTAGTCTTAGGAATTAGCTGCTAGATGATGGTGGGGAGGAAAAAGCGCTCTTTATCATGTCAACAGTGCAGCCTCTGTGTAAAGGAAGCCAGCTGAAGCGCAATGATAACACAAGCTGGATTTTTACCACTGTTATTTACATCTTTCCTCATGATGGTATGATTTTCTTTTTCTTCGTTTTGGATAGATGAAGGATTGATTAAACCACAAGTTGAGCAATTTATAGCGTACAGATCAGATTTCAGAAGCAGCAGCAGGTTACATGAGACTACTTTTATACTTCAAAGCTTCTATTGAATATACAGTGATACCTCTGCTCACGAACATAATTGGTTCACAGAAAGTGTGTGTAAGGCGAAAAGTTCGTCTTCCGAACATTTATTTCCCATAAGAAACCATTAAAATGAGAATAATCCGTTCCCAGGTCCCCATAAAACATAATTTTATACTAAATAAGCCTTAAAACTACACAAAAATATACCTTATTTTATGTATAATAAATGTGCTATTGTATTGTAATTAAAGAAATAAACTGTACTGTATAATAAAGTGGTTTTATTGACCTTTGTGATGGTAGTTGATGGCTTGATGGAATGGAGTGGGAGGAGGAGGGAGGGAGGGACTTACTGTTTGGAAGGAGAGTTTGGAAACGCCTACTGTTTGGAAACACCCTTAGCCACACACGCACCCTTAATAGCTTCCTTGTTCTTAAGGATGGTGGTAGACTTAGCGTACTAGTACTGGGACGCTGAGTCACACAAGCGCACACCTCGTTCGTGTTTTTCAATGATCTCCGCCTGTGGTGGGGTCTTTTTCGGTCCCATAATAGCAAAAGTACACTCAATATGGTCCAAAATGTCTCTCAAACACAAACCACTTCCGCACTCAAAGAAAGGGGGTGACGAACTGTGACGCCGTGAGCGTGCGTCAGCTTCTCGTGGCCGCCACCGTGGCGCTGTTCGACCGCGTGGTTTGGTTCGTCCGCCGAAAACTAGTTCGTCAGCAGAGACTATATGCTCGCAAATTTAATGTTCTTGAGGCGAAAAGTTCGTGAGCTTAAGCGTTCGTCAGCGGAGGTTTTACTGTACGTTGCATCCATATTTGAGTTGGTCAAAACTAAAGAAGTTGCACCGAGTGAGCAGCTTGGCTATTCTATAGCCTGAGAGTACAATACAGTGGCGTGCAGAAGTATTTACCCCCTTTGCATGTTTTGTAATTAAAAATTAAAATTGATGATTTGGAGATTGCCCCCCCCCCCTCCCCCAGTACCGCTAACTAGGTTATCAAAGGCCGGCCATGTCTCTCACTGTCTATGGTGTGAGATTCATGTAAAAGAACCATCGCTGACTTCCGTCAAGAGTAGCTGCATAGCCGTCAGCGTGTTTCCACCCTGCGATGGCCTGGCGATCTGTCCAGGGTGTATTCTGCCTTCGCTTGGAGTCGGCTGAGATGGGTGCCAGCCTCTCCGCAACTCTAATTAGGATTAAGCGGGTACAGAAAATGAACTGATTCACACAACATACTAATAATTTGAATAAGCAAAATATTTGCTATTGGGACGCAAACAAGAAATAGTTAAAAAAAAAACAACAAAAAAAAAAAACTTCGGACAAGGGCAGAGTTCACCCTGGACAGCCTGCCAGGCGATCGCGAGGCAAAAACATGCTGATGGCTCTGCAGCTACTCTTGTCAAAAGTCAGCAATGGTTCTTTTACATGAACCTCACACCATAGACAGTGAGAGACATGGCTGGCCTTTGATAACCCGGTTAGCTGCGCTAGGAGGACAGTGAGATCCTGCTAAGAGTGGGGCTTGAACCTCCAACTTTAGGATTAGCGATCCAGCACCTTTACCACCTGCCACCACTGACATCCAGAGACTGGAATTTCTTTCAAAATTATTTTTTTCAACACATAAGTGTTCTGTTAATAATTTCTGTTTATTTAAGATTTACCTGTAGTTAGCACCATCCCTCATTCCCCTGAATTCTGACCATGTTCTTAGTCCTCGCAGATGAAAAACATTTCCACAGTAAGATACTGCCACCACCATGTTTTACTGTGAGGATTCTGTTCTTCGGGTGATGAGGAGGGCTGGGTTTCAGTCTCATTTGATCATAGGATCTTCATCCATATGTTTGGGGAGACTACCACATGCTTCTTGGCATGTCACATGACTTTATTTTTCACTAAAACACTTCATCATATGATTTCCCGTTGGCCAGTGCATGCAGTCACACATGATCACGCTCCTGGGCTCGGCAGGAGTCCTCGTGACCCTAGTAGGCTAAAAAAAATTGTACAATTTATCATTCATCATTAATTTTTAGCGGAGAACACCCTGGACAGCTTGCCAGGCAATTTGCCAAACTAATGAATGAAAACTAGCCTTTGTAGATGATTTAAAAAACACTTACTCATTATTTTCCTTATAGTGTTACTGTGAGTCCTTAATTAATAACATACATTGACATAAAGAACTAAATTATCATTTTTTTAAACCTTTATTTAAACAGAGCATCCAGATGGCATACTTCAAGGACCAGAAATGGACATGTACGTAACAAGTCCAGATCCAGAGGTCATATGGCATTTCTTGTTTATAGTCAGCTTGTCAGACTGAAAGAAAGTGTTACTGCTTGTCATAATTGATGTAGTGCTTCCTGTTCCTGTCAGGTAGGGTTACTGATTGTCTGCAGATGGTGAAAACATCATCCTGTGTGACAAACGTTTGGTCTTTGATACTTTTACACGCTACAAGTTCACATTCACCTTAAGCGTTAAACATAATGTAATACTATATGCTGCTATGTATCTGCTCTTAACTCAGGGTTTAAGAAAGACAACACCCTGAATTACCCTTTCAGCAAGTGGCTTCTTTTGAGTAAATACTCTTAATACAGTTCCCCAGTGCGGGTAACTTGGTTATCATAGGCGGGCCATGTCTCTCACTGTCTATGGTGAGAAGTTCTTGGTAAAGAACCATTGTTGACTTTGGTAAAGAGTAGCTGCAAAGCCGTCAGCGTGTTTCTGTCCCTTGCTAAAAAGGGTTGTGACAGGAAGAGCATCCGACGTAAAAACCTCTGCCAAATCAAACGTGCGAATCAGATGATTCACTGTGGCGACTCCCGAGTAAAAGCTGAAAGGAAGACAGACAGACTCTTAATACAGTTGAAAATCCTTTTTACCACACAGTCATTGGATTCTCTTTTCTGATTGGTCTGAAGTTGTCGATTAATTTTCTATAGTTCACCACATCACAAATCAGCACGGTGGTGTCGTGTTTAGCACCTCACAATATGCATCACAGCAAGAAGGTCATGGGTTTGAGTCCCAGGCTTGGCGTAGGTATTTTCTGAGTAGAGTTTGCATATTCTACGCATGCTTGAGAAGATTCTTCTAGCTACTTCAAAGACACGCGGGTTCGGCTAATTGGCTGTTTCAGATTGCCCCGAGGTGTGGATGTGAATGGATGTGTGTGTTGGCTCAGCTGATCAAGATGCACTTTTTGGCTGAGATAGACTCCAGCCTCCCTGGGATCCTAGTATTAATCACCGACAAGTGAATGCTATATACAGGGATTCCTTGCGACTTCGCACTTCAATTCATGCGGCTTCAGTGCATCGCTTTTTTTTTTTTTTTTTTTTAATATTCATTGAATTAAAAAAAAAAAGGAAATTAAGGAAGAATAGGGAAAAAAAGTTCAGGAAAATGCCACAAAAACAAGGCCTATTATGCAAAAAACAAAAACAACCTCTAAACAAACAAAAAGCAACCCTAAACCTCTCGTCAAAACTACTTGCAGTTTTATGTGAGGTGTGCAACTGAGTGCGTGCACGCGCATCTGCGTGCAAGTGCGTCTGTATGTGTGTGTATTTATATTTTATTTACATCTTATGCATTATTTTTTTTAATGTTTAATTGTTATTATAAGCATTTATAGCATTGAATATGTATTTATTAATATCATATGCATGTACGTATACGTCAATCGCGATGGGAGGTGGGGGGGATCCTACTTCGCGGAATTCGATGGTTGCAGGGGGATCCCGGTCCCAATTAACCGCAGAAAGTGAAGGATCTCTGTAATTGTTGCGTAGAGACATTACTTATGGTGGAACACAGTACATCGGGTGTTGTTGATCTGATGATATTTGGTGTTGGGAGATTTATGGTCGTGCTTTGTAACAATTTGAATTTGTTACTTAATATTTTTATAATCTGCAAATGTATTTATGATGGAACTATTTGTGATTTCTTCTATATGTCTCCTCTAACTGATCAATAATGTAATGGGAAGTAAAACACTGTGGCGTGTTGTTTATATGAAGGTGAACTTTAATTGTTTTCTATAACAGCACGCCCCATCCTGTTTCGTTCCACATTTAACCGATCTCTTTTTCTTTCTCTTGGCTGAACCAAGGTGCAATCCAGTTTTGTAGCCCAGATTTTCTTAGATGTTGGACACTGTTATGATAAGATGGTTTGCTTTTATAAAGCAGCAGTGAAGCTTATAAGAAACGTCTCATGATAGCGATTGCTATGCGTTGTTTATTTTTCTTCCCATTTCTCATGCACTGAAGGTAAAGCTATCTTTATTGAGTCCATCTTCATGCTCTTTGAAGAATGTGTCTTGATGCTTGAACTGGTGGTTCTATCTGAAAGGCTCTATCTTAATAGCCAGGACACTGGCTGTTTTTCTATGATCGCTACTAGCTGATGGTTCTGTTTTCAGTTGCTATCTGGTTTTCCTGTCTCCTGCTGGTATTCGGTTGGCCTGTTCTTCATCGCTTTATGTCCTGGTATTAAACTTTCCCTGCACATGCTTTCTAAGTGTTTGTATACAGGTGTGACAAATGATGTGAATAAAGCCAAATAATAGATCTTTAGGATAGATTGGGGCTATTAATCTGGTCCCAGTTGGCTGTACTTTAAGAGCACTTTAAACGTTGCTGTGAGCGTGGCCAGTACTCAGATCAAACAGAAGTGGTGTGTGTTTAAGTAGTCAAATGGAGATCAGAGGTAAGTGGTACCATCTTGTTCGGGTGAATGAAGCACAAACGTTACCCTAGAAACAAAGGATGCATGTCAGTAAATAAAATGTGATTACTTTAATCAGAGCATTCTGCGAGTTGAATTTTGGATCGCAGAACTGATTCAGATCTAGAATAGCTTCAGGGCTTTAATGCGGAAATTTGACGGCTTCAAATGGCGTCTTAACAGTTGCTTAATTGAGTAATTTGCACTTTTGTTGTATTACATGGTTTATTACAGATATATAAAATTAACAAAACATATTTGATATGTTTTTCACTAGGTTTACAAGTGCCACAGAAATTCAGTTATTGGTACCAGTAAACACACATACAAGTGTGCCGAGTTAAATTTCAGCATTTATTCGTATAAATAATCATTATCAGTTTATTGTTTTCCACTTGGCAACAGTGTCCACATATGGAAACACAATACTGTGACATTATGGAGTTTATTAGTCAGGCTGGCTAATTACATTTTTTAAGCAACATTATTTGGTGTTAGCATTCCGTTAGCTAGTGTACTACAGTGATCCCTCGCTACTTCGTGCTTCAGTTTTTGCGGCTTCAGTGCATCGCGGGTTTTTCAAAAATATTCATCGGAAAATAGGAAAAAAGTTAAGGAAAATGCCGCAAAACAAGGCCTATGCAAAAAAAAAAAACCCAAACAAACAAAAGCAAAAAAAAAAAAAACCCAAAACCCCCCAACAAAACTACTGACATTATTATGAGTGAGTGAGCACGCGTCTTTATGTGTGAGTATTTATATTTTATTTACATCTTCTGCATTATTTTTGAATGTTTAATTGTTATTGAAAGCATTTATAGCGTTGAATAAGTATTTATTGATATTATCTACACATAGACATGTACGTATACGTCAGTCAGGGGGTCGATCTTACTTCGCGGAAATCCACAGTCGTGGGGGGGGGGGGGGGGGGGGTCTCGGTCCCCATTAACCTCGGAACGTGAAGGATCCCTGTAGTTGCAAGGAACCAGGTGTTATACTGAGTAATTAAGACCAGCATTCACATCAGGGCAATGATTATTCTAAGAAAGGCTAAACTTTGCACCCTGATGGTGATTTTTCCACTGTGTAGATTGTATAGCTTTTCCCTGCTTGTGTGGGTTTCTTCTGGGTTCTTCTTCTTGTGGGAACTACTCAGCCTCTCATTCAAAGTCAGCTGGGATTTGACTCTGGCTTCCTCATCACAGATAAACAATATAAAGATGAGATCTTGGTGAACTGTTACATCAACAATGAACATCCATTTAGCAATAACTATAAAAAGAAACTGTACAAAAGATAACTAAGGACCTATACTAAGCTATATATGTGCATATATATATATATATATATATATATATATATATATATATATATATATACAGTAAAACCTCCGCTGACGAACGCTTAAGCTCACGAACTTTTCGCCTCAAGAACATTAAATTTGCGAGCATATAGTCTCTGCTGACGAACTAGTTTTCGGCGGACGAATCAAACCACGCGGTCGATCAGCGCCACGGTGGCGGCCACGAGAAGCTGACGCACGCTCATGGCGTCACAGTTCGTCACCCCCTTTCTTTGAGTGCGGAAGTGGTTTGTGTTTGATAGACATTTTGGACCATATTGAGTGTACTTTTGCTATTATGGGACCGAAAAAGACCCCACCACAGGCGGAGATCATTGAAAAACACGAACGAGATGTGCGTTTGTGTGACTCAGCGTCCCAGTACCAGTACGCTAAGTCTACCATTGCTCCCATCCTTAAGAACAAGGAAGCTATTAAGGGTGCGTGTGTGGCTAAGGGTGTTTCCAAACAGTAGGCGTTTCCAAACACTCCTTCCAAACAGTAAGTCCCTCCCTCCCTCCTCCTCCCACTCCATTCCATCAAGCCATCAACTACCATCACAATAAATAAAACGACTTTATTATACAGTACAGTTTATTTCTTTAATTCCAATACAATAGCACATTTATTATACATAAAATAAGGTATATTTTTGTGTAGTTTTAAGGCTTATTTAGTAGAAAATTATGTTTTATGGGGACCTGGGAACGGATTATTCTCATTTTAATGGTTTCTTATGGGAAATAAATGTTCGGAAAACGAACTTTTCGCCTTACACACACTTTCTGGGAACCAGTTATGTTCGTGAGCTGAGGTATCACTGTGTGTATATATATATATATATATATATATATATATATATATATATATATATATATATATATATATGTCAGAGGTGCATGATATACACCGAGTAAGAGGTAGAGCTTTTAATTATAAGGTAGATGGTGCTAAAATGGTATGATTTTCAAGACCTGCTCTAAGCATGAATATTGCACATAGATGATAGATGGCTCATTTGCCGAACCACTTCAACCAACACTGGTCATAAGTAGTATACCCTGAACAGCTTTCTAGGACTTCACAGGGCCAACACATCAACCATTCACATTCACATCCACTAACAAGTTGGAACAGCCAGTTAGCCTAACGTGCATGTCTTTGGACTGAGGAGGAAACTGGCGTACAAAGTGGAAACCATGCAAAGACAGGGAGGACATGCAAACTCCACACAAAAACGCCCGAGCCGGGGACTCAAGCCCAGGACCTTGTTGCTGTGAGGCAGAAGTGCAAGCCATGATGCCACCATATCGTCCCAAGTAGTAGCCCAACATTTGAAGTTTTTTTTTATATCAGGCTTTTAGAAGAGTGTACCCCGTTTGTAGGGAACATCTCATAAAAATATCAGAAGAATAATTACATCAACATGGATGCTATCAGCATGTTTAACATTTATGCTGGAAGGCTCTTGTGTGGATGCTTTGTAGCAGACTGGCCATTTTCCAACTTGGGCAAGTCTTCAGGGCGGTGAGCTTTGTGCTTCCTCTGCAACATGAGAGGTTGTTTTTTTTTTTTTTTTTTCCTTTTGTCTTATTAATTTTAAGGGATGAAAAGAGACAACAGTGAGGGAATGACTGTTCTCACATAAGTGAAAACAGGAGCTAACTTGTTTTCTGAATACTCCACACCGTTAAACTGTAAACGGATGAAATGCTTTATGTCAGTCCATTGTTGATCATTTTCCTATCGAAAACAAGCTCTGTCATGTATCATTCCTTATTTAAACATTTAGTGCCATCTTATTTTTGGCTCCCACCAGTTATGCTGCACTTGAGCTGCATCTCTGGGCAGCTGTTAAGAAGCTCCAGGCGTTAAAAGGGGCAATAAGCCAACGTACTATACAGTCAAAGCTTCAAGCTGATTTCCGAGGCTTTGTCTAGACATGTCAAGTCTGGAAGACGGGGCCTTTACAGTATTCATTCTCCAAACTGACCTTGCTGAAGTTGAAGCTTTAAAACTAATGTCACATTATTGTGATATTATAATGTCACATGTCACAAATTTATTCAGGACAAAGAAAAAATTTGAGGATTTTGGAAGAAGTTTGGAGATGTGAAAAGCATGGTTGCCTGGCTGATTGTTTCAGGAAGTCAGTACCATGTGTGAACGTGGGTGACTGTGTGGGCCTTTACCTCGTCCCCGGGTGATGATCTCATAGGTCCATCTTCTAATTAAATTAAGTGAAGCGCTTTAGCTGTTTTTCTTTGGTCAGGCCTTGGCTTGTAGAGAAGCAACACTACAAAGCCTCAGCCTTCCCACAGCAAACACACAACTATCCCAATTTGGCATCCAGTGATCCAGCCAATCTGTAAGCAATTTAGTGCAGCACTTGGACCCAAATGTTTTGAAAGTGAGGAGGAGGGGTTGTTTTTAATGTAAATACAGTTAAACCTCCAGTGCACATAGATTAGATTGTATAGAAATGCAATATAATGAGCAGCGTAATAAAAAAAAAAAAGTTTATTTTTGTTTCTTCAGATAAAAGTACGACATGTCTGTAACCAATACTGCTGGAAATGTTTGAGTTTTTGTTTTCGTAGGAAAAATTTGATCTCGGGTGCATGGAGTCTGGATTATTGAATCATGGAGATTAGGTTCATCGAACTGTTGATATCAGCATTTCTTTATGTATGGTCACTATAAAAAGATATTTAAACCTGAAGCTTGAATTTGAGAAACTGTGTTGAGCTCAGGGTGGCCCAGTAGTCAATTGGTTAGCATGTCCACTTTATAGCATGAGGGTCCACGGTTCGAGTCTCAGGTTAGGGTATATCTGTTTGGAGCTCGCATGTTGTCCTCGTACTGGTGTGGGTTTTATCTGGGTAATCTGGTTTCCTCTCACAGTCCAAAGACATACATGTTTGGCTAATTATCTGTGTTTTCTTTTTTACAGTTTTGTTTGTAATAACTCCATAATGCATTAGTAACTTAAAGGGTACCTGTACCCAAAATTGACAGCGTTTAAAAAAAAAAAACATCCACCATATCTTATTATTAACTTTTAAACATCGCGTGATGTCGGTAGGTTATGTATAATCCACATTCCTTGCTCACGAAGGTTCAGCGTCCGGACATGTTATGTTGGCTTTTTTTCACCGGGGTCAAAGGTCATTGTGACATAACATCGTTGACAGTCGTATCGCCAATTGCAGAATGTCAGTATATTTTCCTCAAGCAATTCATGTTCGGGGCAGTGGTGGTCCAGTGGTATAGGGTGCTGGATCGCTGATCCAAAGGTTGGGGGTTCGAGTCCCACTCTCCACAAGGTGGAGCTAACTGGGTTATCAAAGGCCGGCCATGTCTCTCACTGTCTATGGTGTGAGGCATGTAAAAGAACCATTGCTGACTTTCGACAAGAGTAGGCTGCAAAGCCGTCAGCGTGTTTCCGCCCTGCGATGGCCTGGCGAGCTGTCCAGCGTGTATTCTGCCCTCGCCCGAAGTTGGCTGGGATGGGTACCAGCCTCCCCGCGACCCAAATTAGGATTAAGCGGGTACAGAAAATGAACTGAACAATTCATGTTCTTTACAACAATAGCACTCCTGATCGGTTTTCTGACGCACGTATTTTCCACAAGAGCACCAAATATTTGCTGGTTGTTTGCTACGATTTTCCCGTGTAAGAGCTTCTGCCGACTCTCCAATATCGTCCTCCGAGTCGTCACTTTCCTGGTCCGATTTCACTAAATTCGGATCGTCTTTCTTCAGTGGTTCATAGTGTAAAAAAAAAACCTACTATAATGTCTGTTTTTTCCAATTTTCCGTGAGCTTGTGTTGTGTGTCAGGTATATAGGCTTATGTTTACATTGCAATCTTGCAGTTCTTTGTCAACGATGTGACATCACAGGAAATGCGACACTGCAAAACTCCTGTGATCTGAAACTTGACGTTAGTGAAGCCCTGAAATCGCTTAAAACTGGTTTGTGAGAGAATATAATAAACGCCTTATAGGTGTATTGTCACCAGCTATACACAATACATCAAATTAGGTATATGAGCGCTTTCACTACAGGTACCCTTTAATTTTATGTAACTAGCAGAATCCGAAAGTTTAGTCTGATAAGTTGTAAAATATAGAAAGTACAGTATAGTCAACGCGCAGGGGCCGGTGGCGTAGTGGTGCAGGTGCTGGGCTCATGATCGGGAGGTGGTGAGTTCGAATCCCAGTTAGACCCCCACTGTTCTAAGACCTCTGGGCAAGGTCTCAACCACAAGTGTTCCTCTGTTCACCCAGCAGTATAAATGGGTACCAGTAAAAATATACTGGGAAGGTAACCTGCGATGGACTAGCACCCCATCCAGGGGGAGTTGAACTCCTGGTCGCTTCACGCTATGGAAACCACGGATAAGCACCGGCCTGATGAGCCATTATGGCTCGTGTGTAAAAAGCCCAATAGACTTTACCAAAGGATAGTCGACGCACAGACAGGACAAATGGAAAAAGGAAGCTCAGAACTCCAGAGCGTGACAAGACTTTGGTGAACCACGAAAGTAGGCAAATGGGAAAACAGTGACTTCAGTTCAGATCAGCATCAGAATACTTCTTTGATCATGGAGGAAATTGTGTAAGTTGAATAAGTAAAAACAGCAAAAAAGATTTTAAAGTATGGGAAAGGGGAGGAGCAACTGAAACAGGCTGCATGCCAGTTAAACGCACGCGCACTGGCATATTTTGATGACATCATTTTTATGAGAGGAGATTGTCTCTGGATGTTCTGATGGCAATATTCTGCCATTGATGCATTCAATAGCCAATGGTGAATTTTAAATAGTTGAAAAAATATTGATTTAAATACTATTTATTTGCATCCACATTGATGCCACAGCCATTCGTGACCGGGAGTCCATGGGTGCTAACTGTCTGAGCTTTCATGGGAACGAGGGATGGCATATCCTCACTTACCTGTCACTCACAGCGGTAGCCAGCCAATCATGGGCGTCTCTGAGCTCATTCATATGAGGGGCGGGATGTCACTTTCCTTCTGAACGTGTTAGACCGCCCTCAAATACGCATGCGCAGCAGTTCAAAAAGAAGCGTAGCTAGCATTGCATGTCACAGCGAGGTCATGTGCATGTTTTTGCCCCTCCCTAAATGATTACGGTCATGTGATTGTTAAGGCAATATTAGATGGCTGGGAAATGGACAGGACTAAAATTAGGGAGAAAATTGGGACCCCCAAAAAATAATGAATAAATAAATACTATTTATTTTTGTCCGTACCATAAAATGGGGTCAATATGAACATAGGCGTGAATAGGAACAAAAAACTGCCAAGTTCTTTTTTTCTGTGCTGTCCAGGTAATGATAACTTGTACAAGTTATCTACAGGACCTACAATGTGTTATTTTTACCTGGGCACCTGAACAGCACCAAATAAAGAATTTTCCAATTTTTTGTTTCTGTTCACCCTGTATATAAGTCCATGTTGGTTTGCATTTGATAGAAAGTTAAGGGTGATATTTCTTTGATTGTTGTTAGAGACAGAGAGATACTAATTATTGCCAATAGCATTATTGTGTGATAGGAGAATAGGAGAATAGCCAATAGCATTGATGTGTGATAGGAGAGTATCGGCAAGAATGAAGGGAAAAGTGTACAAGACGGTGGTGAGGCCAGCAATGTTGTATGGTTTAGAGACAGTGGCCCTGGGGAAAAGACAGGAGTCAGAGTTGGAGGTAGCAGAGATGAAAATGTTGAGGTTCTCTTTGGGAGTAACGAGGATGGATAGGATCAGAAATGAGTACATCAGAGGGACAGCACATGTTAGATGTTTTGGAGACAAAGTCAGAGAGGCTAGATTGAGATGGTTTGGACATGTACAGAGGAGGGATAGTGAGTATATTGGTCGTAGGATGCTGAGGTTGGAACTACCAGGCAAAAGGCCCAGAGGAAGACCAAAGAGAAGATTTATGGATGCGGTGAAGGCGGACATGAAGGTCGTTGGAGTAAGAGTAGAAGATGCAGAGGACAGGGAGAGATGGAGGCAGATCATTTGCTGTGGCGACCCCTGAAGGGAACAGCCGAAAGGAAAAGAAGAAGCATTATAATTTATTAGCGCATTAGCACTTGTGTCCAAATGTGTAAGAAAACCCGTGGATAGCTGATGATGGTCACAATTACATTCATCATGTCTGTCAGTCTGTTGGGGAATCATCAGTACTGAGTTCTCTCAGCTGTGCTGTGGGGTCATATTAGATGATATCATATGTCTTTTTATATGAGGCATCTGGCATTATGTTGCTCGCTCTCTTTCAGTTGCCTTCAGCCATGAGTTTATTGGTCCATATTAAGCCTTTAAATGAAAGAGCCTTTTGTGCTGTGTCATTTAACAGTCCTAATGAACCATGAAATAACTAGAAGACCTTTTTCCCCCTTTGCTGTGAGCCTCTAGAATTTGTGCAATACTGCTGAAACTGGCGTGCTACTTTTATTACAAATAATCAGCACTATGGAGCAGTGGTGGCCTGGTGGTAAAGGTAAAAATACTGATCCTAAGGTTAGTGGTTCAAGCCCCACTCACTTGTCACTGCCCCCCCCACCCCCCCACCCCCCAGTGCAGAGAACTGGGTTATCATAGGCCGGCCATGGCTCTCACTGTCTATGGTGAGAGGTTCATGTAAAAGAACAATTGCTGACTTTCATCAAGAGTAGCTGCATAGCCATCAGCGTGTTTCTGCCCCTTGCTAAAGGATTGTGTCAGGAATGGCATCTGACATAAAAACTCAAGCCAATTGTATATGGGAATCATCAATATGACTTCCATGAAGATGGAGGCAGATGATTTGCTGTGGCGACCCCTGAAAGGGAACAGCCGAAAAGAAAAGAAGAAGATATATGAAGATGCAGAGAACAGGGTGATATGGAGGCAGATGATTTGCTGTGGCGACCCCTGAAGGGAACAGCCAAAAGGTGTGTGTGTGTGTGTGTGTGTGTGTGTGTGTGTGTATGTATATATATATATAATAGATCCCTCACTTTCCGTGGTTAATTGAGACCGAGATCCTCACGTGACCACTGAAATCCGCGAAGTAGGACCACCCCCCAACCCCCCGACGGGCGTATACGTACACAAATATGTGTATATAATATCAATAAATACATATTCAACGCTATAAATGCTCATCATAACAATGAAACATTTAAAAATAATGCACAAGATGTAAATAAAATATAAATTACACACACATAGAGATACACACGCAGATGCGCACCTCACAACAATGTAAGTAGTTTGGATGGGAGGTTTTGGGTTGTTTTTTTTGTTTTGTGTTGGTTTAGGTTGTTTT
>CM045741.1:14975015-15025015 GCA_024760905.1 Plotosus lineatus | reverse complement strand
GATAACCCAGTTAGCTGCACTGGGGGTGGGGGGGGGGTGAGAACCTTGTAAAGGGTGGGACTCGAATCTCCAACCTTAGGATCAACGATCCAGCGCCCTATACCACCAGACCACCACTGACCAGTGTACAATCTAGTGCAATTTATAAAAATCATTTCCAGACAAAAACTCATTTCCAGACTGAAAACTTTTGTTTTTCTGGCCATATTTCTCACCAGCAGATTTATTTGCATTGTAAGACAGTTATGGATTTAGCTTGGGGGACAAATCAGTTGTAAAACAAGCAAGAATTTGTTGAGTCTTGCGAAACAGACAATGATGAAAGTAAGGAAGTGGGAGGAGGAAAGGACTGCCCGAGGGTGGGATTCATGGTGTGTATGAATGGCGTGACGGGCTTGATATAGTAGGGAGATAACCCGCTAAAGAGGGGGATGGTGAGTCCTCTTTTGATGTGTAGAAAACAGTGAAATTCAGGAATTATGATTTGCAGGCTGTTTAATAAATAAACTCTGCAGCTAATTCAGCATAACAGTTTCTTCAGCTACCATCCAACAAACTCCTCCATTCAGGAAGGCAAATAGTATGATTGGCCATAATTGATGCAGCGTGGGTGTTTTAAACAAGAAAATGCCACCCTTTTATTTCAGATATGCCAAGCCTTTTCAGGTTAGAGTTCACCTTTTGGTTCAAACATTCTTTATTAATGCGCAGTGATTTTGCTTTAGAAGTTTCTCTGTTTAATCGTGTTCAACAGTAGCAGACTTGCCAGATTCATGTTGTGTCTCGGTTTATCCTGCGTACTAGGAAAGTCCAGATTAGTCAGATGCTAATCATCACCGGCAGCTTTACAGCTTTTAGCATATCTTGTTTGAGATCCAGACCTCATCCCTGTGCGGCTCTCTGAGCAAGTCAATATTTATGTGAGCAAACCTCCCCGGCCCTCGATCGACATTTGATTCTGCGATCGTGGGTCAAGTTGGAACTGGTGGCCCTGAGTCACTCGTAATTCCTGGAGACACATGGATAGAAGTATGCACATTAGTTGAGTTCCATGCACATACCCCGAAGGAACTGCTACATTTATAAGCATTGGATTACATCAGCGCTCAAACATGCAAAGCCACCCGCAAAACGAAGCACACGTGCTGACGCATGCTTACCCAGGCGCGCGCGCGCGCACACACACACACACACACACACACACACACACACACACACACACACACACACACACACACACACACACACACACACACACACACACACACTTCTTAAGCATACTCCTTCCTCCTCTTGGATGCTACATAGCAAGAAACGCTTGACAAGGAATCAAGAAATATAAAGTGTGGGAGATGGTGGTATGTCCTGTGAAGAGAGATTTTAAGTGGAAGGTTGTAATAAGAGAAGCTGGCGCCCATCTCAGCCGGCCCTGGGTGAGAGCAGGGTACACCCTGGACAGCTTGCCAGGCCATCACAGGGCCAACACTCACACAACAGTTCATACTCACACTTAAGGGTGATTTGGAACAGTCAATGAACCTACTGTGCATGTTTTGGACGGTGGGAGGAAACCGGAGTACCCGGAGGAAACCCACGCAAACACGGGCAACATGCAAACTCCATACAGAAACACCTGAGCTGGGAATCGAAGCCAGGACCTTCTTGCTGTGAGGCAAACATGCTAACCGCTACGCCACCGTGCCGTCCAAGTTAAAGATGCGCCATGATTTTGACCCAAATTCAGGTGAAATAAAGTCATGTAAATATACAGCGAATGTCCAAAATTCTGCTCGATGTTTCTTAAATAGCGCTTTTGTCCTACATATCATGTAACATTTTTGAACCTAACATTGAACGGATTGGAATTGGGCAGTGGTGGCCTGGCGATAAAAGGTGCTAGTTCGCTGATCCTAGAGTTGGGGGTTCGAGTCCCACTGTTCACAAGGTTTGCACTGTCGTCCCCCTCCCCCAGCGCGGCTAACTGGGTTATCAAAGGCCGGCCATGTCTCTCACTGTCTATGGTGTGATTCTGAAAAAGAGCCATTGCTGACTTTCGACAAGAGTAGCTGCATAGCCGTCAGCGTGTTTCCACCCTGCGATGGCCTGGCGAGCTGTCCAGGGTGTACTCTGCCTTCGCTCGGAGTCGACTGGGATGGGCGCCAGCCTCCTCGCAACCCTAATTAGGATTAAGCGGTTACAGAAAATGAACTGAACAAATACTGCTACCTAGTCCTAGTAAATTGGAGCCTCCTTAAACCAAAATAACATTTATATAAATGGCTTTGTGTCGTTTCATCATACCTTTCATTTCTTCCGACTACTTTCTTCAAACAACCATGATACTGCCCCCTTAAGCTATTTTTGTGTATAACATCACAGTTTATATGTCGATTATTTGCAGTGTGGTTGAAGCTGTGTGAAACCAAACAGATTAAAAAATAGCTTTGAAGCTGGGCTGCAGGGGAGCACAGTCAGTTTAGATAAAGTGATTGTATGTAAGAATCTCCTGATAACAGTGGTTTACACCACTCCCTTTAATTATTTTGTAAACGTAAGTTAATACTTGTTGATTGCCAATTAACTAGTATGTTTACCTCATGTCTCAATGCATTCCGAGTACATTGGTGCCAGTACTATAACCAGTGAATGATTCTGTTTGCTGTCCAAACTAATCTGATTTGATCAGAGACACCCAGTCTATAAATCTTACATAACAAATAAATCTCATTCGGTCCACGATGTGAAGAAAGCCACAATAACCAAAACAACTTGAAGTGCAAGTGCACGTCATGTTGTTATGAATCCGTCACAAAGTCCCTGTCCCTGATTAAGATGAATAAGACAACTCATGTGTCTGTTCTTCACTCTGCTTGCCCTAGCTTGCTAACTGAGGTGTGTGTGTGTGTGTGTGTGTGTGTGTGTGTGTGTGTGTGTGTGTGTGTGTGTGTGTGTGTGTGTGTGTGTGTGTGTGTGTGTGTGGGCTGCCAGGACATGGCAGACTCCACCACACCATTCCACACGCCTTGGACCACTTCCTGCCTGAAACCATCGTCTGAGAAGAGCCAGTCTTGGTTAGAATCAACATACACAGTTCATTTCTGCCTTTACCCATGAGCCTAAATCACATTACAGACTGGGTCTAGTGTCACCTTTCTTTACCAAACACCTTTCTCTGTGTCCCTGTGATTAATGGAGCCTCCGCCTGTATTCATCATTCAGATCTGCGGTGCTGGCCTGTGGGGAAATGTAGTGAACCTGGGAGGTAACAAATCTATTCCAAGTATACTCTGTTTTGTGTTGTGCTAATTAGCAGGAATTTGCAGGTCTATGTTCATTGTGCACACTGCTCGTTTTCTCGGGTTAACGACCGTCTGATGCCGAGACCTTACCTGTACAATGAGTACAAGAAATTCAGAGCAGGCACACAGATCGTACTATGATGATCCCTTCTACTGATATTTTTTGCTGATGAAAGCCAAGATATAGTTCATACAAATAAACAAATGAAATTCTTCTTTTCCTTTCGGCTTTTCCCTTCAGGGGTCGCCACAGCAAACCATCCGCCTCCATCTCACCCTATCATCTGTATCTTCTACTCTTACTCCAACGACCTTCATGTCCTCCTTCACCACATCCATAAATCTTCTCTTTGGTCTTCCTCTAGACCTTCTGCCTGATAGTTGCAATCTCAGCATCCTACTACCGATATACTCACTATCCCTCCTCTGTACATGTCCAAACCATCCCGATCTAGCCTCTCTGACATTGTCTCCAAAAACGTCTTACATGTGCTGTCCATCTGATGTGCTCAATCCTGATCCTATCCATCCTCTTTACTCCCAAAGAGAACCTCAACATTTTCATGTCTGCTACCTCCAGCTCTGCCTCCTGTCTTTTCCTCAGGGCCACTGTTTCTAAACCATACAACATCGCTGGCCTCATCACCGTCTTGTACACTTTTCCTTTCAGTCTTGCCAATACCTTCCTATCACACATCACACCAGATACTTTTCTCCAACCATTCCAACCTTCCTGCACATGCTTCTTCACCTCTTTTCCACACTCTCCATTGCTCTGGATTGTTGAGCCTAAGTACTTAAAATCCTCCACCTTCTTTATTTCTGTCCCCTGTAACCTCACCGTTCCTGTTGGGTCCTTGTCGTTCACACACATGTATTCTGTTTTACTGAGGCTTCATTCCCCTCCTTTCCAGGGCATACCTCCACCTCTCTAGATTTTCCTGCACTTGTTCTCTGCTGTCACCACAGATCACAATGTCATCTGCAAACATCATAGTCCATGGGGAATCTTGTCGAACCTCGTCTGTCAGCCTGTCCATCACCATAGCAAACCAGAAGGGGCTCAGAGCTGACCCTTGATGCAGTCCCACCTCCACCTTGAACTCCTCTGTCACACCGACAGCACACCTCACCACTGTCTTACATCTCTCATACATGTCCTGCACCACTCGAACATACTTCTCTGCCACTCCAGACTTCCTCATGCAATACCACAGTTCCTCTCTCGGCACCCTGTCATATGCTTTCTCCGGATCCACAGAGGCACAATGCAGCTCCTTCTGACCTTCTCTGTACTTCTCTATTAACATCCTCAAAGCAAACACTGCATGTGTGTTGCTCTTTCTTGGCATGAAACCAAACTGTTGTTCAAAAATGCTGACCTCTGCTCTTAGTCTAGCTTCCACTATTTTTTCCCATAGCTTAATCGTATGGCTCATCAACTTTATCCCTCTGTAGTTGCCACAACTCTGCATGTCTCCCTTGTTCTTAAAAATGGGAATCATCACACTTCTCCTCCATTCTTCCTCTCACTGTCTAAGACCTTGTTGAATGTTCTTGTCAGGAAATCTACTGCTACCTCTCCTAAACACTTCCATACCTCCACCGGTATGTCATCAGGACCAACTGCCTTTCCATTCTTCATCCTCTTCAATGCCCTACTCACTTCACCCTTACTAATCTTTGCTCCTTCCTGGTCCTCAACAGTCACCTCTTCTACTCTTTTTTTTTTTTTTTCTCTCATTTTCCTCGTTCATCAGCTCTTCAAAGTACTCTTTCCATCTTCCCAGCACACTTCTGTCATCAGTCAACACGTTTCCCACTCTGTCCTTAATCACTCTAACTTGCTGCACATCCTTCCCATCTCTATTTCTCGGCTGTGCCAACCTGTATAAATTATTTTCTCCCTCCTTACTGTCCAACCTAGCATACAAGCTTTCAGCATTACGCTGTGTCTCCCTGTACTCCTGTTTACTCTCTTCGGTCCTCTCTATGTCCCTTTTCTTCTTAGCTAACCTCTTCTTTTGTACACACTCCTGCACTTCCTCATTCCACCACCAAGTCTCCTTATCTACTGTCCTTCCAGAGGACACACCAAGTACTCTCCTACCTGTCTCCCTGATCACATTAGCTGTAGTTGTCCAGTTATCTGGAAGCACTTCCTGACCACCAAAAACCTGTTTCAACTCCTCCTTGAAGACAACACGACCCTCTTCCTTTTTCACCTTTCTTACCATCAACATCATCCTGCACACCACCATCCTATGCTGTTTGGCAACACTCTCACCCACTACTACTTTGCAGTGACTGGCTTCCTTCAAATTACATCGTCCACCTGTGTGCTCCTACTTCCACCTTTATAAGTCACCCTATGCTCCTGTCTCTTCTGGAAGAAAGTATTCACCACAGCCATTTCCATCATTTTTGCAAAATCTGCCAACATCTGTCCTTCTGTGTTCCTGTCCTAGATACCAAACCTGCCCATCACTTCCTCGTCCCCCTCTGTTTCCTGCACCAACATGTCCATTGAAGTCTGCACCAATGACCACTGTTTCACCTCTGGGGGTACTCTGCATCACTTCATCTAACTCACTCCAGAATCTCTCCTTCTCTTCTAGCTCACATCCTGCCTGTGGGGCATAAGTGCTAACAACATTAAACATCACGCCTTCAATTTCTAACTTGAGAGTCATCACTCTGTCTGACACTCTTTTCACTTCTAGAACAATCCTGACAAACTCCTCCTTCAAGATGACTCCTACTCCATTTCTCTTCCCATCCACACCATGAAAAAAACAGCTTAAACCCTGCTCCTAAGCTTTTTGCCTTGCTACCTTTCCACCTGGTCTCCTGAACACACAGTATGTCCACCTTCCTCCTCTGCATCATGTCAGCCAGCTCTCTACCTTTTCCTTGCATAGTTCCAACATTCAAAGTCCCTACTCTCAGTCCTAAACTCATGTTTTTCCTGTTCTCTCTCTGCCTATGGACACGTCTCTACTTCTTCGACGTCTTCGACCAACAGTAGTCCAATTTCCACCAGCACCCTGTTGGTTAACAGCACTGATGGCAGTCGTTGTTAACCCGGGCCTCGACCGATCCGGTATGAAATTTGTGTTTAAAATAAACAAATTAAATTTTTCAACATTTTTTTTTTTTTTTTAATAAACAAATTAAATTATAATGTTCAAAACACACCCACACACATTGAGTCACACCGGGAACGGATTGAAAAATTCTGGGCAAGAAGTGTGAAAGTAAAGTGGTGTTTTTTCTTTCTTTCTCCCCCCCAAAGAGCACACTGTAACACTTCAGAGTGTAAAAAGACTTGTTCACTCCATTCAGTGTTAGCTCATGTGGCTCTATTTAAACTTCAAGCTGAGCCAAACACGGCCATGCTGTATCCTAAGTATGCTTTGAAGCTCATAAGCTGTAGTTGTCTTTGAGTATCATGCTTAAATTATTAAATGTGTGAAAAGCTATCCATGTGCTCTTCGTGCTGAGACTAAACTGGAAAGGATAACTGGTTTATTCTAGGTCAGTTAACAGATTTTGGAACAGAGTTCTTGAACAACAACAACAACAAAAAATTATAATATATTTTAGAAAACCCAATTGACTAATTTAAATATCAATTTTCTGACAACATAACAATTATCTGCTGAAGGTAAGCTGTGTGTCACAGAATAAGATTTTATAGTTTATTTCTTAAACCTTTAAAAGCATTAATACAGGTGTGTGTTGAGGACACATGCAAATATAAAACTATCTGTCTTCCTTTCGGCTTTTTCCCTTTTACTCGGGAGTCGCCACAGCGAATCATCTGATTCGCACGTTTGATTTGGCAGAGGTTTTTATTTCGGATGCCCTTCCTGTCACAACCCTTTTCAGCAAGGGACAGAAACACGCTGACGACTTTGAAGCTACTCTTTACGAAAGTCAGCAATGGTTCTTTTACATGAACCTCTCACCATAGACAGTGAGAGACATGTCCCGCCTTTGATAACCCAGTTAGCTGCACTGGGGGGGCAGTGACAACCTTGTGGAGAGTGGAACTTGAACTCCCAACCTTTGGATCAGCGATCCAGCGCCCTATACCACTAGACCACCACTGCGTCCTACATGCAAATATAAAACTCACAGTGTCTATTTAACTCACTTTCTTTTGTTTAAGCTTTAAACAAGCTTTTGTTTTCGATTTTACGTTTGTTTTTTTTTTGTTTTGTTTTTTTCAAAAAAAAAAAAAAAGTCAAATTTTGAGTTTAGACGTCCATTGTTTACAAACGACAAACTGAACGTGCCCCTCCTTCTTCCCAGTTCAGTTTTTATATATATATTGTGTGTTACCCTTGAGTTAAGACGTCATCTCTGTGATCTTTGTGTTTACACTGTTTTGCGGACTTTTGTAACCAAGAGCAAATATGGTTGGTCAGAAGCGTAAGCCTACTAGCATGGGTGCAAGTCTCATACACAGAGATGAATTAACTATCTGCTCGGATCTACGCAATCTACCATGCATACTCAGTTAAGCAAAGGGAGTAAAATGAATGAAAACCCGAATCCAGAAAAGAAAGAGAACTCTCTGCTCTGCTGGTGGTTCACATCAATGCAGGCTGAGCACAAAACGAGTACAACGGCGCCCTTGCTCACTCGAAAGACCGGAAGTCCAAATAACCCGCCTTCAAACACAGCAAGTAAACTACTTTTGGTATTGAGCGCCTCACATATTGTAAGCGTTGATTGGCTGTTTTAAGCATCATGTAATGTGACTTAGCTCAGCTTCATGTCATGTGACCATCCGTCGACCATCGGAACACTCTTCAAAGTACGCTTTCCATCTTCCCAGCTCTTTGCATCTTCCCTGTCTACGGACACACCTCCTGCCTCTCCTTCTTCGACCTCTCCTTCTTCGACCAACAGTAGTCCAATTTCCACCAGCACCCTGTTGGTTAACAGCACTGATTGTGGTCGTTGTTAACCCGGGCCTTGACCGATCCGGTATCAAATTCTTTGTTGTGATTCTCATATTTTATTTTGCATTTGTTTTACGCCGGGTGCCCTTCCTGACGCAACCCGCTGCATGTTTCCGGGCTTGGGACCGGCGTAAGGGAGAGACACCGGTTTGTAAACCCCCCCCCCCCCCCCCACCACACACACACACACACACACACACACACACACACACACACTGCTGCATTGTGTGCGCGTGTGTGTGTGTGTGTGTATATATATATCACACTACACAGAAACAAGAAAAGAAATAGTACATAAAACAAGATATTTATATTTGTATATGTCATTCATTCATTCTTTTGCCGGACAACTTAATTCTATCATTGTAATGTGAAGGCTAGAGCCTATCTCAGCTTACTCTGGGCAAAGGTGGGGTACCATGTGTACTTGCTATGAGGTAGATAATCACTATGCCACTGTATTGTCCCACATGTTATATATTAACATGTATTTACATATTCAGACCATAACAAAGGCAGGCAGATGAGCTCTGCACTGTGCTGTGTATATGCTATGTAGTTAATGTCATCTGTTAGTGTATTCACTCCAAGTTTAGTGTATACTAGACTGAAGCAAAAAGTAAACCGACTCTATAAAGGTGTCACAAAGAAATCTAACTAAACAAGATTTTTATGGTTTATTTTCCATTTAATTGCAAGTTGCATTCCAATCATCCTGGAGCGTGAGAGTTCGAATCCAGGCTAATACACACTGCCATCCATGGCCAGGCTCTCAGATGGTATTTGTTTGCTTCCCTGTCACTTAAAGTGGCATCATGTATCTCGGAGGTGTCTCAGTGCATCCCTCCACCCCTCCCTGGTTGGTAGTTGTCATGTGATAGAGAAGCCTATTCAACAGCTAGGCACTGTGCAAATACTGTGGCCCCATGCATGAACCTGATAACTCGCAGATTCGTAAAAATGAGAAAATTTAACCTGAATACCTGTAAATTTAGCTGTATGATTTGTAGACAGTGCCATCATCTTCATTCGAGAAATGACAAATTTTGTTCCCCCAATTTCAAAGAAAACATATACAGTACTATTATGCGCTGTGCACATACATGTCAAAATCAAATTTTGGAAGCATATTGGTTATATAGTTCATGCACCTCATGGGGCCACAGAATTTGGCGAGAAAAGTCAAGTTTACTACTAGCTAATGCTTTCAGTATCATGAACAGGATACTTTGCAAATATCCACACGTGTATGCTGCTTCTTAGAAGTGGGTGAGACTTGTTAGACTTGTGCCAATGTAATTATATTTGGGTCACTATCCTACATGTTTCACAGCGTGATTTCACATAGCCTTTTAAGCATTAAAACAGATGCACATCAAACATCAGCCTGTAAATTCACACTCATGTTTTTAACAGAGGGACAGTGGAAAGACATGTCAGTGTTTCTGGTAAAATAGGTCTTCAGGTGTGGCAGTGTATTGGAAGCATGGGGGGGGGGGGGGGTATATCATCAGCTTGTTAAAGTTTAACAGCCTCTAACCTCAGTCAGCTTTTATATCCTGTGGAGGGCCTTGTGAATGTAAGCAAGGTGGTGATGTTCTCACTTCGCCTTCATGTAGGATGAGTTTAGTTGACAGAGATGGGAATAAATGCCCACACAGTTAAATTACATTTACATCCAGCTTCAGGCCTCATCCACAGGGATGTCTTTGTTATATTGAGTCCAGTGTCACAGGATGAAAGCTTGATATAACATTGTGTGTGTATGTGTGTGTATGTGTGTGTGTGTGTGTGTGTGTGTGTGTGTGTGTGTGTGTGTGTGTGTGTGTGTGTGTGTGCACGTGTGCGTGTGTGTGTTTGTTTACTCAAAATTTTGGATTGCCATTTCAGGGTAATATAAAATGAGGAACAATTTGTCATTAAGATTAAATATTCATCATTCTGACAAAGCCTTGGTATAATAACTATTACTTCCTCATATATATATGTGTGTGTGTGTGTGTGTGTGTGTGTGTGTGTGTGTGTATGTGTGTGTGTGTATATATATAGAGGATTTGCTGAGTAGATCCTTCCGTAGGAGAGTGCTCAATACTTTTTGTTAGAGCAAATAACAATAAAAATAAAAATAAAAGGACAGGACAAAGACTTTCTATTGAAACTCCATTTATCTAGGTATCTATCTATCTAGGTATTTATCTCGGCTATTTATTCAGGTGATAAATGGAGTTTCAATTATTCAACTATGAAATGTTGAAATGAATGAATCAGAGCTAATTAATAGCTACTCTGTCAGTTTAGCCATTTTTATTGATTAACATTGAGCAGCGCGGGCAGTGGTAGCCTAGTGCTATAGGGGCTGGATCACTGATCCCAAGGTTGGGGGGTTCAAGCCCCACTCTCAACGGGTTGTCACTGTCCCCCCCAGTGTAGCTAACTGGGTTATCAAAGGCCGGCCATGTCTCTCATTGTCTATGGTGTGAGGTTCATATAAAAGAACCATTGCTGACTTTTGACAAGAGTAGCTATATAGTAGTCAGTATGTTTCCCCCTGCGATGGCCTTGCGAGCTGTCCAGGATGTATTCTGCCCTCGCCCGGAGTCGGCTGTGATGGGCGCCAGCCCCCCGTGACCCTAACTAGGATTAATCGGTTACAGAAAATGAACTGAACTGAATATTGGTCAGCCTGGTAGCATAGTGGTTAGCTTAGTCTTTAAGCAAGAAGGTACTGGGTTCGAATAGTAGGCTCAGGGATAACTGTGTGGAGACTGCATTTTCTCCATGTGCTTGAGTGGGTTTCCTCTGAGTATTCCTTTTTTCTCCCACACGCCGCCAAAGACACACACGTTAGGCTAATTCTCTGTTTTAAATTGTCCCTAGGTGTGAATGTGAGTGTGAATGCTTGTTTGTGTGTGCTGGCCCTGCGATGATTTAACAAACTGTTCAGGGTGTTCTCCATTCGCACGGTGTTGACCGAGATAGGCTTCAACCTTGCCGTGACACTCGTAGAAATAAGCAGTTTGGCTATTTTCCCCTGATGAAAACAGTGACCAGCTCTGAATAGGCCCCTTGGGGTCCATTCATCAGTCTGTTCTCGGATTCCAGAACTGACATGTTAGAATTTCAATAGCACTGACAGCTTTTTCATTGCCGTCAGCCGCACTATTGTTTTTCTCTTCTGTTTTAATGTACTGCATTTGTTCTTGTCATGCACTGTGGTGGTGTTTGATTTGCTACATAGAGTTGTCATGTATGTTGCTTGATACTCCTGCCAGGCTAGATAGAAATTATATTATACGGTTCAGGGTTTGTGACGTGGAGGGGCAGTGGTGGTCTAGTGGATAGGGCGCAGGATCGCTGATCCTAAGGTTGGGGGTTCGAGTCCCCACGGGGTTGTCATTGTCCCCCTCCAGTGCAGCTAACTGGGTTATCAAAGGCGGGCCATGTGTCTCACTGTCTATGGTGAGAGGCATGTAAAAGAACCATTGCTGACTTTCGTAAAGAGTAGCTGCAAAGCCGTCAACGTCTTTCTATCCCTTGCTAAAAAGGGTTGTGACAGGAAGGGCATCCGACATAAAAACCTCTGCCAAGTCAAAAGTGCAAAACAGATAATTCGCTGTGGCGACTCCCGAGTAAAAGGGAAAAAGCCGAAAGGAAGACAGACAGACAGACAGACAGACAGACAGACAGACAGACAGACAGACAGGGTTTGTGACATGGCTCGATGGAATTTTTAAAATGATGGATAAGTGATAGCTAGTTAAAACAAAAGTAGATTTATGGGGGACAAAGATGGGACTGGACAGTCTGGATTTTTTTTTTTTTTTTTTTTTTTTGTGCCGAGTTGCTAAAATGTTAGCTAATATAATGTATAACTTAGAACAAAGTATTTAAGTGAATTAATACAGATTGTGGGGGAAGTAACAAAAATGCTAGCCCTGATGGTGGCATAGTCGTCAGCTTCTTCAGCCCATAGGAAAATATGAAGTAGTTCAGATCGCAAGATTTTGAATGCTTCCCCATGGTACATCAGTTTCCTCCCACACTGAGAAGACATACACGCTATGCTAATTAGCTGTTCCAAATTACTGTCGTGTGTGTGTGTGTGTGTGTGTGTGTGTGTGTGTACGCACACACGCGCTTGTGTGCAGTGGACTGGCGAGCTGATCAGGTCTCCCACCTTCACCCAAAGTTAGCCGAGATAGGCTCCAGCCTCCCCGTGACCTTAATAGGATTACTGTAAGTAGTTTTGGGCAAATGAATGGTGACCCTGAACTGAAATCTGAACCCAGACAGACTACTGAGTTGTTGACCCTTGTTAGTTAATACTCAGCCTAACAAATACAGTAATAGCATAGTGGTGGTGTAGTGGTTCGGGTGCTGGGCTCATGATCAGGAGGTTGTGTGTTCAAATCCCAGTTAGACCACTACTGTACTAAGACCCATGGGCAGGGTCTTAACCACAAGTGTGCCTCTGATGACCCAGCAGTATAAATGGGTACCAGTAAAAGTATACTGGGAAGGTAACCTGCGATGGACTAGCGTCCCATCCAGGAGGAGTCGTACTCCTGGTAGCTTCACGCTATGGAAACAGGGGATAAGCACCAGCCTCATGAGCCACTGGGCTCGGCTCTAAGAAGCCCACATTACCTTACCTTTACCTTTACTTGATGGTGTTAGGACTTTCTCGGTACCAGTAGTAACCACAACTTCAGTCTCTCACCCCCACGCCCACCCCCCCGCCTTTCATTTTTGGCATTTTGCATGTAGCTTGGCGCTGAGACAGACTCTGCAGCAGTAATATTTGGTGCACTTAACATAGCTCAACAGAAGTGTTCGACTCGAACGCAAGAATTTGCCTTTTGTTTGTGTCACTTTGGTGCTTGGATAGACTTTTCCTCGCTCTGCTTCCCTTCAGCAATTCCCTGTAAATGTTCCATTCAATAATCCATCTCCATCAATCTAACTGTAGCATGAAGTGTGTGCCTGATTGTTGGCAGCTATAGTGACTTGTCAAAAAACCAGCTCTCGCTGATTCTGCAACCTTTCACCACATAAGCCAGAAGACAAAATAAACTTTCCCAGTGAGCCATGCTAAATTGAGTTAAGGTTTTAGCATTTTATTTGGCGTTCGAGTCTCTCGCGGAAGGTCAGCCATCCTGTAGAAACATGGTCGTCAGATGTTGCTGGCAAAGCTGCAGCATTTTTGATGCTTCTGCGTGTGGGCTTTTCGAGGAAATATGCTGATGAGCTTTAACGGTACTGCTCGAGCATGCTGCTCATCGTCTCTCAACAACACAGCGACAGACATACACACTGAACTCACTCACACACACAGCTAGACTTGTTTGTGTTAAAATGGGTGGCCGGTGGGTTCACTCTGCGAACTTCATATCCACATGCTGCAGGCATTTATCCTTCTAAATGAAAAGGAAATATCCTTTAATCTTCCACAAATGTTCATTGTCCTTCTTTAAAGCAAAATTAAAAAGGATTAGAATAACCAAGTGTAAACCATCTGTTTAAATGTCTTTTTTTTTTTATCAACATATAGCTGCTGGTTTTAAAGGGCTTTACACAGGACTTTAATTTTGAAAATGGATTAAACAAACATTCATTCGTTTATTCCTCCATAATAACCACATTAATCCTGGTCAGGGTCATCGTCCATCCAGAGTCTATCACAGGATCACTGTGCTGACATAGCAAGCCACCCTGAAGGGAGCATCAATCCATGGCAGGCCACCACACTCATTAGCCGTCATTCCCCAACCAGTCCAAAGTGCAACACTCAGTGAGCCGAGTATCAAAATGATGGTAGAAAATAAGATAGTTTTGAGGTAATGCGAGGCGAGGCCATTACCATTTTCATTTCCAAGTTTTAATCCATAACGCCATAATGCTGAGGATAACATTGTTACGTATGCCAAATGGATTCTATAGGACGAGCCCCAAATTTTGTTACGTATGGAATTTAGAAGTAAATTGCCCCGTGAAACCAGTAAAGCATGACAGACCACGACATAAACTATATACAATTTAATCATATAAACAAGGCAAAGCAAAATAATACTTATAGCTTAAAGCCCAACCAAAATACAAATTAAACAAAGGGTCCCATAGTCACGAAGCACCTGCAGCATAGTAAATTTGGAAGCGGCGCACGCGTTCTGGCGGGGAAAGACTTTGTTAGACAGAAACAAATGATGAACATCCTCGCGTTGGCTGTGGGTGAACGTGGATGATGGGCTTTGGCGATGAAGTCCCAAACAACGAAACTTGGGTCAACTTTCCATGATCCGCCTTGGATGAGATGAGCCGCCGCAATGAGTTTTTTTAGAGGATCTGCGTGCTGAAGAGACCCGAAGAGCATCGAACCAGTTGGCACCAGGTCCTGAATATAACCTCCCCAAAGTTCTGGAAAATTCCATTCTTGAAGTTTATGAAATCACCTGATCCGCCACCAGGGTGCATTTCGAAGTTTCCAGACCCCCTTACCGCTGAGTCATACCATGTGACATTAGTTATGGCACACTCTGAATCTAAGTATGTACACTGTTTACACAGTCACATTTATATACATGCCCCGAACAACATAGACTAGCTTTTTTTTTTTTTTAATACATGGGACTCCCCCTGTAGGTTGCACACATGCTTTTTTTTTTTTAAACCCGCCCCCAAAATAAATAAATAAAAAAATAAAAATAAAAAAATAAATAAAATAAAAATGTTGCACACACTAATATTTTTCTGGAGCGTATTTCGATTTGATCACAGCATGTTATCTCCATAGCATTGTTCCTCCAGCTGGTCGGGTCAAGGCTCAGCAACACTGAATGGAAATAAATGTTATGTTGCTTAAGTTTGTTTAAATGGGGCAGTGGTAGCCTGGTGGTAAAAGGTGCTGGATTGCTGATCCTAAGGTTGGGGGTTCGAGTCCCACTCTCCACAAGGTTGTCCTCAAACCCCCCCCCACCCACCCACCCATGCATCTAACTGGGTTACCAAAGGCGGGCCATGTCTCTCACTGTCTATGGTGAGAAGTTCATGTAAAAGAACCATCGCTGACTTTCGTAAAGAGTAGCTGCAAAGCCGTCAGCGTGTTTCCGCCCCTTGCTATAGGGTTGTGTCAGGAAATGCATCCGACGTAAAAACCTATGCCAAATCAACCATGCGAATCATTAATATGACTTCCATGAAGATGGAGGCAGATGATTCGCTGTGGCAACCCCTGAGAAGAAAGGAACAGCCGAAAGGAAAAGAAGAAGTTGGTTAAGTTTGTTGAAACGATCACACGACGATTACGATGCTGTAAGCAAGGCGCGGATTTGTGGTCACGACAAGTTCTTATTATTTGCTGTGGTGAGCATTTCATGTAAATAATGGTCAACATTTAAATTTGGGAATCCACATTGTATGTCAATGAATTGTTCTTTCTCTCCATGCTGAATGCCATACATGAAGAACAGGTTGGGCTCTACCGCTATAATAGAAATGAACCTCAAAAACGAAAGCCTTCGGTAGCCATGAGACAGCCCTGACTCGCTCTGACTGGCACAATATTGATATAGCCCTTGCGTAGGCAGTAACCTGAGCTCGGGAGCGAACTGGGGACCTTGGAGTTGCACCACATTTATTTCAGATTAAGACACTCAGGGGTTTAGTTTACTTCCGAAATTTATTTTGAATTTACACTTTGTTGCTGCTGATCTGATGTCATGTCTTATGATTCAACATCGGTAAATCTCTCATGAACATACACAGTACACAACACCAGAATGTAATGATTCACGGTGGTGATCGTTATCTGCTGAAAAGGAAACGCTGTGTGAATATTTTAATGTACATTTTTGGAGCCAGAGATGGGGAAAGTTTTTTTTCCACTTCGGAAACCGATTCAAGGATACAATGTTGAGCTTCTGTCTATTTTCAGCAACAGGCTTTGGGGGGCACAGAGCTTATACAGCTCATTTCATGCAAATCAATTCTGACAGGGTTCCAGAGTAGCACCGTTTTGGTCTTGGTGCTGAACCAAATATCCAGACTGCTCAGTGACTTGTTTGTAATGGAAGCCGCAGAGGGGTTAAAGCATACGTACAGTTCTCACGTGCACGTTAGCTTAAATTATAATATAGGCTCATAGATTCCAATAATGATTTTAATTTTATTATTTTATAATTTATATACAGTTGGCCCTTGTTTTGCGTGATGGTTTAGTTCCGGACCTTCCCACGGATCAAGAAAATCCGCAAATTATTGACACGGTTTTAAAACCCTATGTATGATATTACAAGCGCTAAAATACACTTGTTAAACACATTCTATAGACAGTCTTACTCATCAATACAGTAATAATGCAGTAAAATGTAGTAATGTTTAAGTAAAAACTATTTAATTTTGTACTGTGATAATATTTATGAATAAATAAAGCTCTTAGGCTCCTTACCAGAAGCTAGAGAAGATGCAGAGTGTTTGAGTGGCATCATAGCGCTTATATAATCATTAAAAACACACTAAAAAAATTTGATTTCACAATTCAAGCAATCATGTTGATAACTTGTGTGTAAAGGAGAAAAAAAAGAGGTGTACCCTGTATACACATCATCTGCAACCAATCAGCAGGAGGTAGAAACAAAAGCTCTCAGCCATTGGCTAAATTTTAATCATGTGCCAGTAACTTCCGGGTTTGCCGCTAATCCGCGAATATAATAATAATAATAATAATGATGCAGTAAAATGTAGTAATGACTAAGTAAAAACTTTGTAATTTTGTACTGTGATAATATTTATGAATAAATAAAGCTCTTAGGCTCCTTACCAGAAGCTAGAGAAGATGCAAGGCATTTGAGTGCCATCTTCTTCTTTTCCTTTCGGCTGTTCCCTTCAGGGGTCGCCACAGCAAATGATCTGCCTCAATCTCTCCCTATCCTCTGCATCTTCTACTCTTACTCCAACGACCTTCATGTCCGCCTTCACCGCATCCATAAATCTTCTCTTTGGTCTTCCACCGGTCCTTCTGCCTGGTAGTTCCAACCTCAGCATCCTACTACCAATATACTCACTATCCCTCCTCTGTACATGTCCAAACCATCTCAATCCAGCCTCTCTGACTTTGTCTCCAAAACATCTAACATGTGCTGTTCCTCTGATGTGCTCATTTCTGATCCTATCCATCCTCGTTACTCCCAAAGAGAACCTCAACATTTTCATCTCTGCTACCTCCAACTCTGACTCCTGTCTTTTCCCCAGGGCCACTCATAGGGCTTAAATAATAATTAAAAACAAACTTAAAAATGTATTTCGTAATTCAAGCAATCACATTAATAACTTGTGCGCGAAGAAGAAAAAAAAGAGTTGTACACATCATCTGCAACCAATCAGCAGGTCGGAGAAACAGAAGCTCTCAGCCATTGGCTAAATTTGAATCACGTGTCAGTTACTTCTGGGTTTGTGACCAATCTGCGAGTATGTGGGGGCACGAGCGCTGAACCGTGAATGGGCAAGGCCTACTGTATTTATTGCATTGAAAAGAACTAGATTTTATGTACTTGCATACACTATATTTAAGTTCATGCAGTTTACAAGCTCTGCTGCTGTATCATTTAACCTCATGTTTTCTCCATACTGTACATTCCTGTGGACTGGATCGAATCAAGCAGAACCATCTCATTACTCCACACGAAAATAGCTTTGAAAATGCTCAAACAGCAAATCCTCAAAACAATATCATGCTGCCATTCACCATTGAACCTTTTGTTGTCTGTCTCTCATTTGGTGCACCAATCAGTTTACTGAAATGTAGTCGCAGCAGGATTGTAGATAATTGTTTTCTCGTTTTATAGCTTTGGCATTGAATTATGGACATGCAAACATTGTTGTTTGTTTTGGTACTTGCTCTCACTTTCTGTCTCTTTTCTCTCGTATGTGACTGATTAACGTAAAAAGAAACAAAAGCCTTGCTTTCTCCTTCTTTCTGCCTTCTTGGGATTCAGCCGACTTCACAGTGAGCTCAGTTCTCAGATCTGTGCGATCATAGAGACCGTGGAGATAGACAGATGATGGGCCCTGTCTTTGCTCTTCCTCCATGGGAAGGAGGAATCATTATTTTTCTTTTTCACCACAAATGCCTTGCTTCTGTTTGCAGAGATCCACATGTCCATGCAGCTGAGTTGTGCATCTGTGCATGTGTTGCTTCTGTGATTGTGATAATTGCAGTGATCAGTGTGTGATGCTGAGCTGGTGGAAGAACAGACACGTGTCTTCTTCTTCTTCTTCTCCTTTCGGCTTTTCCCTTCAGGGGTCGCCACAACGAATCATCTGCCTCCATCTCACCCTATCCTCTGCATCTTCTTCTCTTACACCAACTACCTTCATGTCCTCCTTCACCACATCCATGAATCGTCTCTGTGTATCTACCAATATATATATATATATATATATATATATATATATATATATATATATATATATATGTATATATATATATGTGTGTGTGTGTGTGTGTGTGTGTATATATATATATATATATATATATATATATATATATATATATATATGTGTGTGTGTATATATATATATATGTGTGTATGTATGTATGTATGTCTGTCTGTCTTCCTTCCGGATTTTTCCCTTTTACTCGGGAGTCACCACAGCAAATCATCTGATTCGCACGTTTGATTTGGCAGAGGTTTTTACGTCGGATGCCCTTCCTGTCACAACCCTTTTTAGCAAGGGACAGAAACACTCTGACGACTATATATATATATATATATATATATATATATATATAATTTGCACTCTTATAGTCATATTTATAAGCTCACCCCAGGAAGTGCCTCACCAGGAGGCATGTCGTAAAAAATATCCTCTTCCTCTCACAAAGGATAAAAGGATAACTCAAGCTGTAATCTGTTATGAATTCAAAAAAACATGAAGCACTATGGATGATTTGAGCTGTCAAGCGAATTTAAATTCTCAAGGATCACTTTGGCTTTGAGGTAAAAATACTCATTTATTCATACAATGCTCTATGGATGTTCCAGTAACAGAGATTTAGTAGTTGATATCAGTAGTAAGGGAATTCTGATTCTTCATACCAGTTCATTATCAATATAAAAATTATACATTAAAAAAACATAACCAAAAAAAATAAATAAATAAAAAAAAATAGATATATATATATATATATATATGAGTGATTCCTCAGGGGGCAGTGGTGGTCCAGTGGTATAGGGCGCTGGATCGCTGATCCAAAGGTTGGGGGTTCGAGTCCCACTCTCCACAAGGTTGTCACTGTCCCCTCCAGTGCAGCTAACTGGGTTATCAAAGGCGGGCCATGTCTCTCACTGTCTATGGTGAGAGGCATGTAAAAGAACCATTGTTGACTTTCGTAAAGAGTAGCTGCAAAGTCGTCAGCGTGTTTCTGTCCCTTGCTAAAAGGGTTGTGACAGGAAGGGCATCCGACGTAAAAAAACCTCTGCCAAATCAAATGTGCGAATCAGATGATTCGCTGTGGCGACTCCCGAGTAAAAGGGAAAAAGCCGAAAGGAAGACAGACAGAGTGATTCCTCGCTATTTTTGTGCTTCAGTGTATCGTGGGTTTTTCAAAAATATTCATCGAAAAAATAAATAGATAAAAAAAGGAAAAATAGAGGACAAGTTAAAGAAAATGCCGCAAAACGAGGCCAATTGTGCAAAAACCCCCAAATAAAAAAACAACCCAAAACTACTTATATTTTTATGTGAGGTGCGCATCTGTGTGCACGTGTCTGTATGTGTGTGTATTTATATTTTATTTACATCTTATGCATTATTTTTGAATGCTTAACTGTTAATCATAAGCATTTATAGCATTGGATATGTATTTATTGATATTATATACACATATACATGTATGTATACGACAGGCAAAGGGGGTTAATCCTACTTCGCGGAAATCGGCGGTCTCAAATGGTCTCAGATGGTCTCGGTCCCCATTAACTTCGGAAAGTGAGGGATCCCTGTCTGTCTGTCTGTCTGTCTGTCTGCCTTTCAGCTTTTTCCCTTTTACTCGGGAGTCGCCACAGCGAATCATCTGATTCGCACATTTGATTTGGCAGAGGTTTTTACGTCGGATGCCCTTCCTGTCACAACCCTTTAGCAAGGGACAGAAACACGCTGACGACTTTGCAGCTACTCTTTACGAAAGTCAGCAATGGTTCTTTTACATGCCTCTCACCATAGACAGTGAGAGACATGGCCCGCCTTTGATAACCCAGTTAGCTGCACTGGGGGGTACAGTGACAACCCTGTGGAGAGTGGGACTCGAACCCCCAACCTTTGGATCAGCGATCCAGCGCCCTATATTCTGGTAATTAAATATTTATAATAGGGAAATTCCCTGAGCAATCATAAACATGGTTTGAAACTCAGCAAAATAAGTGCATTTATTTTTTCTCTGTACAAGTGTTACAGGACAAAAAAGAAAAATCCTCGCGTGAAATTCATATGATACTCAGTTGACACGGCAGTATGTCAGTTTAACCTAAGACTGCCCTAAAAATTTTATATTCAAGTCAGACTATTGTAAGAAAAAGCTATGATTGAGTGCATTCGATGAAACTGCCCCCCGTGAAATTTGCATGTCAATCATAACACAGTCATGGAGCATCATAGGGCAGAACAAACCAATGGAAAGGACTTGATGTTCTTATTTTTTTTTAAACTTCATGACCGTGGTCTACACCTTCACAGACAGGAGTATTGTACAGTACACCCACAACTGTCCTAAAAATGCGCCCAATTTTTCATTGTGGAGCTGTTACTGTTGCGAGGCATGTGATGGTTGCTTTAAAGTGAGGATTAGGTTTAGGGCTTGGGCTAAGCTCGAGTCTTTTTCTCTGTGACTGTTTAACAGGTTAGGAATGTAGTTTACTACTATGAGCTTTAACGGTAACTTTAGCATTTAGCCTTTGCAAATGTTGTATGAAACAATTAACTCCACATCAATGTCACGTTTCTCAAACACAAATAATGTATAATTATTATTTATTTAAGGACAAGACAATGCTTTGGATACGTTGCTTACATCAGGGTAACAAGATTTGAAACCTGCTAACCTTGAGTTCTTTGAACAGATCGGGATGTTTGCCTTCGAGGTGCTTTGGTAAATTTGGAAGTGATTAAAAATACATTTTAGTCAAAAACGACTGAAATGTGTGATGGCACTGTTTGCATATTGGCTTTTGCAAATCTATTATTACTCCCTGATGATCTGCCTCGACCACAAAGTACTTCCATACCCAACGCTTATTATTTGTCTTTCCGACAAATCAAGGCAGAGCAGTCACTGCAGCTGCACATGTTGCCATCTACCACTTTTTTTTTTTTTTGTAATATTGTTTTAATAAAAATATGACGGAGCACTTTTCATCTTCCACATGTTATTGTTTATGCATGCTGGGAGGCATTTTTCTTCCTTTTGGCATTTAACGGAACATGAGAATAATTGTGTGTATTTTGTTCCTCTACTAATTCCAGAAAGTTCGTATCTCAGGTACCTATAACATGCTTGAGCAACGTGATACCAAGGTATCAGTTTCCGTAAGATCCCTACAAGACTTTTAGCTCAGTGGAGTCTGATGGATTACACTTTGAATCTTTAGCTATTGAAAATTCATTCATTTATTTGCCGAGTTGATTTATTCTATTCACGCGGCAGTGGGATCCGAAGCTAGGACCGGCTTCCTGTGAGGTGGACGTGCTAACCACTATGCCACCACGCCACCTTAGAAAAAAGAGAAATACCCCCATTTCACTGGACTACGGCATGCAAGGATTGTAGCGGAAAAGCGCAGAACGCAGTCTACGTAAGAGCTTCGGCATTTTTACACGGAAAACGGGTGAAAATCCTACGTAAAAGTGGAAATTCTTGCACTCTCGGAATGTTCACAGCATGTGCGGAACAGGTACGGTAAAGTACGCCAAAGTGACCCCACGGAACATTCACGGAATTTTTTTTCCCGTGAATGTGCTTTTGAAGCATACGAAAGAGGAGGAAGACTTGATGAATAACTACGGAATCACACGGAATGATACGGAAGATGAGGGAATAATTGCGGAACGTTTGCGGATGACAACATTTTTGCTTCCGTAGGCCTGCCGTGCTCCAGTGAAATTGGAGTAAAAGTTTTCAAAATGTACAGGGATCCCTCGCTACTTAGCGCTTCAATTCATGCGGCTTCAGTGCGTCGCATTTTTTTTTTTTTTTTTTTAATAATGAATAAATAAGGAAATTAAGTAAGCATAGGGGAAAAAGTTGAGGAAAATGCCACAAAAACAAGGCCAGTTAAAAAAAACCCTAAACGAACACAAAACAAAAAACAACCCAAAATCTCCCATCAAAGCTACTTCCATTGTTGCAGCTGCGCACGCGCGTCTATGTGTGTGTGTATTTATATTTTATTTACATCTTATGCATTATTTTTTAATGTTTAATTGTTATTATAAGCATTTATAGCGTTGAATATGTATTTATTGATATTATATACACATATACATGTACTTATACGTCAGTCAGGGGGGTTGGGGGAATGATCCTACTTCGCAGATTTTGATGGTCGCGTGGCGATCTCGGTCCCAATTAACCGCGGAAAGTGAGGGATCCCTGTGCTTATTTGTTTTGCACTTTACTTTTTATAAATTCTACTTCTTAATTTGATTTTCAAATGATTGCCTACTTTAGCAGAACGTTGACTCCTGAAACAGTGAGTTAATTACGAGTAATTCGAGTCATAGCATGTGGTTGTATGAGGTCGTGCCATAGTCTACCTTTTTTTTTTCTTTATAAAAATGGAGGACTGTGCAGTGCATTCATGTTTTTGGACAGTTCACTCATGTAGAGAACTCTATGTGAACTAGGGAACTCTAACTTTTACACTATCATTTAAAGAGTTTGTCATAAACGTGCGATCACAGCCAGCATTCCACGTATATGTCCCGCCTCTTCCCTGTGAGTTGAGACGGGTGCAGATGGGTTTGTGTGATATCAGTATTTTGGCAGCGTCTGTAAGATACATGGTGACCTCATGTGAAGTGAGAGCAATGATGTAGAGGTTCACCAACAACTGACAGAGTTCTGGCAGAGCACCAGGTTATATCACGTTACCATATAAAGGGTAAACAACGACAGGACTTGATGATACCATCACATGGTTATAGGGGAGCTTTATGTGCTTCAGTGAAAAAGTACCATGGGATACATTCAATGATTAGTATTAGTTCTCTGCGTCTGCATCATAAGTGAGGCAAAAGTGAAGCCAGGTTCTGTAGTGGCTGACACCAGTACAATACTTATACCTCATTGTGATAGCTTTGAGTACATGCACTCTTGGGCATGAAGAAAAAAACCTAATAAAATAAAGCTGCATTTCAGAAACCGATTTTCTCTCTTCTTTATCTCATGACTTGTATAGCCTGTGGATGTCTGTCACTTCTGGGTCTAGTTATGAGCTTATCAGGTTTGTAATGACTGCACCATTGTGGAAGATTACCATAGGAGTAATTATTCTAAATCAAAATCTAAAGCCAAATCTTTGTGGGAAATTTTCGATCTTTTCATCCATTCCATTTTAAATATCTATTATTAGGGTCGTGGACAGCCTGTCGGGTAAAGGAAAGGGACAATCAGAACAGCACTCAAGACCAGGGGTTTCCAATCTTATCCACAAAAGGGCCGGTGTGGGTACAGGTTTTCACTTCAACCAAACAGTAGCCACACCTTCCACATGTTTCCACCAATCAATGATCATCAAAAGAAAAGAAAAAAAAAACAACTAGATTGGATATCAAGCAAAGTGATCTCACCAAGATGGCCCCACTTCTGCATTGAAATAGTAATGTCCAATCTAGTTCTTTTTTCTTTTCTTTTGATGATCAGTGATTGGTGGAAACAGGTGGGAGGTGTGGCTACTGTTTGGTTGAAGTAAAAACTTGCACCCACACCACCCCGTTGTGGATAAGATTGGAGACCCCTGCTCTAGATTATCACAGGGAAACACACATTTACGTACAACCGGTTAGCCTAACGTGCAATGTCTTTTGGATCATGGGAGGAAACCGGACAACCCGGATGAAACCCATGCAAGCACGGGGAGAATATCCACACTCCACATTGAAACGCCATAGCCAAGCACACCAAAAATATCTTGACTTTCAGATTTAGCATTTAAATATTTTCATGACTTTGAATTTGCATTCAAGAAGAAAATTTACAGTCAGTGAATTTCCCACTTTCCAGTTTTTCACCAACACTTTGTTGCAGCAGAAAGTGGTGACCAAGCAGATGGATGGTCCAGGCATCCCGAGTGATAAGTTTTATTCTTCAGGTTTTTTTTATTGTTGTTTTTTGACCAGCGATTTGTTGTTAGCGCCATTTAAAAGTTCTTTTTTAAATTATTATTTGAGGTCTGCCCCATTTATTTGCTCAGGAGAGTATGCATTAAACATTTCAGCTTGGGCAGTGGAGCGACTGTGTTGAGCGAATGTATGCACTGCCTGCCCTGAAGTTAGCATTGGAAAAATGCATTAGCTATTCAATATCTTGACTATGTTGATAAGAACTTGGCTAATTTGACACCATGTGAATGAGTTATTTTATTTTGCTGAAAATTAGTTGCCTGCAGAGTTGCCATCTTTGTCAGCTTGTCATCCCTGATATTCTAAAACTGTGACGTTATTCATGGTATTCCACACATTTGATATAAATAGCAGTTGTGTCACTGTCGCATTCTTTCCATGATGACACCAACATGACTGAGAGACATTGCTATTGCTTATCTTGTTGGCATCATTGCCAGAGATGCCAAAGGGTCAGCCATCCACCCATAAAGAAATGCACTGTATTGAACACTAGAGGGCATATTGCGTATATTATACAGAATTACACAGAAAAGGCAAAAAACTGTGTCGAATCAAGGTCTTAAACTCACACGTTCTCATCTTTTGAATGGAACCTAGGCCATAGTGTATGTCTATTTTAAGGTCCATTTCTACAAATTGTACTGTTTCGCATGAACAGAATACATGTGTGTAAACGACAAGAATCCAAGAGGAACGGTGAGGCTCAACAATCCAGAGCAATGGAGAGTGTGGAAAAGAGGTGAAGAAGCGTGTGCAGGCAGGTTGGAATGGTTGGAGAAAACTGTTCGGTGTGATGTTTGATAGGAGGCTTTCGGCAAGAATGAAAGGAAAAGTGTATAAGACAGCGATGAGGCCAACGATGTTGTATGGTTTAGAAACAGTGGCGCTGAGGAAAAGACAGGAGGCAGAGCTGGAGGTAGCAGAGATGAAAATGTTGAGGTTCTCTTTGGGAGTAACGAGGATGGATAGGACCAGGAATGAGCACATCAGAGGGACAGCACATGTAAGATGTTTTGGAGACAAAGTCAGAGAGGCTAGATTGAGATGGTTTGGACATGTACAGAGGAGGGATAGTGAGTATATTGGTAGTAGGATGTTGAGGTTGGAACTACCAGGCAGAAGGCCTAGAGGAAGACCAAAGAGACGATTCATGGATGTGGTGAAGGACGACATGAAGGTAGTTGGTGTAAGAGAAGAAGATGCAGAGGATAGGGTGAGATGGAGGCAGATGATTCGCTGTGGCGACCCCTGAAGGGAAAAGCCGAAAGGAAAAGAAGTGTAGTTAGCATGTTAACTGGTTAGCATGTCTGCTTCACAGCCAAAAAGAATGTTGGCAGGTGAAACATTTTAATCACTTCACTAATTACCCAATCAAAAGCTCGAAAGTATTTGCTTATTTAATTTCCTTGCAAAATAATTTTAAAACAGGCTGTGTATATCTGTAACGTTAGCTGCTACTTTTAAACAAACTGCACTGAAAGGATGAGCGGAGAAGAAATGAGCCCTTAATTTACTGCTGGTCTCAGAGCCGGATGAACATCACAGAGCAGATTTTTTTCCTCTCAATAAAAAAATGGCTTGTGATGACTGTAAATCTGCACTGCTGTTTCGCTGTATATTTTCTGTTGGAACATTATTTTAGCTCATTCAACTTACAATAATTTAATTTAAATTATGGATAAAGTTGCCTTTCTGGCATATTGGTAGCTCAGTTATTCATGACTGTAAAATATTTTTCTAAAAACTGTGAAATCACTGCGTGCACCTGTGAAAATTATACAACTATTGTTCTGTATCTTGTACAGGGTGACCCAAAAAAATGGGGAATTTTTGAAGTGTGTATTGGCAGACAAGAGCAAGTGGCAGCACTGCGAGACTGACGCCGCCATTTCAGTAACCACGGATCGGTGGAAAGGGCAACAGTGTGCGTTAGCCATAAAAATGTTATAAAAACGGTGATGGTTTGACAGCTGCGCATTGGGAGTTCCGACGTTTTACAACTTAGGACATCATGATGCTGTTCCATCAAAACACGTGATAATAGGTTGGATTAAAAACTTTGAAGAGAAACCTGGTTTCAACAGGATGGAGGAACATCACACACTGCATGGCAATCATTGGAGGCTGTTTGAGAATTGTTCGGTAACTGCGTGATTTCAAGATTCGGTAACGTTCCTCGGCCTGTTAGATCGCCAGATTTGTCTGTTTGTGATTTTTTTTTTTTTTTTTCCTTCTTCTTTTTTTTCTTTCTTGTGAGGCTATCTCAAGAGTAAAGTGTATGTGACTCGACCAAGAACTCTGGATGAGTTAAACCAGAGAATTCAGGATGAAATTGACAGTATCCTAGCTGAGATGTTGTAGCGGTCAATGAGGAATCTCAACAGCAGATTTCAAGAATGCATTCGTACAGAAGGACGCCATCTACAGGAAGTAATTTTAAAAAAAATGAAAATTCCATCGTTTGTTTCTTGAATGGCATGTTTTGAGGTTTCGATTACTCTGAATAAAATATTTTTCTTCCATCACTCCTGGTTTTATTGGATTGGTAAAAAGTTCCCGGGGGTTTTTTTTTTTTGTGTGTCTCCCTGTATAATCATCATTATGAGTGATGTACAGTACTTACCGAGGGGCAGTGGTGGTCTGGTGGTATAGGGTGTTGGATCGCTGATCCAAAGGTTGGGGGTTCGAGTTCCACTCTCCACAAGGCTGTCACTGCCCCCCCCCCCCCCCACCCAGTGCAGCTAACTGGGTTATCAAAGGCCAGCCATGTCTCTCACTGTCTATGGTGTGAGGCATATAAAAGAACCATTGCTGACTTTCGACAAGAGTAGCTGCAAAGCCGTCAGCATGTTTCCACCCTGCGATGGCCTGGCAAGCTGTCCAGGGTGTACTCTACCCTCAACCAGAGTTGGCTGGTATGGGCGCCAGCCTCCCCGCGACCCTAATTAGGATTAAGCGGTTACAGTAAATGATCTGAAGAGTACTTACCACTTTGCGTGAAAACAATTTTAAACCAATACCTGCAACTTGCACCCGGGACAAGGTGACCTTGCACACCTTCCTGTGTGAAAATGATTTGTTGCTCCATTTTTTATGGAGAGGCAAGGTGTTCCAGTAGAAGGTCTACAAGCACTCAGGAGCATCTTTCATGAATGTTGGGTCATTTCATTGGCTTTCGTTGGCAGATAGGTGGTTCTTCTCCTGTGGTTTTGTTACATGTTGTCGCTGAAGCTTTCTGCTTGCTAACAGTTTGAGAGTGACTGTGTAAACACATGAAACGGGAATTCCCTCTGCTTGTGTCAAACAGCTTTAGCTGTTTTACATTACGGTTTCGAGTAATTTATTGCGGAACCACACGTAGGTCCACACACATACGCTTTATGCAAAATAATTTTAAATGGATGATGTCTCACACGTAGTCAGTCATACGGCTGCAGGAAAGAAGCCAATAGAACCTGATCAGTCTACAGGTTGATGACAATGCTTTGGATTAACTCTAAACTTTTGGTCCAGACTAAACCTCAAAGGAGAGATTTTTTACCTCAGTCTGTTGAATAGAACAGGTGTTTTGGATTGTTTGACCCAGGCTTAGTCTCAAAACTGAAGGGTTCTAGCTGTTGCTAGATAGTCTGGTGCCTTTTGTTACTAAACATGGACATGAACCTTTTCTTTTCACAGAAAAAAGATCCCATTTGTCTGAAAACGCGGACAACCAAACATAGCCGTTGTCAGACTTTTGGAAAATAATCACGAATATCTCACTTACTCACCTCATAGTTCTTTTAAATTCACTGCAATGACTTTGAAAGAACGGATACTGGTGATTAGATCTTACTTTGAGTATCAAGGTATAGTGTGACTGGCCAAATATCTCACACCTTTCAAGATTGTGAAGCTTGTAGCCACATAAGTGTACAGTAGGTATATGAGCTGTGAACGGACTGCCTGAGGCAGTCGTAATTCGTATGCAGTGGTATCTCACCTTAGGAAAGTCTCACCAAACGAAATATGCAGGTTACGAAAATCATTTTCCGAAAATGTTTGTCTCAGGATACGAAACAAGTTCACAGTACGAAAGCGCCATCTTAAAAATTCAAACGCGCCATTCAAACAATGCATGAGCTGCTCTCCCATCAATGACGTTCAAACATCCCGCCCCCCCTGGCCTCCCATTGGCTAACAACTGAGCCATCGTTTATGTCACCTTCACTCGAGTGCCATCTTGGACAGGTCCACCTGACGCCATCGTGCACAGGGATACCATTGCCTAGGAGGAATGACGCAGCTACCTCCCATTGCCGATTATGGAGGTCAATCCACCATGATGCTTTTCGTGTAAAGGACAAGGTTACTGTTGTTTTATGCTTTATTTCTTGACTCAGGTTTTTAACCTTCCATAAACATTTGTAAGATTATAACTCTGCTAAGAAGACATGGTCAACACACGCGTGCACGCACATGCACACGGACACGGACACACGCGTGAGAAGAACAAACGGGCTCGAGTGATATCACAAAGGAATATGGCCAAACCCGTCTACCATTGGTACGATATCGAAATAGAAGGAAGTCTTTAAAAGGTATGCTTTTATAATTTTTAAAGGGTTTAGGGGGTAGTATTAGGAGCCTTGGAACAAGTCACGCGTTTTACATATAAAATGCAGTTCAACTTACAAAAAATGCAGGTTACGAAAAAAGCTTTGGAACGGATTAATTTCGTAAGGTGAGGTACCACTATACTTACATTAGTACACTATATACTTACATGGTTGGTGTTCAGATGTCAACGAGATAGTTTTGGATCAATTCCACCACTGCAATTCATGTAATGGAAATGGTGTGAAGGTGCTGACCATGAATGTTCATCTTAAATGTTCCTCAATGTGTCCCCGGCGTCTTTAGCCACCATTTTCACAGAAGCTGAAAGTCCTGCTCCGTCCATGCATGGCCAACACGGCAAACATTCAACGTTTTTACCATTTTCAGCATTTACTTGGTTACTAACAGTACACCGCATGGTGAATACACGCAAAATAGCATGCATATGTACGCAAGTGTTGTGTAATTGAGACATAGTAAGACTTGCTTGATACTGACTAAGGACAAGATGGGAAAGTCATTAGTGTGTACGCTTTGTCTCTCTACTTCTCACAGGAGCCATCAAGGTTTTGGGGGGTTTCACTAGACGTCCTTGCCTACATTGACCCAGTTCTCTCAATGGGGAAGCGGGCGTCAAGGCCCCCGCATTATGGGGTTCAAGCAGTGATGGATGACTGATGCTGCCATAAAGCAGTGTTTGGATTGAGCTGTAGCTTGGAGAGATGCCTTTGTTTTGGTTTCTCATGTGTCCCATGGAGAACTTGTAGGGGTAAAATAATTCAATTCATATAGATTTTGAGCGAAATGGCAATACAGTTGTATGCTTTGGTTCATGTATATTCAACCTCCTAAATATGAACTTTTTTAAATTGTAGCATTACTTAAAATTGAAAAAAAAAAAATGCATGTTCTATCATCTTACAATCCTGGAATAAAAACAATATTTTTATTTAGCAAGGATAACATACTGTTTGATTAGAAATTATGCATCGATGGGAAGAGGGATGTCAGTGAATATTCCTTTATTCATGCTCAGCATCCTCAAGCCTGAGATCCATAAATGTTTTAATACATTCAACCACCTCAGAGAACATTAAATTGAGTTTAAATCATGACGGACATGGGTGGGCTTCCAGCAGAGGCTCCAAAAGCTGCATAGGGGCGTCTCTTTACAGCCTTTACAGGGTTGTGGTAGTGCTATGCAACAACATACTGAAAAGCATGACACTATGGCATAAGCTCTTGTTTAGGGTCAAGTAAAAGCTTTGTTTCAGTTCCCTGATCCATTCCGATTTTACCTGGTTGGTGACTCAGGGAAGCTGTAGCGAATCCTTCTAAAGGCAGGGTACACCCTGAATAGCTAATAGTTGTGTCACTACATATATTTTATTTCACACTGCAGAAAACAAAAGCAACCAGACAAGGTTATATTTGCAAATTCATTATACTGATTTGGGCCAGGTGAGCTTTGAGTTGTTACTCAGTGAACAGCTCTGAGTGTACGTCATCTGTTCATTTTACGAAAGTCCTTCAGAAAAAATGCTGTCGCCTAAAGGTTAGAGAAGCTGCTTTTTTGACTGGAAGGTCGCTGGTCCGATTTCTGATCGGGAAAAGTATGTAGAGGGAGTGAGCCGCACCTTCCCCTCCTCCACATTAGTTGCCGAAGTCCCCTTGAGCAAGGCACCCAAACCCAAACTGCTCTCTGGGCACCCCCCAGTGTGTGTGGCAGCCAATTGCTGCAAGTGTGGGTGTGTGCGCTCACTATGGATGGATTAAATGCAGAGGAAATAATTTCCCTTGTGGCATTAATACAGTATAGCAAAATCAAACTGTTATATGGTGAAGTTTTTTTTTCTAAGGAGGCATTTCTTAAGTGATGAAAGGAGTTCCAGGGTTCATGTTTTAGTTACAGGCTTCAGGGAGTTCTCAGGACAGAGGATCTTGTGCTTTTAACATTCTGGTTAAAATGGAGCAAAAAAAACAAACTCACACACACACACACACACACACATATATATATATATATATATGTGTGTATATATATATATATATATATATATATATATATATATATATATATATATATATATATATAAAATAAAAATATTGAAATTCCATTTATAAGACTCTTCTATAATCACCTGAAGAGCGAGGATGGTTTCACCACCCCTCGAAACAGATCTGTAGTTATAAATGGAGTTTCAATAGAAAGTCTTTGTCCTGTCCTTTTAATTTTATTGTTATTTGCTCTACCAAAAAGTATTGAGCACTCTCCTACGGAAGGATCTACTCAGAAAATCCTCTCTCTCTCTCTCTCTCTCTCTCTCTCTCTCTCTCTCTCTCTCTCGATATATATATATATATATATATATATATATATATATATATATACACATACACATATACATATGTGTGTGTACATTATTTATATATATATATATATATATATATATATATATATACTGTATATACATACACACACACACACACACACACCGACACGGTGAACCCTCGCTATTTCGTGTTTCTGTGGCTTCAGCGCATCACGGGTTTTTCAAAAATATTTATCAAAAAAAGGAAATTAAGGAAAAATAGGCGAAAAGTTAAATAAAATCCCATAAAACAAGGCCTTTTATGCAAAGAAAACAAACAAACAAACAGACAAAAACAACCCAAACCTCCCCAACAAAACTATTACATTTTCATGTGAGGTGCGCGCACACACGTCTGTGTGTGTATTTATATTTTATTTACATCTTATGCATTATTTTTGAATGTTTAATTGTTATTATAAGCTTTTATAGTGTTGAATATGTATTTCTTGATATTATATACACAACACGTATGCATGTACGTATACATCAGTCAGTGTCTCGGTCCCCATTAAATGTGGAAAGTGAAGGATTCCTGTATATGTGTGTATGTGTGTGTGTGTGTGTGTGTGTGTGTGTGTGTGTGTGTGTATTTTTTTCAAATTGATGTGGTATAAAAGAAAGAAAACTCTTTGAAATGTGCTGTTATAGTAACGTAATCAAATTTAGGATGGAAACCTATCATGCCATCTTGCTGTTTATTTTCCTCTTAATAATTCTTCTAATCTAAAAGCACATTCCAATATGTTTTATTCCACATAAAATTGGGATTAGGTTAAATAATATGACTATAACAGTCACTCAAATAACATTAGTTTCTGTACCTCTGGAGATAGATGAAAGTATTCAAATCCCAACACAGCAGAACCTATGAGCATGCAGCACCTATTTCAGCTCGGTTTTGCATTTTAATAACACTCTCTTCTTCCTTTGTCTCTGCACATTTCCACAAGCTACTGAATTTATATCTCTGTCTGCAAAAAGCTTTCTCCACCCACTGCATTTTATCATTTTATCCAGCGCTTGTTTTCATTATCCATCACTGTTTTGTGCACACACTTGCTTTTCTCTTCCCAAACATGTATGTGCAAACCATTTGTTACTGAACCCCTTGAGTTTTGATAAATCTATCCGTGCCTCAGGCACAGGAGGGATGATGGCTGTAGAGATGTCTAAGAGAGATGAATAGAATAGAAGAAGAGCTCCAAGGAGCGGACGTTTTCTGCAGCCTGTCAGCAGGCACTGTTCTTTTCAGAGACTATATGTGAAGAGGTTTAAGGCATCAAGCAACTTTTCCAGATGTGCAGAATCAAATACACTGCTGTGCACAGAGCCCACAGGAATGGTTAAAGAGCCAAAGAGACTCTTTACTGTCTCTGCAACCATAAGGGACCTGGACCGGGTTAGACTTGAAGCCCATCATAGCATTGAAAGTGCAACTGGTTCAGTTTACCAAAAAAAAAAAAGAAAAAATCACTGAGTAAATGCGAGATCAAGGTACCAGCTATCATGACTGTTTTTCCTGGCCACGCTTATATTCTCTAATAGCAAGCAATTATTGACTGATAATTATCTGCAGCCTGCCCGGTTGTAGTGCTGGAGGAGTGTCATCAGTAAAGCCTGAAGATTTACTGTTCATCTCTGAAAGGTCTTTGAGATTTATTATCAAATATTCCCTACGGACAACCAAAGTATTTACAAAAAATAGTGAGATGAGTTTGGAAGGGGGCAGTGGTGGTCTAGTGGTATAGGGCGCTGGATCGCTGATCCAAAGGTTGGGGGTTCGAGTCCCACTCTCCACAAGGTTGTCACTGTCACCCCCAGTGCAGCTAACTGGGTTATCAAAGGCGGGCCATGTCTGTCACTGTCTATGGTGAGAGGCATGTAAAAGAACCATTGCTGACTTTCGTAAAGAGTAGCTGTAAAGCCGTCAGCGTGTTTCTGTCCCTTGCTAAAAAGGGTTGTGACAGGAAGGGCATCCGACGTAAAAACCTCTGCCAAATCAAACGTGCGAATCAGATGATTCGCTGTGGTGAATCCCGAGAAAAGGGAAAAAGCCGAAAGGAAGACAGACAGTGAGATGTGTTTGGAAAAAAAAAACCCACATTGTTATTCGGTCTATGGTGGAATACATCTGCAGTAAAAATTTGATTTATTTCTTGGTAATGGTAAACTTTAGCAATGTCCAGTATTCAGATCATTTCAAAACAATATAAGAATAAAATAAGTATAAATATTTACAGTTAGCCCACAAAATCAAGCCAGATATGAGCTATCCACCATATCTAATAAAACGTACAAGAATACAGGGATCCCTTGCTACTTCGTGCTTCAGTGCATCGTGGTTTTAAAAATAAATAAATAAATGATCATCAAATTAAAAAATAAGGAAATTAAGGAAGAATAGGGCGAAAAGTTAAGGAACGTGCCACAAAAACAAGGCCATTTATAAAAAAAAAAAAAAAAACCCTTAATCAACACAAAACAAAAAATAACCCAAAATCTCACATCAAACTACTGACATTGTTGCATCTGAGTGTGTGCACGCGCATCTGCGTGCGTTTGTTTGTATGTGTGTATATTTATATTTTATTTACATCTTATGCATTTTTTTTTAATGTTTAATTGTTATTATAAGCATTCATAGCGTTGAACATGTATTTATTGATATTATATACACATATACATGTACGTATACGTTGATTGGGGGGGGTGATCCTACTTTGCGGATTTTGATGGTCGCCTGGGGATCTCAGTCCCAATTGACTGCGAAAAGTGAGAGATGTGACAGTCCAGGGATCGGTCTGATAGAAGAGGTGCCTTCGGCTGTCACCGAACTCACAACACACCCAACCCTTATAGCCCTTCCCAACAGATAGTGGGTTCATGGGAGAGTGCACCCATGTCTCCTTTTCGGGCTCGGCCCGGCCAGGCTCCATGGGCAGAAGCCCAACTTCCAGGCGCTCACTTTACAGCCCCTTCCCAGGCAGGGCTCCAGGGGAGGCCCCGGTGAACCACATCATTTTCTGTTTTTATCCGTAGAGGTCATTTGAACATTTTGTCTGGATTTTCACCTCGGACCTGTTTGCCTTGGGTGATCCTAAGATAAAGTCCGTTGGACTTTTTACACCCGAGCCTAGTGGCTCATTGTGGGGCCGGTGGCATAGTGGTTAGGGTGCTACACTCGTGATCAGGAGGTTGTGAGTTCGAATCCCACTGACACCCTCACTGTGCTAAGACCCCTGGGCAAGGTCTCAACCACAAGTGTGCCTCTGTTCACCCAGCAGTATAAATGGGTACCAGTAAAATATACTGGGAAGGTAAACCTCCAATGGACTAGCGTCCCATCCAGGGGGAGTTGAACTCCTGGTCGCTTCAGAGTTCGAATCCCACTGACACCCTCACTGTGCTAAGACCCCTGGGCAAGGTCTCAACAGACTTACCTAGTGGCTCATCAGGCCGGTGCTTATCCCCAGTTTCCATAGCGTGAAGCAACTAGTTCAACTCCTTCTGTGGATGGGATGCTAGTCTTTTGCAGGTTACCTTCCCAGTATATTTTTACTGGCACCCATTTAAATTTCAGGGTGAACAGAGGCACACTTCCGGTTCAGACCTTGCCCAGGGGTCTTAGCACAGTGGGGGTCTAACTGGGATTTGAATTCACAACCTCCCGATCATGAGAGCTGCACCACTCTTGGGTGATCCTACCAGGGTCATAATGTCCCTGACAACAGACAACATTCTGACACGCAAACCCCTCCATCACAATAAGCTGGCGACACAATCACTATATATACTAATTTTAAAAAGACATCTCATTAAAAATCTCATTGCTCTTTCTACTCATCCACACAAGGTGGTGTTTGGGAACAAATGACCCACTAAATGAAGTCATTGGATAACATCTTGGAAGTTAAATAGTTCCATCAGATAATGCTTTGCTGCTTCTCAATGCCTGTGCTTCCTTCATTCAGGGAGTTGCACTGGATTTGATTCGATGCCTTACAAGGCAGTGAGGTACCCTGCAGTGGGCTAAAGCTGGCGGAGGGACAAGGTGATTGGGAAAATTCAGGCCAACATGTGTCCCCAATTACGCCGATGTAAATGGATGCTTCCAGACTTTCAGAGAGGTGGTGGTGGTGAAAGGGAATAAAATAGTTAATCAAGCCCAGATCCGCTCACCCTGAGAGGGCTGTACTGAGGAAACGTGCCCCTTTCCTTGAGGCCTCTTTCAGTTACCTATCCATCTGTTATTGAACAATGGGAAACAGTATTATACTGGTCTGCTTTATTGATTTGATCCAGGAAAAAGGCTAAATGTGTTATGGGTTAGCAACATAGGCCAGAGCGGTACTGCATCAGGAAGATATTTTATCTCTGCATTCTGAGACGCATCATGACTTAGTTGCAACAAGAAAGGAAGTCGAGACAAAATAATTGTTGTTTGTGTCTTTACCTTGCTTCTGATTTTCATTACCTCACCCACTTCTCATAAACCCACTTTACTGAGGACACAATTCGCCACACCCATTTTTCTTTTTTTTATCGTTGTGTGTGTGTGTGTGTTTTTTTTTAAAATAATTTCTTATTTCTGTCTGGGTGAAAATTTTAGTTTTGCCTTCTAGCTATTAAAATCTACAAATTACAGCTCAGCAAGGGCTACACTTTAATGTTACTTTCACCTTTCACCAAAGGATTAGATAAAATTAGATTTATAGTAATGACTGAACACAGGCAGAACTACTTATTAGCTCCTGTTCATTGGACGTTATAGGAATGAGTTCCATCCGTTCATCACATTTTAGTATCCGGAGATTTATTTTCCACTCGCTGAAGCTGAAGCTTTCGAACTTGACATGCTGGTTCACTACGATGAGTGCTAGACTGAGCTTGTGTGGGAGTGACCTTGAACTACTTTTTAAGGTTACAGAGGCAAAACTGTATACAGGGATCCCTCGCTACTTCGCGCTTCAATTCATGTGGCTTCAATGCATCGTGTTTTTTTATTTTTTATTGAAATATTCATTGAATTAAAAATTAAGGAAGAATATGGGAAAAGTTAAGGAAAATGCCACAAAACAAGGCCAATTATGCAAAAAAAAAAAAAAAAAACCAAAAAACAACTCAAAACCTCCCATCAAAACTACTAACATTTTTATGTGAGGTGCATATCTGAGTGTGTGTGTGTGTGTGTGTATTTATATTTTATTTACATCTTATGGATTATAAGCATTTATAGCGTTGACTATGTATTTATTGATCTTATATACACATATACATGTATGTATATGTCAGTAGTGGGTGGGCGGGTTGATCCTACTTCGAGGAATTCAGTGGTCGCCGGACGATCTCGGTCCCAATTAACCGCGGAAAGTGAGGGATCCCTGTATGAGGTTTTTCGAAATTTACTTGCCGCACACTAAAGCTATGGCTTCCAACCTTTCAGCAGGAGCGTCTGGACGCCTGTGTTCCATTATTACTATTTATTATTTTCTCTGTTTACTTATGTAACTTGGAGCGTTCCATTATATTTTAGCTCCACTGCAAAAACAGACAGTTTCAAAATTCAAGCAATTCAATTGGTTATCAGAATCTTGGACGTAACAGCCAATACTCTGGTTGGCAGAAATTCAAAGCATGACTGACAACATGGTGGTGTAGTGGTTAGCATGCTCACCTCACATGCAAGACGGGTATGGTTCATAAGTTTAAATATTATAATAATAGTGTCAGCCAGTTTTAAAATGTATGTCTCCAAAGCAGGTTTTCAAACCTGTCAGGTTAGTGCCAAAAGAAGCAGAACTACAATTCCCATCAGCCACTGTGCAGCACATGATCAAGCGCCAGTAAAGATCAAGTGCACCTGAATCACACTGAGCGTTAATGAGCACTTGTATCGTCTTGTGTAGTCTTGTCTTGAAGTCTTGTCAAGTCAAGTTGATACTACTGTTGTTGATCCTTTACTTATCGTTCATATGATACCGTCTTATGTCTGTAGTCCATGTTTATCGTTTCTGGGCTTTTGGACTTAAAGGCACATAGTGGGGTAGTAGAGTAGTGTAGTGCTGGGTAGACAGGTATGTGAAACATTTAAATTTTATAGCAAATGGGGGAGTCGCTTTTCCTAAGAGGTCTCATTTGTAAACATGGAACAGCAGAGATACCAGAACTTTTACATAATCATCACAAAATAAACACCTCCTGGAGTTCTGTTCCTCCGGATTTAATAACTACTATACAGCATCGCTGGATCCTTGTCCTCGCAGTGAACCCTACAGGGTTGAAATCTATCACACTCTCATTACTTGGGTTCAACTACATCTCACAATTCAAAAGTTCGCCCTGTGACCCTGGACTCCAATAGCATTTCATTAATGTCTGCTCTGAACCAGTGGACTAGCACCTGTCTTGAGCTCTAATTACAGATCATCGTTTCCTTTTTAAATCCTATTGAACTGATATTGTCTGTTGTTCTCACACACTGACAGAACACAGTGCATTTGGTTAGATGCACCACACAAACAGATGCACCCGTAAACACATGTGCATGTTTGTGACCCCTTGTTTAGTGGTTTTAGTCTAACGAAATCCAGGCTAGACTGCCATCACTCTGTTTTTCTTTTAGTCAGACATATTAGCACCAAGAAATCACAAGCATATGGAATGTTAAACTCTGAGGATTTTGGTCTGTTATGTGCATAAAGTAAATGAAGAATTGTTGATGCATTTGCATGTGTCTGTTATTTATGTAAGCCATTTTCTTTGGAGCACGACCATGAGGGTCAGAAGACGGAAAGTTGAACCTAAAATACCAAAAGTTTAAAAATATTGAGACTTTACAGATACACAGAAATGACACATCGATGAGCACAGCAAAGAGTATACAACATCTGAAAACCTGGAGGGCGTAGCAGAATTTATTCTCTCCTTGGCAAACACGCCTGTGATGGCCTGGTGAGTTCTTCACGGTGTACCCCACCTTCGGCTAGTTGATTGAGATGGGTGACCGTCTTCCTGCAACCCGAATTAGGATGATTCATCTTAGAAAATGGATAAACGATCGAATAGACAAAACAGATAGAAATGCTGCGAAGGCCCGTCTCTTCAGACAACACCGCCCCTCCCCCATTTTCTCCCTTAATTTAGTTGTGTCCAATTCCAACCCATCAAGTTTATGCCTTCTCTATTATATGACCAAAACCGATCAGGGAGGGGCAAAAGCATGAACACGCCCTCTTCGTGACATGCTGTCACCAGCCTCTTTACTAACTGCTGCACATGTGTATTTGTGGGATCGGCCTAACATACTCGGAGGGAAAGTGCTATCCACCTCCACCTTGTACGAATGACCTCAAAGACGTCCATGACCAGCTTGGTGATTGCTATGAGTGATAGGGAAGTGAGCATATACCGTCCCTCGCTCCCATGAGAGCTCAGCCAATTAGCTCCCATGGACACCCTGTCACGGATGGCTGTGGCATCAATCTGGATTCAAACTTGCCATCTCCGGGTTGATAGTCACACACCTTGTCAATGCGTTGCTCAGGAGCCCAGTTTAGACAAATTTAATGTAAAGCAACAAAATGTAGAATTAATGCAGGCTGGGATGCACGGTCCACTGGAGAACCTGGAAACAGCCTTCGCGTTCAAACTGTGTGTTTGGTCCACAAAATGTGTGGACCAAAGAGCATACATCACATGGAGTTAAAGCGTAAAGAGTCGCGGTTACACAGATGTTTTGAAGCTGCTTACACATGTGGTTGGAGTTCAAATGCCATTTTAGTGTTTTTGTGCAAACCCCACCCCTTCAATTTTTTTTTTCTCTTTCTCTCCAGGAAAAAAAATGGGTTTGTGGGATTTGCAAAGGATTGCATTCAGTTTTTTTTGTTGTTTGTTTGTTTGTTTGTTTTTTTTCACTCTTTACACGGTGTCCCAACTTTTTGGAATCAGGGTGGTATCAGACGTGGTTTTAAACATTACATCTTTATTTTTTGTATTAAACTTTTTGAACAAGGGATATCGAATTCAGTCTCTTGTTATTATACCAGGCAATATTTTATTAGCTTTTATTATTTTTTACACCAATTCCAATATAAATTATCTTCTGTGACCAATACACAGCTTACTCGGTGGGCTATTCCTTTTACTTGACAGCTGATCAATGCTTCTCTTTGCTGTTGAAAATCGTTGTGGTTTTGGGGAATAATAATAATACTCAGCAGGCCCATGCATATCATGATAGCAGAAATAATGTTTTTCTTTAATATACTGAATCCATCAAAATCAGATTTCTCCTGAAGACAGCCTACTTTTTGCAGATATGTTGAGTCTTCATGAAATCAACTTTTATTGCATAAACCATAGACACCCTTCTTTTTTCTTCATGCTTTATTCTTTTCCTCCTTTTCACTCCTTCCTCTCGCTCTCACTCTTTCTCTCCTGCTGGCCCTCTTGTTCCAGCCACTGGAACACTGGTGCTTATTTGCCTAACCCTTGTAAGAAGTGGTATTAAGAAAGCACCCAGATTGACAGGCGGCCTGAAGGCAGCCAAGACTTTAGACGTCCTACTGGCACTCTCCCCTGAGCTGGCCAGATGACACAAGTTACATTGGCTTGTTAAAACGAAGGAAAAACAAAACCAAGGCCTGTTTGGTTTACTGGAAACATGGACTGGTTTGCCTCCAGATCCATTTCATCTTGCTGCGACTGTCACATCAGGTCAGACAGCAAGGACGTAGGGAGAGAAAGACGTGTCTCTGAAGGCCACAGATGGTTTCCATTCTTCATGGACAGTCTTAAAGTTATTATATCATCCGAAAGCCTGTAATAGATCACAGTTTGAGACAAAGGAATTATATCGATCACTGTCAGAATTTTTGTGAGTAGTTTCCCACTAGGATTTTAAAGAAATACATCAGTGCAAAAACAGCAATACTGCTCCTCTTCTATATGAATTATAGCAGGACTAGTAATATAAATAATATGTACTCATGGACTCTTCATCACAATGTTAATATGTAAATTTTTTTTTTTTAGTGTACAATAGTACTTTAAAAAAAAAATTCTATGCACATGTTTAATATTTTGTTTAAATGAGTGACTGCCATGCAATTCTCTGTGCTTTAGCTGTTACTCTTTAAATGTTTACGCTTTAAAATAATGGCTTTTTATGATGCGTTACAATTTTTTTTTGAGAGGGGGGGTGTTTTTAATAACGGTACATTGTATATTATTTAATTCCTCTCATAGCACACAAATTTCCAAAAGATTTTATAGATCCAAAACATGTTTCTATGAAACATGGTCCAAAATTCTTATCTCTGGAGACTCGTTATATAACATTTTTTTTTAATCAAGACAAACATTACAATTTAATTAATTTATGTTTACTTTTAATATTGTGACACCCCTAAGAAATATGTTATCGCTTATACTGTGTGATAGCATCTATGAGTCATTTCCTCACCATCCCGTCTTTATTTCTTTGCTATCTCTCCTAAAGTTAATAAGTCACCCCCCCACCCCCAAAAAAGGCAGCAACTGTCATGTGACTGAGAAAATCACAGAGCCTTCTGTCCTAGAGTCTTTTTAGTGTTTGAAAATGGGAAAAAAAAAAAAACCCCAGGATTCACCTCTGACTAAAACGTGGTAAGACACCGGAGAAATGCTCAGAGAATTGCACCATGTTTTTATATCCATTTATATGTAGCTATGATATAAAACCATACATGAATTGTTGCTATAGAAGCAAAAACATATTCGAGAAATTGCATTAAAATGAACCTCCAGCAAGAACGAGTCTGTAGACTGGATTTTATAGAGAACCGGGAATTTAACAGTGCAGTGCTATAACTTGTGAACTACAAATTGCTTTATAATATGGTCAGTTTTCAAGGAATAATAATGTACTCCATTGAGTGGGATCTTTATTTGAAAATATGTCTAGTCGTTTATGATGTATAAACTGAACAAATATTGGCATGGGATTTAGTTAAGAAAAGCTTTCGAACTCCCTCTGATGGGGTCTTAATTAACTAAGTCTGTTAGGTCTGGTCAGCTTTGTACCTTCGAGCCTACTGACTCATCATAGCTGGACATTATCATGGTTTCTGTAGCATGAAAGGACTAGAAGTTCAACTCCTCCTGGATGGGATGCTAGTCTATTGCAGGTTCTCTTTCCAGAATTTTTGCTGGTACCCATTTATACTGGTCAGAGATGAAAATGTTGAGGTTCTCTTTGGGAGTAACGAGGATGGATGGGATCAGGAATGAGTACATCAGAGGGACAGCACATATAAGATATTTTGGAGACAAAGTCAGGGAGGCTAGATTGAGATGGTTTGGACATGTACAGAGGAGGGATAGTGAATATATTGGTAGTAGAATGCTGAGGTTGGAACTACCAGACAGAAGGCCTAGAGTTGGTCACCAACTTTTTTGAAACTGAGAACTACTTCTTGGGTACCAATTAATGCAAAGGGCCCCCAGGTTGATACACACTTGTGATATAACAAATTTGCTCAATATACCTTTAATTATATGGTATAATTAATAATTAATGATATTCATTTATGTCAGGGGTCTGGAACCTTTTTGACTAAGAGAGCCAAAAAATAAAATAAAATCTAATCCTCTGAGAGCCAAATATATTTTTTTAATACTGAGAACAACAATTTTAGAGTATAATACGACTCTGAATTTATTTTAAACAACATTGTTATAATGAAGTTACTTATTAATAAGAAAAGTACTTCTTACTATTAATACGACTTCTGGTGCTGCATGGTTTTGCTGATGGCTTTGTAGTCTGGTTGATACGTGAAGTTCAGCTTCATGCAGGCGTTTAGGTTTCCATCTATTACTTGACCGTAGGTTGGTCTTGATGCTTTTCAGGTGTGAGAAGGACTGCTCGCATGCACATGTGGAGCCAAACATGGTCTAGGACTCACGATAGGACTCACACTGCAGTGTTTATGTGACAGGAAGCGCGTCCCAAGGCAATCAGCTGGTCTGCGGGTTGAAGTTTTTTCATTCTGTCCATTTGTGTTTTGCTTGCCAGCTCTGCTTGGCTTCTTGCACATGAGCTGATCGAAACAAGGGAAATTTACCTCTTTACCCAAAAACAACTCGCACAGGCTGTTGCATATAATCCTATAAAATTAGAGTTTCAAGGTATCGGCCCCGCCCACACACTGGAGTACAGAAAGGATTGGCTCTCCGCTGCGCACCACAGCGACAAGTGGCATTGAAAATAGATGTATAGATTGAAATGCGTGAGATTTATTTATGTTTCTGTTTTATTTGATGGCTTTTTTCTGTATTTTTATTTAAAGGACAGCGAAATTATGTATTAGTTATTCTATTAAGAAAGGCCACCTGATTTATCTGAGAGCCAGATGCAGTCATCAAAAGAGCCACGTCTGGCTTGCGAGCGATAGGTTCCCGACCCCTGAACAGGCTCGTGGGCGACTCATGTTGTCCTTGTGGGCGATCTGGTGCCCACGGGCACCATGTTGGTGACCCCTTGCCTAGAGGAAGACCAAAGAGAAGATTTATGGATGTAGTGAAGGACGACATGAAGGTAGTTGGTGTAAGAGAAAAAGATACAGAGGATAGGGTGAGATGGAGGCAGGTGATTCGCTGTGGTGACCCCTGAAGGGAACAGCTGAAAGGAAAAGAAAAAGAAGACCCATTTATAGTGCTGACTGAACAGAGGTACACTTGTGGTTCAGACCACACCCAGGGATCAAAGGGCGACTAAGTAGGATAACTAAGTAACTAAACTTTTTTTTTTTTTTAATTTATGTGAACATGACCAATATTTTCGAGTATTTGAAAATATACACTTTTTAAAATTCTAAATATGTACTTAAAGTTTTATTTTTACCATTTACTTGGAAATCATTCCACTACAATAAATACACATAAAATCTAGCACTACTAGCTATGGTGGCTAACACCTAAAAAAATTCTTAACAGATGTAGCACTCCAATCTGTAAAAATGTGCAGACAAACCATACTGAGAAATACAGTGAGTGTGAACGAAGAAAGCTTCATGAAAATACATCAAATATATTTCATAATGTAGTAGACTTTAGGTCTTGTAGCCAATACACACACACACACACACACACACACACACACACACAGACACACACACACACACACAAAAAGAACAATGTTGAACAGCGCATGTCCATAATGAAATCAGTTTAAGGTTCAAAAATCACATTCCCAGTTGCTGAAACACTTTAATGTACAACATTCATTTATTTATTCATTTACTTTAATCACTTAATCCTAATTAGGGTCCCGGGGAGGCTGGCGCCCATCTCACTTGATTCTGGGCGAGGGCAGAGTACACCCTGGACACCTTGCCAGGCCATCGCAAGGCACAAACACGCTGTGGCTATGCAGCAACTCTTGGCGAAAGTCAGCAAAGGTTCTTTTACATGAACCTCTCACCATAGACAGTGAGAGACATGGCCGGCCTATGATAACCCAGATAGCTGCACTGGGGGTAAATTGCAAAATACTGTATTTCAGTAAAATAATTACTTTTTTTTTTTTTTTTTTTTTTTTTTTTTTAGAACTTTCATCATTCTGTAATTTATTACCTGTAATTATGTATATAAATAAAACCGATATATTAATTATAACTGCTGATAATTAATTTAACTGAGTAAATTAAGTTAAATATATAAATAATTAATTGCCTACAATAAAATAAATTTCTTTTTTTTTTGTCGAAAAAAATTGCAGACAGATTACTGCATGTCGGAAACTATCGAATAATTTTTTAGTGGACAAATTAGCCCAATTAGTGATGCTATGCAGGGGAGACTTTCGTAATGTGTATTTGTGTGGCGCAGGTAGGAACCTGGCAGGTGTGAGCCAGATGCCGTATGGGCAAATGAGTTCAAGACTCCATTGACTGACAGATCTAAACACGTGGTATTAGCACGTAATCAATTTTCTATTGCTTGGACTATTTTCCACAATCATACAAGCAGAAGACGGTCTCCAGCTGTAAGTGTTGCAAGATGCGTCAGGATTGATGCCTTACTGTCCTCATTTATTATTTTGGCTTAAGCAACTGTACATTGAAGTATTTAGTTCATTCCGTTGACGTGAGGCGATTGGTTTGGACCAAATCCCTGGCGATTTTCGCCGTTTAAACTCCATTGATGTTTAAAATTCCATTGCGTTAACCTGAGCTTCTCCAAGCCCATCTGTCCCAGATCTCCTTGGTATTGCTGTCATCATATGGCAAACGTGTGCATGCCACATTTGAGTTCTGGCAGTGCAGTTACACATACAAATGGTGTGTAACTTTCACTCTACATTCCCGCATGATCCTGCTGCAACCAGAGATGCTTGGACGCAGGGCCGCACGAGTCATGGGGTCATTAAATAGTAAATCAATATGGTGTTCATGACGTGCTGCAGGTCTGAGCAAGCAGCACTCTCAGTTTCTGGAATAAACTGAAATGTAAACAAGGTAGATTAGCTTTGATGTTACCTGCAAAGTTCTAATGAAAAAGCACTTGGTCTTGTCCTCAGCGTACATCGAGACTAATTCCCAGCAGCCTGCAAGTAGTGGCAGCTTTATTTTTGTCACAGATTAGAAACATAATGCAGCATGTAACATACTTAGTGCTAGTATTTTCACTTTCTGTGTGTGTGTGTGTGTGTGTGTGTGTGTGTGTGTGTGTGTGTGCGTGCACGCGCGCGCCCACGTGCGTGTATATACAGGGATCCCTCACTTTTCTTGGTTAATGGGGACCGAGACCCCCCCTCCCCCGCAACCGCCAAATACAGAGATCCCTCGCTACTTCGCTCTTCAATTCATGCGGCTTCAGGGCATCGTGTTTTGTTGTTTTTTTTTTCTAATATTTATCGAATTAAAAAAACAAGGAATTTAAGGAAGAATAGGGGGAAAGGTTGGGGGTTCGAGTCCTCACAGGGTTGTCACTGTCCACCCAGTGTGGCTAACTGGGTTATCAAAGGCGGGCCATGTCTCTCAGTGTCTATGGTGAGAGGTTCATGTAAAAGAACCATTGCTGACTGTCGTAAAGAGTAGCTGCAAAGCCATCAGCGTGTTTCTGTCCCTTGCTAAAGGATTGTGACAGGAAGGGCATCCGACGTAAAAAAACCTATGCCAAATCACATGTGCGAATGATTTGCTGTGGTGACTCCCGAGAAAAGGGAAAAAGCCGAAAGAAAGAAAGAAATACACATATACATGTACATATACATCAGTCGGGGGGGGGGGGATATCCTACTTAGCGGATTTCAGTGGTCGCGGGGGGATCTCGGTCCCAATTAACCCCGGATAGTGAGGGATCCCTGTACCGCGAAGTAGGATCGACACCCCCCCCCCCCCTGACTGACGTATACGTATATGTACTAGTATATGTGTATATAATATCAATAAATACATAGTCAACGCTATAAATGCTTATAATAATTAAACGTTCAAAAAAGTGCATAAGATGTAAATAAAATATAAATACACACACACTTGGATGCGCACCTCACATAAAAATGTAAGTAGTTTTGTTGGGTTGTTTTTTCTTTTTGTTTGTTTGGGGGTTTTTTTGTATAAATGGCATTATTTTGTGGCATTTTCCTTTACTTTTCCTCTATTTTTCCTTAATTTCCTTTTTTTTTTTTTTTTTCGATGAATAATTTTTAAAAACCCGCGATGCACTGAAGCACGAAGTAGCGAGGGATAATTGTTAATAGTACAGTAAACTGTAAATAGTCCATTATATGCTGCATTATACCATGAGTATTCCGAGCACTTCCTTTGTGAGAGCCAGCGATCTACCCTTCCTTCCTTGCTTTCCAGGAGGGTGTGACTTCTAGCCATTTCAGTTTAGTATTGTGGAAATAACCATGGAACAAGTACAGTACTGCACCAGTATAACCGATGCAGCTATGAGTGCATCTCTAAAGAATAGCTGGATTACCGGATGTTACCTATGATTTTCCAGAAGGTAAAAATATTCAGCAATTGTCACGTTTGTGCAGATGCTCAGATTACTCAGGTAGGTGAATATTTCCTCCACCCATATTTTTGCCAGACACCGAACCCAAAACTTGCGTGAATAGTCACGGAATGGCCATCACAATTCCAGTGACGGCGCTCATGCATCAACCAGCGACGTGAGACCTATGCTTTTGTCTTCAGGAGTTTCAAGTCCAGTGCAAAAGTCCGAATACTCTTGGGTTAAAATACAATAGATAGAGAGACTGTGGAAGGCCAGAACACAACTTGTTTTTTGGGGGGAGGGGGATGTGGGTCATTCCACCACTTACAGACCCACTTAAGAGTAACATCAGTCAGCTGATCCAGTGGTGTGGTGATAATTGTATCAACCAAAGTTCTGCCGCTTAGCCGATTGACGTTCCCTGTTTTTATCATTGATACCAGGAAGCCTCTCTCTGCCAGCAGTCAGTTCATTGTGATGTCATTCCAACGCAACATTTTCCAAGCTTCTTAATTTGTTTTGAGTTTGTTTTCAATTTTTTTTCTCACGAGACCTTACAATTGCATTCTGTTGTCTTCTCTTTTCTTTAACCCACCCCGTGACTGCATAGATATGCTCGGAAAATGTGAATTGCAACAACACCATGACATGACGCCACTGAAAGTGTCTCACGGGGCAAAGAAGGTCCACTGTACTGAAGACAGAGCTACTTTCAAAGATGAGAGCAATGTGACCAAAAAAAAAAAAAAAATCAAAATGCCTTAGGCTAGCGCTGCCTCGTTAACATTAACTCCGGGGAGAGGAGGTCAGCAGTGGGCCTGGCTGCTGTCCGTGTTAACCCTGATAACTGATCAGACTGGTCTGCAGCTGCACTGGAGCCTTTTTTCATCATTCCTTTGCTGTGCTAATAGCAGTAGTTCGCATTCTACGCTCTCCACATCCAAAATATTCATTGCCCAGTCTTAAGGCTGTTTCCACCAGGCCTAGACAAGCCAACCCATGTCCCTGGAGCCTGGACAGACTTATCCCGTTACTGCCAGCTTCCTGAGACAGGACGGAATATGGTGGAGAATTTGGGGTGGATTAACTCCTGTTGCTCATGCTGCACTTTCTAAAGTTCCCAATCTTACTTTTATTAAAGTCTGACTTGTTTTAGCTTCGATGAGTCCTCGCTTCTCTCCACGGGATATAGACATTATTCCTAACATTCTCACATTTCCCTGGAGTAGATGAGACACGTGATTCTTTTCCATTCTTCATTTTTTTTTTTTTTTTTTTGCATTGTATTCTCTGGGAGAATAGAAGCAAGGGGGCCAAGGGAGTGAGTGTTTAAGTTGGGATTTGAGCCCATCTCCAAAACAAATGAGTTTTTTACGAGCAGCACCAGTCCAACTATTGTTCACCATTTCAGCCCGTGTTACTCGAGTTCTCAATTAAGATTTTAATTTATTACTCAAGGTAATAATAAATATCTTAATTAATAGTTAAATCCTTGATTATTACCTCATCGTAGATACCTTTTTTTTTTTTTTTGCGTTACATTGTATATAATTTTATCGCTTATGCTATTTAGAGTTACAGGGCAATAGAAGTCAATCCCAGCTGACTCCATGAATAAATTTCCAGTCCATTACAGGGACACGACAAACACACACAAAGGGGCAATTTTGAATAGCTATTTAGCCTTATCTCCAAGTGTTTTAATTGTGTAAGGAAACGGGAGTACACGGAGGGAACCAATACAAGTACAGGGCATGCAAACTCCGCACAGAAAGACCCATGTCGACCTCAGGAACTTGAACCCAGAACGATTGTAATGTGAGACGACAGTGCTAACTACTATGCCTTCAAAACACTTTTAAAATACTTTTTGCTTTTAATCATTAATTCATTTGTTTTCTGAACCGCTTAACCCTAATTAGGGTAATGGGGACTCGACCAACTCTGGGCAAGGGCAGAAAGATGCTGACGGCTACGCAGCCTACTTGTCATCAGTGGTTTCCCATAAACAGTGAGAGACATGGCCGACCTTTGCTAACCCAGTTAGCGGCACTGGGGAGACATCAGCGACAACCCGTTGATAGCGAGAAGTGGGACTTGAACCCCCAACCTTGGGATCAGTAATCCGGCACCTTGAGAATGGGCCACCACTGCCGTCACAGAACAGAGAGAGATTATAATGACAAGTAGCACTTATAAATTCAACTCATATACATGGTCATTCTAAAAGATAAAGAATCATTCATTCATTCATTTTCTATAACCGCTTAATATTAATTAGGGTCACGGGGAGGCTGGCGTCCATCCCATCCGACTCCAGGTGAGGGCAGAGTACACCCTGGACATCTCGCCAGGCTAACCACTATGCCTTCCAACCATGCATTGCTTTTTAATCATTACTTCATTTGTTTTAATCCCAATTAGGGTCGTGGAGACTCGACCAAATCTGGGAAAAGGCAGAAACACGCCAATGGCTATGCAGCTACTCTTATCAAAAGTTAGCAATGGTTCTTTTACATGAACCTCACACCATAGACGGTGAGAAACATGGCCGACCTTTGATGACCCAGTTAGCTGCACTGGAGGGACAGTGACAACCTGTTGAGAGTGGGACTCGAAACCCCAACCTTAGGATCAGTGATCCAGCACCCTATACCACCAGGTCCTCACTGCCCAAGATACAGAATCAGGGCTGTTATTTTAATATTTTGTATTATTTCTGATCATATAAGATAAAAAAGCATTAGCAGTTAGCATAAAGCTGCATCATGTTCATTTTCAACAATTTCCTTTACTTGTTAGAAGAGCAAAAAAGGTCTCAGGTAATATTCACAAATTGGAGAAGTGAAAAGATCGTTTAAGGAAGCGACATATCCTGAAACAAGCGAATTTTACATACAGCTGTTTTGAAGCATGAAATTTGGCTCCGTTATCACGAGGAACATTTGGAGTTTTCTATCAAGCCTCATGCTCACAAAATTAAAAACAAAATGGAGAGATTGGTAATAATGTAAGAACTTTAATATTAAGATAGTGAATGGTATTTTATCCTTTAAATTGAGTTTAAAGGTTCAGCAAGACAAAAACAAACACATTTTAATTGTGTTTAAAGAAATATTCATTATACAGGAATCCCTCGCTACATCACGATTCAAGTCATGCTGCTTCAGTGCATCGCGTTTTTCAAATAAATAAATAAATAAATATTCATCAAATTAAAAAATAAGGAAATTAAGGAAGAATAGGGGAAAAGTTAAGGAAATGCCACAAAAACAAGCCCAATTATGCACAAAAAAAACCCCTCTAAACCAACACAAACCAAAATACAACCCAAAACCTCCCATCAAAACAACTTACATTGTTGC
>CM045741.1:14917515-14972515 GCA_024760905.1 Plotosus lineatus | reverse complement strand
AATATCCCAGAAACACTGTCTGTGTGGCGGGAAGACAGTCTGAATGTGACACCTCTCCATTAAAGTGCACACATGCTCACACAACCAGTGCTCCTCCCTCTGGCATGTTTTTATGAAGTGGGGCAACCCAGAAGAACATGTATAGAATCTCGCACAGCTGTACAGCTGTAATTGAGTAACAAACTGTAAAATATGTTTAAAGGAAATTCATTTTTAAGTTCTTAGAAGTCTGTTTTGTAGATAAATTAAAAGCAGACATGCTATATTCATGTTTTTGCTCTTAACTATGACATCACATTTGGTATGTGTATATGGATATGCTGATGTTTTAGTCGATTGAACTCAAGCAGCTGTGTGCAGGTCTAGGAGTGCATCTGTGACTTTGTGAGTTTTGGGCCATGGTTCACAAGCGGGCACCAGGCAATAGATTATAATCATAAAATTGCCCTGCAATTATCCAGATATTTCTTGATTTTCTAATGGCTGATTAAATAGCAGATGTGGCCTAATTAGGGTGAAAAGCCTTTTCATCTGTAAATATTGCACTGACCCATATAACCGTGTACTTGATTTACACCCCCCATCCCACCTTCCAGAAATGCTCTGTTTTTCCATGCTGGCTTTCAGTAATTTACATTTACAACATTTGGCAGATGCTGTTATCCAGAGTGACTTACCATTATTTTTATACAATTGAGCAATTGAGGGTTAAGGGCCTGGCCTAAGGGCCCAACAGTGGTAACAATGGGGATTGAACCACTGACCTTTGGATAGATAACCCCATTGCCTTATCCACTAATCCACCACTGTACCACTAAGTAAGCACGGTCAGTGTGTAGCTAGTTTAATTGTTCTGTAGGATATCTTCTATCCATTTATTCATCTTTCTGACAAGAAGTGGGGTACACTCTGAAAAGGTCACCCATGTACTGCAGGGCTAACACAGAGACAACCAAACATTCACACTCATGTTTCAAGCCTTATGGCAACTTAGAGTAGCCGTTTGACCAGACTGGCATGTCTGCGGCCTGTGCGAGGGAACCAAGAGATAGAGAGGTAACCATACATAGCTATGTTATCAATCCCAGAGGGAGCTTCAACATTTTCCTCTAATATTTGCAGCAAACAGCACACACTTGTACAATAAAAATACGAACTTAAATTAAAGGCATATAAAGTGGAGCCTCGGTGGTCGAACACAATTCGTTCCGAAGATATGGTCGATTACGGATTTGTTCGAAGAGTGAAACAATACTTCCCATCAGAAATAGTTAAAAGTGGATTCAGGTATTCAGATGAATGTCTATTTCCGTCAGTACAGTTATACTTTGAAAACGAGGTGTATTTATGAAACATATTAATATACAATTCTGTACATACATTAATGTACAGAAGAGTAAAACATAATAATAATACATAATAATTCACCTAATACTGTAATGTATTGTATTTGCTTACGGTGCATACCTTTCTGGTTGTGATGTGTCAGTGTATGTGGATGGATAGGGAGAGAGAGAGAGATGGGGGGTGTTCACTCAAGTATGGGAAGGGCCTAGTAAAGGTGGCCTGAAAATTGCCTGTCCTACCAAGTCTAGTCATACCCCTAAGCGGTCGAAATAATAAAAAAACACACACATATATATATATATATATATATATATATATACAGTGATACCTCATCTCACGAACATAATTGGTTCCCAGAAAGTGTGTGTGAGGCGAAAAGTTCGTCTTCCGAACATTTATTTCCCATAAGAAACCATTAAAATGAGAATAATCCGTTCCCAGGTCCCCATAAAACATAATTTTATACTAAATAAGCCTTAAAACTACACAAAAATATACCTTATTTTATGTATAATAAATGTGCTATTGTATTGTAATTAAAGAAATAAACTGTACTGTATAATAAAGTGGTTTTATTTACCTTTGTGATGGTAGTTGATGGCTTGATGGAATGGAGTGGGAGGAGGAGGGAGGGAGGGACTTACTGTTTGGAAGGAGAGTTTGGAAACGCCTACTGTTTGGAAACACCCTTAGCCACACACGCACCCTTAATAGCTTCCTTGTTCTTAAGGATGGGAGCAATGGTAGACTTAAGCGTACTGGTACTGGGACGCTAAGTCACACAAACGCACACCTCGTTCGTGTTTTTCAATGATCTCCGCCTGTGGTGGGGTCTTTTTCGGTCCCATAATAGCAAAAGTACACTCAATATGGTCCAAAATGTCTATCAAACACAAACCACGTCCGCACTCAAAGAAAGGGGGTGACGAACTGGGACGCGTGAGCGTGCGTCAGCTTCTCGTGGCCGCCACCGTGGTGCTGTTCCACCGCGTGGTTTGGTTCGTCCGCCGAAAACTAGTTCGTCAGCAGAGACTATATGCTCACAAATTTAATGTTCTTAGCCGAAAAGTTCGTGAGCTTAAGCGTTCGTCAGCGGAGGTTTTACTGTGTGTGTGTATATATATATGTATATATATATATATATATATATATATATATATATATATATATATATGTGTGTGTGTGTGTGTGTGTGTGTGTGTGTGTGTGTGTGTACACTGTACTAATCCTGTGAGGGGGAATTATTTCCATTTAACCCATCCAAAGTGAGCACAGACACAGTGAGCACGGGATGCCACACACATTGGGGGCGCCTGGAGAGCAGTTGGGGGTTAGGTACCTTACTCAAATGCACTTCAGCCAGGAGGAAGGGAAGGTACTGCTCACTCCCCCACCGCCACAAATTCTTTCCTGTTGATTCACGAATCCAACCGGTAAGCACTCTTTGTGCGTTCAGTTCACTTTAATACTTCACACACTCAGTGTACGTGGTTACCATGGAAATTTTAACATTTTAAAATGAGTCCATGACGATAAACCTGTGATTGGCTAATCAGTCAGATCTAAAATTTAATTCATGCAATGCCAGAAAAAAAACCAAACATTTCATTCATTTTCTGTAACCACTTAATCCTAATTAGGGTCGCGGGGAGGCTGGCGCCCATCCCAGCCAACTTCGGGCGAGGGCAGAGTACACCCTGGACAGCTCGCCCGGCCATCGCGGGGCGGAAACACGCCGACGGCTTTGCAGCTACTCTTGTCGAAAGTCAGCAATGGTTCTTTTACATGAACCTCACACCATAGACAGTGAGAGACATGGCCGGCCTTTGATAACCCAGTTAGCTGCACTGGGGGGGGGGGGTCAGTGACAACCTTGTGGAGAGTGGGACTCGAACCCCCAACCTTTGGATCCAGCGCTCTATACCACTAGACCACCACTGCCCCACAAAAAAACAAACATATTAAATCATATTAATTCCCTGATTTTAGATGCAAATGACTATTTTTTTTTTTTTTTTTTTTTTTTTTGCAATATGCAGCTTACACAGTGCATCAGGTGATGATATGGAATTTGAAAATTGTATGTACTGATTTGCTGTTATGTAACCACATCTATCACATTTGGTTTATAATTCTGTCAAACAACTCCATTATACTGTGTCATGAAAGAGACAGATTAAAAACCATTCCCCCTCAATCGCTGTGTTCAGAAGTATGTACACACAAAGTGTGTGGTGGAGACACAGTGCTGAAAGAACACTGAAGTGGCAATGTGTTAATTGGGTGCTAATTTACCGTTAAACTTGGCTGTTTTACAGGCTTGTAATGAGCTGCGACTATATACTCACACCTGTTAATGCCAATGATTAAACACACACACACACACACACACACACACACACACACACACACACACACCTCACTGTCGCACTGACTTGCAGCTGTGTGAAGAACAGGTGGTGGTTGTAACGGTTGCTACAACTTCTGAGCTCAAACTGAACACAAAAGTCATTAATGCAGTGTATATCCTATCACATTTCATTGCTTTGTGCCAAACGATTACACAGCACATTTTGCTTCGGAAAAAGTACTGATGTAATTCTTTCTTTCTTTTTTCTTCCTTTGTATTGGGAATACAACTTCAGGAATGTAACATTTTCGCTTCTTTGCACTTCCTTGCGTTCTTTGTTTTTATCCATCTATCTAGTACATTTTAAAAATATATTGTGCGAATATAAATAATGGTGTGTGTGTGTGTGTGTGTGTGTGTGTGTGTGTATATCAAAGCAGAGGCAGTTGTGGCCTAGTGGTACAGGTGCTGGATCGCTGATCCTAAGGTTGGGGGTTTGAGTCCCACTCTCCACAGGTAGTCACCGCTGTCCCCCCCCTCAAGTACACTAACTGGGTTATCAAAGGCCGGCCATGTCTCTCACTGTCTATGGTGTGAGGTTCATGTAAAAGAACCATTGCTGACTTTCGACAAGAGTAGCTGCAAAGCTGTCAGCATGTTTCCGCCCTGCGATGGCTTGGCGAGCTGTCCAGGGTGTAGTCTGCCCTCGCCCCGAGTCGGCTGGGATGGGCACCAGTCTCCTCGTAACTCTAATTAGGATTAAGCGGTTACAGGAAATGAAAACGAACAATATCCAAACCAGATCCGTGGATCGAGTTCTTTTGGGCTGACATCCTGAGAGTGATCCCACCACGCACCCTATATTTGACATTATAAATCTTACATGCCTTAATTTCCTAATTGTATATTCTCTCTAAAAAATGCAAGTGCTTATTCGGTGAAAAATAATATTTAAAATGGCCTATTTCTTTCTAAAGGGAAAAATGGACAATAAAAGTGCTTTATCCCCCCCTCCTCCATTTTAAAAACCCTCCTGTCCTTTAAGCTTAATATAGGCCAGATAAATGTGCTGAGTTCTTGGCGTGTATCTCTGTAACATAAAAATAAGGTGCACTTTGACAGGATTCTTAGACAGAAGGATTAACTCAAGTTGTTTTTATTTTACTGAATGGCTGTTCCTTGAATAATAATAATAATAGTAAAAAAAAAAAAAAACAACCATGTTTCATCAGTTACCTTTGGCAGGGGTTTCCTTTCCGCAAACCTAATAATATTTAAATAGGGTTTCTGTTGCATTAAATTCTTGGATATTGCGTTACCTTGACACATATGTTCTGTATATTCAGCGTATGTGTGAATGCCAGGTCTGCAGCACTGACCAGCACGTGTGTAATTATATAAGAGCAAGAAAAAAGAAAAAAAAACAGAGATGAGTGCACTTTTTAATTATTACAACATATGTGAGAATTCGAACAGTGTGCTCACGGTGTGTGTTCTGTCATTTATGTACAGTGCACGTGTTCGTAATAACTGATCAGGTTAGACAAGAGTAGGTCATTTGTGTCAGTCTGATTTTGAGTGAGGTGTGCGCTCTTGCTATGCACTGTCTACTGTACTTCAGTTAAGATTTTGATGAGATAATGTTTAGGGGTGGAGGGGAGGAGAAAACTTAATTTGCCTTCAGGATCTGCTCTGGGTTTGTCAGTAATGTATAAAGCTGAATTATTTAGCACACTGGACTCTGTGTGTGTGTGTGTGTGTGTGTGTGTGTGTGTGTGTGTGTGTGTGTGTATATATACATACATGTATGTACATATATACACACAGTCGGCGCTCGACTTACGAAATTAATCCGTTCCAGCGCCTTTTTCGTAACGTGGGAGGTTCGTCAGTAGGGGTCGCATTTTACATGTTAAACGCCTGATTCATTTTAAGGCTCCAAAGACAACCCCATAAACCCTTTAAAAATGATAAAAGTACACCAATTTTGTATGAAATATGTGTTAAAAGTAAAAGAAAATTATTTATTAAACCATTTAAACATTTTATTAACATATTTATGAATTAAACCATTCTTAAACATTTTTTATTAACACACACACACACACACACACACACACACCTGTCTCTCTCTCTCTCTCCCACTCTCTCACACACAGACACACATACGCATTAAATGTGTACTGTATACACATTAAATGTTTAATGTAGCACTGCGGGCCACGCCCATGAGATGTGGAATTCAAAGCGCATTCCCTGCTTGACAGATCGGAGGTCCAAACTCAACTTTAATTTGATTCCTTGCAGGATCGGAATTCCAGATGAGCTCAAATGCGCCACATTTATTAAACATTTACTGAATTAAACAACTTAAAAAACTAAACTAAAAACTAAAGAGTTAAGCTTCCTTCTCTCTCTCTCTCTCTCTCTCTCTCTCTCTCTCTCTGTCTCACTCTCTCTCTCTCTCTCTCACACACACACACACACACACACACACACACACACACACACACACACACGCACAAGGACGGGATGTTTTATTTAAAGCGGAATTACAGTACGTGTTTGAAAGACGTCCTCACTGTATTTCAGTGATTTCATATATATATATATATATGTATATGTATATATATATATATATATATATATATGTATATATATATATATATGTATACATGTATATGTATGTATATGTATATATGTATGTATATATGTGTATATGTATATATGTATGTATATATGTGTATATGTATATATATGTATATATGTATATGTATATATATGTGTATATGTATATGTATGTATATATATGTATATATGTATATGTATATATATGTGTGTGTATATATACTGTATATGTGTGTATATACTGCATATATATGTTTATATATATGTATATATGTGTGTGTGTGTGTGTGTGTGTGTGTGTGTGTGAGAGAGAGAGAGAGGGAGCGAGAGAGAGAGAGAGAGAGAGAGAGAGAGAACCGGTAGCACTGCTCCAGTTTACATGCTGTACACCTTTGCTGTAGGTACAAGAGACGCGTTCAGCTCTCATTTGCATGCCAGTGCTGTTAGTTTCACTGACACTCGATTTATTGTAGTTTGTCCAGAGATACAGCTTTAAATGATTCCAAATTTCCATTATATAATAACATGAGGAATTTTCCCCAAAGGAGTAATTAATGTGCAGTGGTTTACAAGATTAATTAAGTCCTTTAACATCTGTACACAATACGTACATACAACACATACAGTTCAAGCTGTGGGATGTAGATGGGGCAATTGCAAACTGTGACTCTAGTTGCTTATCCTGTATTTTTATAAACAGCTTTTCGACATATACCACAGCTTAGTAGTATAATTCATTCATTTTCTGAACTGCTTAATCCTAAATAGGGTCTCAGGGAGATGGGTGCCAATCTCTGGACAGCTTGCCAGGCCATCGCAGGGATAGCATAATTTATCGCAAAAAAAAATTATAAAAATAATAATTTAGGGACTTCAAGCATGCAGCATTTTACAACATGTTAAACTTGAGTTACATTCCTGTGGACCTTCATAGATTCTAAGCACGAGTTATTTAATATAAAAAGTGAAAGACATAGCTCAGATAGTTTTCAAGGTGTTGCTGTTTTAAAAACACAGTACACAATGTTAGAAAAAGCGCCCCCCCCACCCACACACACACCTTTGTCCCTAGTGACAGTACAAACATTTATACATTTCATATTAAGAAATCCCCTTTATTATGAAATATATGGTTATAGTAACAAAAGTTGTTATAATGCTTTCTAGCTTGACCATTTATGTGCTCGAGGCTGTGCTCATGTTTTATAGCACGTTTTATGAGATGCACTTCGTTAAAACCTCCATATATTACATAGCAGCCACACAAAATACTATTCTCTGATTTGGATCACTTTGTAAGCACAATAGCTCCCCTAGCATTTTATAGCATTCCAGCTTAACCCTTTAACGCCCAGCAGGACCATATGGTCCTCTTTCAAAAAAATACTAAGAACAACTAGACGCATTCTGTACTTGTTGTGGCGTCACTTGATGCAACACAGATTGGTTCCACGTGCCTCAATCAGCTGTGATACGACCATGAGTGTGCAGGATTATAGTGTTCACTAATTTGTGTTATTATTTGTTATTATTATGTTGTTATTATTACTATTATTAGTGTTATTATAATTTTGTTGAAAGAAATGTGTTTGGGGTGTTTCCTTAGGCCTTTTCGGAAAAACTAGTGATAAATGTTTTTTAACTGCAAAAAATAATTTGGATTGTAAAGGATTAAATCACAATTACATGACATGCTTAGTTTCTTGAAGTTGCTTGAGCGTGTGTGTTGCTTTACGTATGTTTTCTGAGGCAATATTAGAAAACATGTTCTGGCAGTCATCAGAATGATTACACCATAATATCTCATAAAGCATGTCAGTCTCATGCTGTCTTATTTTCCGAACCGCCTGCAATCCCATTAAATGATAAATTTTGAACAGCCAATTAGATGAATATATATGTCTTAGGACTGTGGGATTGAATGAGAATATACCGGGAGGAAGCCCACACATGCACGGGGAGAACAGCCGAGTACAGCGCTTGAACCCAGGAATTTCTTGTCGGGAGGCGGACATGTTAACCACCGCACTACTCTGCAGACAAACGAACATAAGCAGACTTAGTAAATCATATATGCCTTTAGTATTACATTTTTTTGGTATACCATGATCCCTCTCTACTTAGTGCTTCAGTTTCTACGGCTTCAGTGCATTGCGGGTTTTTCAAAAATATTCATCGAAAAATAAGGAAAAGGTTCAGAAAAATGCCACAAAACAAGGCCAATTATGCACAAAAAAAAAAAAAACCCCAAACAAACAAAAACAACAAAACAACCCAACAAAACTACTTACATTTTCATGTGAGGTGCGCATCTCTGTGTGTGTGTGTATTTCTGTTTTTTATATGTTATCCATTAGTTTTAAATGTTTAATTGTTATGCATTGAAAATGCATTTATTGAGATTATATACATAACCATGTACATATACGTCAGTCAGGAGGGTCGATCCTACGTCGCGGAAATCGGTGGTCGGGGGGCATCTCGGTCCCCATTAACCGCGGAAAGTGAGGGATCCCTGTACTGGATACATATTAAAAGTCTTACGTATCTATCTGTTTATATTCATACAACTGTCATATAAATAAGCTTACATGTCAAGAGTTGCATAAATAATGTATTTCATTTCAACTAAATAATAGTGATCAGTACAACACTGCCTTTTCATTTGGTGCTGGAAACGAGCCAGTACCGCTGACTGAGAACCTTCTCTTTTTTTTCCATTGGGAAAGTGTGTGGCAACGCCAGATCAGGCATTGAAGTTTCAATGCATGTATTTTGATGACTGACAGAGACCAGACACGTGCTAACGGCATGAATTCCACGCCAGCGTGCACCTCTGTTCTGTACAGCACGGCCCTCTCTACATCTAACAAAGACCCAGTCATTGTTTATTGTCTTCGGTGGCAAAAGTGATGAAAGTTTCCTTGCTATGAGTGAAAAGAAACCTTTGTAAGCGCCGCGTCACTAATTCCAGACCTGTCAGCGCTTGCTGATATTGTGTCCTTACACTGTAATGAAACCGCATCTGTACAGTAACAACTCTGTAATCATCTTGTATTAGAGGCTGTTTTATCCATGCTCTATAGGACATGAATGGTGTACCGATAAAGACCTGCCTTTCACCGAAAGTTCTGAGAAAATACATGTTTGGCCCACGGATGGTTGTGTTTTGGCCGGTGCAACTCCAGACCACCGATTAGAAATTGAAGGGCTTCTTTTATTTTTCTGCACAGGAGCAGAAGCTCCCTCCGAGCCGAACGTGGTGACTGCTGCCAGCTGGAACATTTCCAGAGAAGTACAGAAAGGTGAGTATGTCTACCATGCTGTATTTGTTTGGATTGTTCCTCCTCCCATTGGCGTGGGCCTGAGGGACAGAAATCGCAGGATGTTTTGTCTGCAGAATGAACTCTGTTTTGATCGCTGAAGGAGACAGCATTCATACCTGCAGCATGTCAGCTACGAGACTAAATTGTAAAGGAGACCTATTGTGTAACTGAGGCTTGCTGTGCTTGTGTGTGTGTGTGTGTGTGTGTGTGTGTGTGTGTGTGTGTGTGTGTGTGTGTGTGTGTGTGTACTTTTTGGGATTTTCCATAGTTTTATAATTAATATCGGGACAATTTCTTTGCTCCGTGTTAATCTTGCTAAGGAAATTGAAAAATGAATCCACGCCAGCCTCTCCAAGGCCCTGATTCTCCTGCTTCTTCTTTTCCTTTCGGCTGTTCCCTTCAGGGGTCGCCACAGCGAATCATCTGCCTCCATCTCCCCCTATCCTTTGCATCTTCTTCTCTTACACCAACGACCTTCATGTCCTCCTTCACCACATCCATGAATCGTCTCTTTGGTCTTCCTCTAGGCCTTTTGCCTGGTAGTTCCAGCCTCAGCATCCTATTACCAATATACTCACTATCCCTCCTCTGTACATGTCCAAACCATCTCAGTCTAGCCGCTCTGACTTTGTCTCCAAAACGTCTTACATGTGCTGTCCCTCTGATGTGCCCTGATTCTTCTGTTAGTCTCTTAAAATCCTTTTTGTGTCCTCTGCTTCAGCTCGATTTAATTAAATGAAGGAAATGTCCTCTTTTGAATCATTTTTTTTTAGCTTAATTATTCTGAAAACATGGCAGTCTTAAAGTATTTCAAGGTTTTTCTGAATGTTGCTAACATCAGATTTCTTCTTTTCATCCAAGTTTTATAATTTTATATACAGTTGCTAAGGCGCAGGCCCATCAATTGGTTCTGTTGAAAAGAAATGTTCTGTTAGTGATTAGCCAAAAGTTGTTGCTCAAAAGCCAAAATCAATTTCAGAACACACGGGGGGGGAAAATGAGACTTTTTAGTACTACATAAATTCTGTTTAATTGTGTAATATTGATCAAATTGATAGAATCGTGTTGCCACTGATCATTTCTTTGGTCCTCTGGCTGATGCTAAGCTGATGTTTCTGTATGAATTTCATTCATTCATATTCTGTAACCACTTAATCCTAATTAGGGTCACAGGGAGGCTGGCACCCATCCCAGCTGACTCCGGGCAAGGGTAGAGTGCACTCTGGACGACTCGCCAGGCCATCGTAGGGCAGAAACACGCTGACGGCTATGCAGCTACTCTTGTCGAAAGTCAGCAATGGTTCTTTTACATGAATATCTCACGTAGACAGTGAGAGACGGTCGGCCTTTGATAACCCAGTTAGCTGCACTGGGGGGACAGTGACAACCCATTGAGAGTGGGGCGTAAACCCCCAACCTTGGGATCAGTGATCCAGCACCTTTACCACCAGGCCACCACTGGCCTGTATGAAGTTCAGCGCTTGCTTATATTGTGTCCTGAAACTGAAATGAAATCCCATCTGTGCAGGAAATAAATATGAAAGCATCATGTTTTAGAGGCTATTTTCTCCCTGCTGTACTGAACATGAATGGCGTGCCGATAAAGACCGGCCTTTCACCGAAAGTTCTGAGAAGCCGCACGATCAGACCACAAACAGTTTTTTATGAACCAAAGATTCTTGCTCAAAATTGATAGGACCGCTGATATTACCGTATGAGTTTCTGTGCACTGCGACGTTTCTAAAGTAAAGAAACACCATCATTCATAGTATTCAGATTAATCGTGATACCTCACAGCATTAATCTGAATCTACAACATCAGTTGCCTTACATTGTGGATTATATTTAACAGTCTGAAGAAAGCTGATACAAGGCCCAGATCGACCTGAGCAGGGATGCTGTTGAGTCCTTGCCTCTGCTGGTGAATTCTACAATCACTCTGAGTGGCTAAATCCACTCTCAGATTGACCCACAATACTTTTACTCCTTGTGGTTGCACGCTAGCCATTTGTACAAACATTTTATATACTGTAATCTAATTAAAAAAAATTATATTAATATATACATAAGTTTATTTAAGTGAGTTTCACAGATAAAAGCCTGGAATAAGGGACGTCTATTTACTATTGATTCAGAAGTACAGTCACTATCCGAGTTACGACCTAGATCGGTTCCGACCAACCAGTCGTAAGTCGGATTGGTCGTAAGTTGGATATTTAACCGAATGGAACCGAAGCCACCCAGCACTCGCCATGAATTCATGTGAAGCGTATTCTTCACCTGCATGCGAAATAAACTTGTAGCTTTACTTTGCACCGCTCGCAACATCACGTTCACATTTCTTTGCCTATTATCTTCCAACCACGTGTATAGCAAATTTTCCATTTCTGCAATCGGTACTTCACGCTGTTTTGTGATGATAGTTAACTTAATTGGGGCTGCTGCTTTCACTACTTCTTTGATGCACTTATTGTCCTTCAAAATTGTAGACACCGTGTAGTGGGAGAGATGGATATCTCACTTTCACTTTCATCTCCGTCTCCAACGACAGTGCCTTCCTTGCTTTCTTGGTAGAATCGCCATCTGATGACTCGGACTTCCTCTTGGGGGCCATGGTAACGGTGTACAGTAAATGAATGTAAAATTGTACTGGAATAGAGATGTTACTGCAACGGTGTCTCGTCACTGAGTGTAGTGATAGAGTGCTGTGAGTGTGACATGCTGGGATGCTGCGCTGCCAGACATATACAGTAAACTCATAATAGGCATCTGCTAGACGTGGTCGTAAGTACGGGTGGTCATAACTCGCGCAAGTCGTAATTCGGATAGTGAGTGTATATTCTTATGTTGGTATGTGTTTCTTTTGGGCTGTGCGGATTTCTTCTCACCTTTCAAGAGTGTATCAGTAGATGGATTGGTGTTTCCAGATGTCATGGTTTCTTCCAGTGTTCCCAGATCTTCTGTGATCATGACCAAGTAGTTACTATCGTTAAATGAATCAATGACAAAGCTGAAAATATGAAAATAATGTTCAGAAATGATTTACACGTCTCTGGGTAAAATTATGGAGATGATGGATAATGACCTCATAACTTTCTACCTATGAGCTCATTTTCGCTTTATTGGATCTATCGTTTTGAATCCACTTGACTACCCAGCTGACAGCCAGTTTTCTTTTTTTTTTGGCTCAGAATTATTAAAATAGTCTCATTACAGACAGTTTCACCTTACCTGGTAAATTTAAAAAAATTGAGGCAAGCCAAGGAAACAAAATGAGCTTATCGACACTGCGATAAACGCAGTGACGAGCAGTCCTTAACATTGTTGTGTTTAATATTTAATGGAACGGCTGCAACCTTTCCAGAGAGAAAGCTTGCGTCTCTATATTAAAACATTTGAGTTAAATATTTGGCTCCATTCCTGCCTCATACCTGGTAGAGTCTTGTTCTTGCGGGGAACAGTCCATCATGTTGACTTATGAAAACTTTCTTGCTAAAATCTGTATTTGCTGCTCTTTTTAACATCCAGAACATCATAACACTGTACACTTCTGTCCAAATATTTCATGACCCAATACCTGCAGGTTGCCTGCTCTTTACTCAAACAGTACACCCGTGCCAGTAATCTGACACACTTCATGTTGAATAAGCAGGATGGCTCTGAACACAGCAGGATCATGGGAAGAAATGTGCACCGGAGAAGTCATTGCTTTCTTGGCCTTGCTATTGCAAAAAGATTTATGGGTTTCAAAACAAACAGAAAATTTTAAATACCGCTCTATTCAAAATTATATAATACATTAAAGGCCCATGAACTTTAATAAACCTGAAGAAAGGCTTTTTCCTCTGAACACAAGAATCAGCTGCAGACCATTGAGTAAGACTTTACATTGAGTGGTGTTTAGTGTCTACATGGATTTTAGTTATATACACAGAGACTATAAAGGTGTGTAAAAATAAGTAATATATATATATATATATATATATATTAATCAACCACATCTACCCCACTGACTGTGAACCATATCAACCCATCTACTCTGCCCTCAGATACATATACACTTGAATATAGGCCAGCCTACAAAGTTGTTCCCTTCTTTTCTTTTATTGTTTATTAATTTATACTATTTATGTATCTATTTATTTATTTACTTATATAATATATATGTCTGTGTGTATGTTTGTATATGTATCTATTTTTGCACCCCCTACTGATGGTACCTCAAGAGCCTGTAACAGTGAATTTCTCCATTGTGAGATTAATAAAGCTGTATCATATCTTATATTATATATATATATATATATATATATATATATATATGTAACTGCAATAGTTGTGGTATAACATGCTGTGCTATTTTAGCCCTTTACTACGCTTCTTCTTAGAGGTATTTTTTTTACCATAAAGATTCATTTTAATGTCATGTTTTCATTATCTTTTTTTTTTCAATAATGTTTTGTTGTATAAGTGGATAGTCTGTTCAAAAGAAAAACAAAATATATCTCGGGATATGGAAGAATTGGAAAATTGGGCATGCATTTGTTATATATTTGTCAGTTATATAGCGTGTTACCCTTGTGTTAAGACGTCGTCTTTGTGATCTTTGTGTTTACACTGTTTTGCGGACTTTTGTAACCCAAAGCAAATATGGTTGGTCAGAAGTGTAAGCCTACTAGCATGGGTTCAAGTCTCATACACAGAGATGAATTCACTATCTGCTCAGATTGGCACAATCTAATGCATACTCGGTTAAGCAAAGAGAGTTGTAATATGAATGAAAACCCGAATGCACAAATTATAGAACAATTGCAGATAGTTATTATCTTTTAGCAGAATCCTAAGAGTGTATACTTATTTTTATATTAATATTCATTAGGATTTGTACTTGTTCTTTGTATGCATCTCTTGAATAAAGTTTACTTACTTACTTACGCATAAGAAAGAACTCTCCGCTTTACTGGGATTTACATCAGTGTAGACTGTGTTCTAAACGAGTTCAACGGCACCCTTGTGCACTTGAAAGACCAGAAGTCTGTATAACCCACAGCAAGTACACTACTTTTGCAAGTACACTACTTTCGGTATTGAGCGTTTCATATATTGTAAGCATTGATTGGCTGTTTTAAGCTTCATATAAAGTAACTCGGTATAAATAAGTGACTTATTTGAAATGAATGTTGATATTATTTGATATATTTGATATTATTTTACAATGTTATGTTTATAATAATTGATTTTGGGGTGTTTTATGAGATACGGTAATGGTATTTATGGATGTATAGTACAGTATAAGCGTCATACGTCACTGTAACAACTTACGTTCACTTTCAACTTACGTTTTGCCATCCAGAACCAATTAAAAACGTAAGTCGGGGAGCGTCTGTATACATATATACATACACACATGTATATTCATTCATTCATTCATTCATTGTCTGAACCGTTTAATCCTGATTAGGGTCATGGGGAGGCTGGCACCCATCTCAACCAACTCTGGGCGAGGGCAGAGTACACCTCGGCCAGCTCGCCAGGCCATCGCAGGGAGGAAACACGTTGACAGCTACGCAGCTACTCTTGACAAAAGTCAGCAATGGTCCTTTTACATGAACCTCACACTATAGACAGTGAGAGACATGGTCGGCCTTTGATAACCCAGTTAGCTGCACTGGGGGGGACAGTGACAACTCATTGAGAGTGGGGCTTGAACCCCAAACCTTAGGATCAGTGATCCAGCACCTTTTACCACCAGGCCATCACTGCGTACATATCTACATATAAGAAATTGTGTCTAAATGTTTGATACACTAGCCTACCAAAAAAGGCACAACCTGAATTACATGCACAAATAGTTAAGAACCCTTTGTTACACTGGATAATTATTGCAGTGTTAAAGGTCTCAGCTGGCAAAATGTTACTTAACATTAACTGAGGCAGTGAGTAGCTTCTCACTCCCAAAACCACCATGTTGGAAGATTTCCACACGGCCCTGGAGAAGATTTCATTATATTTTAAAAAAGTTAAATTATACTAAAGAAATAGCTAAAATCACTAAGATTGGGTTAATGATTAAAAGTTGGACGGATAGTGCTGTCCCTTCAACTTTACTCAACAATGTGGTCAGTGAAAAGTCATGACTGACTATCAACTGAGATCATGTAAACACTCAGTCAAGTTGAACTTAAGAAACAAAAGGATCAGTAGAAATAATGGTTTATTTCATAGTGAAAGAAACAGCACTTTCCCACATAATCTGACAAGAATGCTCAGAACTGGGATTCAACAGCTGTGTGACCAGGAAAACAACTTCTTAATAATCAGATCACAAAGCTTCAGTTTACGAGCAAGAATAAAGACTCTGGAGCGACGGAAAAGGGTCATGTGATATGATGAGTTTAGTTTTTGCCCATTTCAGAGTCATGAGCTTGTCAAGGTAAGAATGGAAGCTCATGATGCGATGTAGCCACCATGAATAGTGGTCACTGCACAAGCAGTGGCAGGGGCAGTGGTGGGTCAGCGGATAAGGCTCTGGATAACTCATCAGAAAGTCAGCGGTTCAAGTCCTAGTCCCACCAATCTGCCACTTTTGAGCCCCTGAGGAAGGCCAATAACTCTCATGGGCTCACTTGTATGAATAGGATAACACATGTCTCCTGCCATAAATGTAAATCTGGGCTTGCTTCAGCTAATCAAGTTGATGCTCAGCAACTTTACCCTAAATCAATTATTATAAACATAACATTGTTAAATAATATCAAATATATCAAATAATGTCAACATTAATTTCAAATAAATTAAATTCAAGAAAAATAAATTCAAATAGATAAATTTTAATCAAATTCACTCATCCAATATCAAATACAGTATCAAATATAACCTTTAACGTGCTCTATGATGAGATCTTTCTGCATGTAAATGGTTCCGATGGTCGACGGAGCCATTTGGAAGAAATCTGCAACATTCACATGTTTTTCACCAGCATCAATTTTCTTGATAATAGCCATCTTTGTTTCTAACGAGATGGCTTGCCGCTTTTTCTGATTATCACTTTCACTACTCGGCTTACGCTTCTGACCAGCCATATTTACTTTGAGTTACAAAAGTCCGCAAAACAGTGTAAGCACAAAGATCACAGAGATGACATCTTAACACAAGGGTAACACACGGTGAACTGGGAAGAAGGAGGGGTACGTTCAGTCTGTCGTTTGTAAACAATGGACGCAGCGTCATGCATAAGTAGCGTACTACGTCAGCGTACTACGTAGGTACGTCTCGTACTACAGAGAGCACGCTAAACTCAAAATTTGACTTTTTTTTTTGTTTAATGTAAAATCAAAAAATACGTAAAGCGGGGAGTGTCTGTACACACATGTACAGACACGTGCGCACACAGATGCGCACACACACTCGGAAGCGCACCTCACATAAAAATGTAAGTAGTTTTGTGGGTTGTTTTTGTTTGTTTGTTTGGGGGGGGTTTTGGCCTTGTTTTGCAGCATTTTCCTTAACTTTCCCCCTATTTTTCCTTAATTTCCTTATTTTTTAATTTTTCGATGAATATTTTTAAAAAACATGCCACACATTCTAATTAGAAATTTTCCCGTGTTGCTTTCTATGACTGGGCTCTATGGGGTTAAAAATCTCTGTTACTTCCCAGAATAAACCAAACATGCTTGTCATTTAATAAGGCAGAATGCATTTTACTTTTTAATGGCTTAAATGCAGCTCACTGGGTTATCACGGCTGAGCCAGGTCTCTCACTGTCTGTGGAATTATTGTTAGTGTTCGTAAAGAATTGCTGAATTGCTGTCAGCCTGTTTCTGCCCCACAATGGCCTGCTGAGCTGTCCAGGGTGTCCTCACTGAGAGTCAGCTGAGATGGGCACCAGGTTCTCTGGATTAGGATTAAGCAGTTCAGAAAATGAATGGCGACAAATGATGCTTTAAGAATAATCCTCACATGTTCTTCTCATTTCCATTACTTTCCAGCCATTTCTTATAAATATGCCTTTTCATTTTTCCTGAGTGTAAGTCCATGTCTCTGAATCAGTGTGCATTCATTGTGCCCTGCAAAGGACTTGAGTCCTATCCAGGTCAAATTCCTGCCTCATGGAATGGCATTTGTGGGATATTCTCCGGGTCTGCTCCGAGTCTGAGCATGATAAAGCAGTTACTGAAGACGAATGCATGCATTTATTTCCACTTGTATAGTTAGAGCTATCAGTTTGTCAGATTGTCTGTATATTCTCTGTATATTTTCTGTATCACACATCTCCAAATGGTTGAACCTCATATGTGTGGGTGGGAAGTCAAGTTTAGCAGTGATACCAGTTCTTCTGGACATTTGTATGTTGTTATAAGAGAGCTGATGTTTGAACAAAGAAGATTAAGAGGTGGGGGTAGAGAAGAGATGTGCCCGGAAGGGCTAATTTCCCTTGGTAGCCTTGGACCATGCAAGTCTGGATGCAAACTGGAGAGGGATCAGGCTGCGGAGAAGAAGGGAGGGCTATTATTAAAACAGAATGTTTGATGATGACATGGATAGCAGTGACACCTTGTAATAATGGGAGGAAAATAAATCTACAGTCGGCCCTCTACTTACGAAAACCTCTGAATACGAAAAATCCAGTTTACGAAAAACATTTTCCTACATTTTCATCCTCTGCATACGAAATAACCTCTTCTTACGAAAAGCACCAAACGTGCCATTCAAAAATTCAAACACGCCATTCAAACATTAAAACGCGCCATTCAAACAACGCGCGAGTTGCCCTCTCATTGGTTGTCTCCCAACATCCTATGCCTCCCATTGGCCAGGAGGGAGCTGAACTGTACCCATTCCTGTACCCATACTTCCTGTTTGTCACACGCGTGCAGAGTTGAACAGGATTGTTGACTCGTAAGTTTTTTGAGAGTGATCATTGCAGTGTTATATTTCGTCATGGACCCCAAGAAAGTGATTTCCGGTGATACCAAAAAGAACAAGCGGGCTCCGCTATCAATCGAAGTGAACCAGGAGATAATAAAAAAAACGTAAGTGGAATGCGGTTGAGCGAAATCGTAAAGGAGTATGGCCGAAACCCCTCTACAATCGGGACGATATTGAGGCAGAAAGAGGCCTTAAAAGCAGAGATACAGTGACGGAGGCGATTATTTCGTAAAAAGCAACCGGCATATTTAAGGACCTCGTGAAGGAGGGTGGGGGTGAGGGTTCTTCAGACCAGCAACTCCCGGACTTTAAAGCGTCGCATGGGTGGTTCGAGAGATTTAAAAAAAGGTCTTTTCTTTTACTTTTAACACATATTTCATACAAAATTGGTGTACTTTTATATTTTTTAAAAGGTTTATGGGGTAGTCTTGGGAGCCTTGGAAAGAGTCACGCGTTTTACATGTAAAATGCGGTTCAATTTACGAAAAATGCAGGTTACGAAAAAGGCACTGGAACGGATTAATTTCGTAAGTAGAGGGCCGACTGTATTACTATTAAAAATATTGTGTAGATCCAGTGGTGTAGTTGTTAGGGTGCCACCCTCATGATTAGGAGGTTGGGTGTTCAAATCCCAGTTAGACCCCCACTGTGCTAAGACCCCTTGGCAAAGTTTTAACCACAAGTGTGCCTCTGTTCACCCAGCAGTATAAATGGGTACCAGTAAAAATATACTGGGAAAGCAACCTGCGATGGACTAGTGTTCCATCCAGGAGGAGTTGAATTCCTAGTCACTTCACGGTACGGAAACTGGGGATAAGCACCAGTACGATGAGCCACTATGGCTCGGGTGTAAAAAGCATAACGGACATTACCTATTAAATATATACAACTTCCCATTGTGATAACTTAGGTTGATGGTAATTTTTCTCTTGTTTCCTTTTATTGGAAGATGATTGGTGAGAGAGTACAATCACAGCGAGTATCGCCTTTGCAGTTTATAAAGAGCAACTTTAAATTTGAATGCTATTTTTAAAAATAATTTAATCTCGCTATTTAATCTTAATAGTTTAAATTGAATAGTGGAGCCTGATGGTGGACTAATATACCACTGTGGTGCACCCGTTTGACTAACTCCCCAAGGCATAAGCCATATTTTAGATAATGTCGCAATAAATCAGAGAGCAGTGGAAGCCTCGTGACAGTAGAAATACCAAAGCAAATGCTTGTGTCACATGTCGTTTAACCAGTGATTGGTTTCTTACGAAGAGAAAATTATTGAAAGGAACGAGAAGAGTAATATTGTGTATGTCACTGCACAGCTGTGGGCCCCGGGGGGCCTCTTACCTTGCCCCTAACCCTAATGGCCTCCCACTCAATATGCTTTCATTAATTTCCTCGTCAACTTACATTCCAGACATTACTCCAAAGTCTGCCTTCATTTTGGAGCAATGAAATGTCTCTGCGAAGGGGGGTAAAAAAAAAAAAAAAAAAAAAGTCGATGAATACCAGGATCATCATCCATGCAAGTGTAGTGAAGCAGAACACAATATAAGACAAGGTCCTGAGAATGACATTGTACTTTTGGATCACATGCTGAGAGAGGAATGGGGTTCCTTGAAGTGTGTCATCATACCAACATCACACAGGAGACAGGAAACCCCGGCAGCTGGAGCCTGTCGGATCAAGGCGAGCAAAACCGGGTCACAGCTGCGGGAAGCCTCGGGAAACCCCACGGAGTTCGGGATTAGAGTTTGGAACAACGCTGACGTTCTCTCCCTTAATGAAGGAACAAATCCCAGAGTTTTTATTCAGCTGTTGATTTAAGGTTCCCGTAGGCTGGTTGCTTTATGCGTTACCCGGCATTCATTTTAAACCCGATAACCTTACTGTGACCTTACCGTATATCCCATCAATAAACTCATCAGTCCTCTTTCACTCTCTTATTATTCCTCAGTTTTTGTTTTACTTGTGAGGATACGATTACCGGTGTTCTTTTTGCACAGATTCTAGTACAGCGTATGTTGTTGCAACCTTGAAAAATAGTCCGCAGATTCTTGGCGGCTGTTTCAGCTGCGAGATGTGAGTTTCTGTCCTTTTGTTACATGTAAAAGATATCTGAGTCTGGCTAATGTCTTCATTTTTGCCTGATATTTTTAACCTTGAGGTCACGTACTTATTCTAGTTATTCTAAGACATTGCACTGTACTTTATATTGCTCCAGTTTGCCAGTGTTTCCAATGTGTGCCTGATCCAGCAAAGGTTGGCTGTCATCTGTGCCAGCTAATTAATGTGAATATAAAAATCTTTTTCACTCTCCTGTCTGCTGGGAAATTATGAAAAACAAAAATTCTCACACTTAATCCAGATCTGTTCATCTGCAACAAAGAATGAAGCAAAAAATCAAAAGTATTAAATTATACAGTGGCACCTCACCGTACGAAATTAATCCATTCCAGCGCCTTTTTCATAACCTGGATTTTTTTGTAAATTGAGCTGCATTTTACATGTAACACGTGTGATTCGTTCCAAGGCTCCCAGTACTACCCCCTAAACCCTTTAAAATTATAAAAGCATACACGTGTGTGTGTGTGTGTGTGTGTGTGTGTGTGTGTGTGTGTGTGTGTGTGTGCGCGTCCACGCGTGTGTTGACCATGTCTTCTTAGCAGAGTTATAATCTTACAAATGTTTATGGAAGGTTAAAAGCCTGAGTCAAGAAATAAAGCCTGAAACAATAGTAACTCTGCCCTTTACACGAAAAGCATTATGGGAGATGCAGCTCCATAATAGCCAATGGGAGGGAGTTGCGTCATCCCTCCTAGCCAATGGGAGGCCAGCGGGGCGGGATGTTGGGAAATAGCCAACGGGAAGGAGCTGCGTCATCCCTTCTAGCCAATGTGAGGCCAGTGGGGCGGGATGTTTGAACGTCATTGATAGGAGACCAACTCATGCATTGTTTGAATGGCGTGTTTGAATGTTTGAATGGCGCGTTTGGCACGTTTCGTAAGGAGAACTTGTTTCATATACAGAGCCAAAAAATTTTGGAAACTGTTTTTTGTAACCTGGATTTTTTTGTTTGCTGGGACTATCGTAAGGTGAGGTACCACTGTATATGTTTTCTGTGGTCAATGACATCTTTCAACACTAGTTTCATCATCAGAGCAGTTTGTAGGTTAGTTTAGGATTTAAACATAAAGTATGTATTGTTTTTACTCCAAGGTCTTAGTGAAACCATTTGCTTACTCCTGGACATGAGTGTTAATAAAATGAGATGACTAAACATTCTCTCATTTTTTTCAAAGCCACTTGATACTAATTAGGGTCGCGGGGAGGCTCGTGCACATCTCGGCCAACTGTGGGTGAGGGTGGACTACACCCTGGCCAACCTGCCAGGCCAACGAAGGGTCAACACTCACACAACCATTCACACTCACACCTCGGGGTGATCTGGAGCAGCCAGTTAGCCGACTGTGCATATTTTTGGACTGTGGGATGAAACCGGAGTACCCGGAGGAACCCATGCAAGCGTAGAGAGAACATGCAAACTCTACACAGAAATGCCCAGGTTGGGAATCTTCTTGCTAGGAGGTGGGCATGGCCACCTTTTTTGTTTCTTTTCAATGTATGAATATATAATACAGGGATCCCTCACTTTTCACTGTTAATGGGGACCGAGACCGACCCCGTGACCAACGATTTCCGCGAAGTAGGATTGACCCCCCTGATTGACATATACGTACATGTATATGTGTCTATAATATCAATAAATACATATTCATCGCTATAAATGTTTATAATAATAATTAAACATTCAAAAATAATGCATAAGATGTAAATAAAATATAAATACACACACAAGCAGACACGTGCGCACACACTCAAAATACGCAGCTCACATAAAAATCGAAGTAGTTTTGTTGGGGGGTTTTGGGTTGGTTTTTTTGTTTGTTTGTTGGGGGGGGTTGTTTTGTTGTTTTCTTTGCATAATTGACCTTGTTTTGCTGCATTTTCCTTAATTTCCTTATTTTTTTATTTTTCAATTAATATTTTTGAAAAACCCACAATACACTGAAGCAGCAGAAACTGAAGCACGAAGTAGCGAAGGATCACTGCGGTATGTTTCTTCACACCTGATCTCAGATTTTTTTTCATGTTCTACAAATCACTGTTGAGCTTGCAAGTTATTGTATATGATCGTTCCTCCAGTCATGTGGTGCTGTTATGTTTATGAACAGACACACAAGAAAACAAGATATAAAACAGGAGAATAAGAGATGCTATGCCTGTGAGTGGAATGTTTTTGCCAGGGAATCGTTGTATACTGGGCCATAGTGAACTGGTGATGGAAGATAAAACACACAAGGTATTCACTAGTGAATGGGCATCTTTGAGGATTGAAAATATCTCAAAACTTTATGTAAACTTCCAGAATCTTGCCAAGCTCATGCTGACATGGAGTCCGCAGTTTGGTATTTCTCAGCATAATTAAATCTTGTATTAAAATAAAGAATGTTATCACCTTCTGATATTGTGTGTGTGTGTGTGTGTGTGTGTGTGTGTGTGTGTGTGTGTGTGTGTGTGTGTTTTTAATCACTTTCAAAATTATGTCACAGGTCGAGTTATGCTCAGAGCTTGGGGACTTTGGGGTTAAATGCAGATCACATTTTCATCTTCAAAACACTGGTAGAGGATTTATGCACAGCATCCTCCAGGATAAATAAAGTATTGTATTCTGATTCTGATTAAGGGACTGTATTGAGGTGAACGCTGGAACACAATAAGTGAAATAGAACATAGGAGGCACTTCAGGTTATCCCCATAGGTGCATATTAGAACACCATTGGTTGCATGCATAGTATCCAGCAAGATCAGTTTAATGGAGTTTGAGATTCCCAGGAGCATTAGACATGTTTCTGTTGTACGAGAAAGTAGTGATACAACCACTTAATATATTGTAAGGAATTCCTAAAGTCTTAAAGGCCAGTTAACAGTGGTTTCTTACACATAGGAAAGTTTATACAGGGATCTCTCACTTTCCGTGGTTAATGGGGACCGAGACCTGCCTCCCGCACGACCACCGATTTCCGTGAAGTAGGATCCCCCCCCCCACTATATAATATCAGTAAATACATATTCAACACTATAAATGCTTATAATAACAATTAAACATTCAAAAATAATGTATAAGATGTAAATAAAATATAAATACACACACACACACACACACACAGATGCGTACCTCACACTCTCTGTAACTCTGTAACCTGACACTCTCTGTAAATCTGATCAGATCTGCTGTGCTGTGCTTGAGAGGAACCAGTAGTTTAAACACGGGACATAATGATATTTATAATGTGATGATTATGGAGAGAGAGAGAAAGAGAGAAAGAGATAGAGAGAGAGAGAGGTTAAAAGTTTTCTAAGTGTTTAATTTCATGTCCCCCACTCCTATGAACTTTCCATCCGTGAGCCGGTAATGTGCGTGCGCTGCTCTCAGAGGTCAGCATGTCTTGCACCGTTCCAGCGACGCGCAGCCTGAAGCGTATGCACGGTCGCCGCGCACCTCCAGATCCTATACAGATAACTTCATTATCTGGGAACGGGGCCCGGTACCCAAGGCAATGGTGTGCCTTGGCGATGCTGAGTGGTTTTGATGTGCAGGATGATGTTTACTGCGGTGTCACGGGAGAAATGCTGTCATTAACAATGATTTGTGATGGTCATGATTTAACACCAAGTCTTTAAAGCTTCAGGTGCGCGGGCAGCAGGTTGAGTCAAGTGGGGTCAATGTGGGGCTGAGTGAGACACAAACCATGAATCATATTGGGAAATGATTCACAAATAATCCACCAATCAAACAGAATTATCTAGGAAGCATTACACACACTTCGGCTGAATAAATAAATAAATCAGATTACAGTATCTTCATGTCGAAGTTCGATTATAGTTCTCAAGTGCTCCTTCCAAGGGCAACCAGAAGGTGATCAGTTTAATTGTCCAGTTGTTGTATCGCCTGTGTGTGTGTGTGTGTGTGTGTGTGTGTGTGTGTGTGTGAGAGAGAGAGAGAGAATATGCTTTCAATTAGACTTCAATTAAAGCATCAATTAGAGCATTACATAGTGCAGTCAGTTATGTAATCACTCAGAGAGAGAGAGAGAGACAGAGAGAGAGAGAGAGAGAGAGAGAGATTGTTTACAGTACAAACTCATATAGGTTACTTATACAAGGTTTAAACATGCGTTCCCCTCTAAAGAATGCCCTGTAACAATTTACAAACAAATTCATCTAACAAACAGCCGTCTGGAACCTAACTCGTTCGGAAGCTGGGGAGCATCTGTATATATATATATATATATGTGTGTGTGTGTGTGTGTGTGTGTGTGTGTATATATGTATATATATATGTATGTATGTATGTATGTATATATATATATCTTCTTCTTTTACTTTCGGCTGCTCCCTTCAGGGGTCGCCACAGCAAATCATCCGCCTCCACCTCACCCTGTCCTCCGCATCTTCTTTTCTGACTCCAACGACCTTCATGTCTTCCTTCACCACATCCATAAATCTCTTCTTCGGTCTTCCTCGAGGCCTTCTGCCTGGTAGTTCCAACCTCAGCATCCTACTGCCAATATACTCACTATCCCTCCTCTGTACATGTCCAAACCATCTCAATCTAGCCTCTCTGACTTTGTCTCCAAAACATCTTACGTGGGCTGTCCCTCTGATATACTCATTTTTGATCCTATCCATCCTCGTTACTCCCAGGAGAACCTCAACATTTTCATCTCCACTACCTCGAGCTCTGTCTCCTGCCTTTTCCTCAGAGCCACTGTTTCTAAGCCATACAACATCGCTGGCCTCACCACCATCTTGTACACTTTTCCCTTCATTCTTGCTGACACTCTCCTATCGCACATCACACCGGATACTTTTCTCCAACCATTCCAGCCTGCCTGCACACGCTTCTTCACCTCTTTTCCACACTCTCCATTGCTCTGGATTGTTGAGCCTAAGTACTTAAAATCCTCCACCTTCGTTATCTCTGCTCCCTGTAACATCACTGTTCCTCCTGGGTCCTTCTCATTCACACACATGTATTCTGATTTTCTGAGGCTAACCTTCATTCCTCTCCTTTCCAGGGCATACCTCCACCTCTCTAGATTTTCCTGCACTTGTTCTCTGCTCTCACTACAGATCACGATGTCATCTGCAAACATCATAGTCCATGGAGATTCTTGTCTCACCTCGTCTGTCAGCCTGTCCATCACCATAGCAAACAAGAAGGGCTCAGAGCTGACCCTTGATGCAGTCCCACCTCCACCTTGAATTCGTCGGTCACACCGACAGCACACCTCACCACTGTCTTACATCTCTCATACATGTCCTGCACCACTCTAACATACTTCTCTGCCACTCCAGACTTCCTCATGCAATACCACAGTTCTTCTCTTGGCACCCTGTCATATGCTTTTTCCAGATCCACAAAGGCACAATGTAGCTCCCTCTGACCTTCTCTGTACTTCTCTATTAACATCCTCAAGGCAAACATTGCATCTGTGGTGCTCTTTCTTGGCATGAATCCAAACTGTTGTTCACAAATGCTGACCTCTGCCCTTAGTCTACTTTCCACTATTCTTTCCCATAACTTCATCGTATGGCTCATCAACTTTATCCCTCTGTAGTTGCTGCAACTCTGCACGTCTCCCTTGTTCTTAAAAATGGGCACCAGCACACTTCTCCTCCACTCCTCCGGCATCTGCTCACTCTCTAGTACCTTGTTGAATGTTCTTGTCAGAAAATCTACTGCTACCTCTCCTAGACACTTCCATACCTCCACAGGTATATCATCGGGACCAACTGCCTTTCCATTCTTCATCCTCTTCAATGCCCTTCTCACTTCACCCTTACTGATCTTTGCTACATCCTGCTCCTCAATGGTTACCTCTTCTACTCTTTTTTCTCTCTCATTTTCCTCATTCATCAGCTCTTCAAAATACTCTTTCCATCTTCCCAGCACACTTCTGTCATTAGTCCCTCTCTGTCCTTTATCAATCTAACTTGCTGCACGTCCTTCCCATCTCTATTTCTCTGCTGTGCCAACCTGTATAGATCATTTTCTCCCTCTTTACTATCCAACCTATCATACAAGTCATCATACGCCCTCTGTTTGGCCTTAGCCACTGCTACTTTCGCCTTACGCTGTGTCTCCCTGTACTTCTGTTTACTCTCTTCGGTCCTCTCAATGTCCCACTTCTTCTTGGCTAACCTTTTCCTTTGTACACACTCCTGCACTTCCTCATTCCACCACCAAGTCTCCTTATCTACTTTCCTTCCAGAGGACACACCAAGTACTCTCCTACCTGTGTCCCTGATCACATTTGCTGTGGTTGTCCAGTCATTTGGAAGCACTTCCTGGCCACCCAAAGCCTGTTTCAACTCCTCCTTGAAGACAACACGACACTCTTCCTTTTTCAGCTTCCACCACTTTGTCTTCTGCTCTGCCTTTGCCTTTTCACCTTTCTCACCATCAGAGTCATCCTGCACACCACCATCCTATGCTGTTTGGCAACGCTCTCACCCACGATGACTTTGCAGTCACTGACTTCCTTCAAATTACATCGCCTACACAAGATGTAGTCTACCTGTGTGCGCCTACCTCCGCTTTCATAAGTCACCCTATGCTCCTGTTTCTTCTCAAAGAAAGTATTCACCACAGCCATTTCCATCCTTTTTGCAAAATCTATCAACATCTGTCCTTCTGCGTTCCTGTCCTGGATACCAAACCTGCCCATCACTTCCTCGTCCCCTCTGTTGCCTGCCCCAACATGTCCATTGAAGTCTGCACCTATGACCACTCTTTCACCTCTGGGGTACTCTGCATCACTTCATCTAAGTCACTCCAGAATCTCTCCTTCTCTTCTAGCTCACATCCTGCCTGTGGGGCATAAGCACTAACAACATTGAGCATTACACCTTCAATTTCTAACTTGAGATTCATCACTCTGTCTGACACTCTTTTCACTTTTAGAACATTCCTGACAAACTCCTCCTTCAAGATGACTCCGACTCCATTTCTCTTCCCATCCACACCGTGATAAAATAGCTTAAACCCTGCTCCTAAGCTTTTAGCTTTGCTACCTTTCCACCTGGTCTCCTGAACACACAGTATGTCCACCTTCCTCCTCTGCATCATGTCAACCAGCTCTCTACCTTTTCTGTGCATAGTTCCAACATTCAAAGTCCCCACTCTCAGTCCTAGACTCATGCCTTTCCTCTTCTCTCTCTGCCTACGGACACGCCTCCCACCTCTCCTTCTTCGACGTCTTCGACCAACAGTAGTCCAATTTCCATCAGCACCCTGTTGATTGACAGCACTGATGGCGGTCGTTGTTAACCCGGGCCTCGACCGATCCGGTATGGAGGTAATACTTTTGATTTGCATCATCAATAATTGGCATTGGTTTTACGTCGGATGCCCTTCCTGACACAACCCTCTGCATTTCTCCGGGCTTGGGACCGGCATGAGGGGGAGAGACACTGGTTAGTGCCCCCCCACCTCATGGCTGCATTGTATGTATATATATATATATATGTGTGTGTGTGTGTGTGTGTGTGTGTGTGTGTATATATATATATATATATATATATATATATATATATATAGAGAGAGAGAGAGAGAGAGAGAGAGAGAGAGGATTTTCTGAGAAGATCCTTCCGTAGGAGAGTGCTCAATATTTTTTGGTAGAGCAAATAACAATAAAAATAAAAGGACAGGACAAAGACTTTCTATTGAAACTCCATTTATCATAATAATCGTGATAAATGGAGTTTCAATAGAAGTCTTTGTCCTGTCCTTTTATTTTTATTTTATATATATATATATAAAATAGGAATTTTCTGAGTCGATCCTCCCGTGTGAGAGTGCTTAATACTTTTTCGTAGATCATCTGTCGACCATTGGAACCATTTACAAGCAGAACGATCGCATCATAGAGAATGTTAAAGGTTATATTTGATACTGTATTTGATATTTGATGAGTGAATTTGATTAAAATTTATCTATTTCAAATTATTTTGCTTGAATATAATTTATTTGAAATTACTGTTGATATTATTTGATATATTTGATATTATTTTACAATGTAATGTTTATAATAATTGATTTAGGGGTGTTTTTTAGTATTTATGGACGTATAGTACAGTCATACGTCACTGCAACATACAGTAACAACTTACGTTTTTTTTTTCACCTTACGTTCGGCCGTCCGGAACCGAACTAAAACGTAAGTTGGGGAGCGTCTGTACATACACGGTGATCACAGTGATCCATATGTACACAGTGATATGTGTGTGTGTGTGTGTGTGTGTGTGTGTGTGTGTGTGTGTGTGTGTGTCCTCCAAACACACTGAGGGAAAAAATAATTGTATAACCAAGCAAAAATGAAATCCCCAGGCTTGTTAAAAAATTGGACGATGTTAGCGATCTGCCGTACTGTACAGTTTTACACAGACCTGATAACATATGGCATTCTTTCTGTGTTAACTGCAGGGCAGTCTTCAATTATTGTGCACCAAAATTATATGTGCTGCAGAACTCGTTCCCATTTCCTTGTGCTCTGTTCACTCTCACTCACTCATCTCTGCTTGTGTTTTTTCCCCAGACCACTTCATCCGACTCGATGCTCCCATGAACAACATCACCACATCCCTGGGCCAGACTGCTGAGCTGCACTGCCATGTGTCTGGAAATCCGCTGCCCACTGTGCGATGGCTCAAGAATGATGCTCCAGTGACTCCAGAGGCACGTCGTGTTTCCTACAAACAGACTCCATACGGTTCTCGACTGCGCATTCGTAATTTGGACACCACAGACACAGGCTACTTCCAGTGTGTGGCCGTCAACAGCTATGGCACCGTCTCCACTACAGGAATCCTCTTTGTGAAATTCGGTAAGTGTGTCGTGGAGCCAATCACTAATGATCCATAGCGATGTATTACAAACATGGAGTATCACAATCTACCTTTTCTAGTTAATTTACAAATGTTTTCTTATGCTGTTGATTTGTCTCTGTTGGCAACTTTAATGAGGTAATGTATTATTTATGAGCATAATTTTTTCCATCATTTTGTCAATAAACAAATATGTCTCAGCACATTAAAAAAATAAAAGCCAGAGCAAGATTTTGGAGTTGGATGAAGTGAAATGAGGTCAGAATGGTTATTCTGCACCATACTGTGCCAGTTCTCCACATTGGCAGCCTGCATTGATGAGAGGCTGAGGCTCTGTGCGTGGTTTGGTTCCGATGTGCTGTTTAAAAAAAAAAAAAAAAAAAAAACTTTTTTTTTTTTTTTTGAGAAGTCCTGTTCTTTCTTCTCCAGATCCGCTGCCAACCCCCCAGTCTGGAAAGCCTTCACCGTAAGTCTGTTTTCTTCTTCTTTACCTTGTATCACATCCAAGCACCTTCATTACTGACCATTAACCACAGCAGTAGAAAAGGAAAAAAAAGAAACACTGCTTACCTTAAAAAATGTTTTGTTAAATTCCACATCAGATGGAAAGGAGTCCTGGGTTCGAAGTTTGTGTTTATATAAAGTACACTTAAATATCCATCATAACCACTTAAATAACTTTACCAGTATTTCTACCTCTAGCATATATTTTGTCTGGAGTATTCCAACGTTATCTCGAAAGCTATTTCTTCACAAGTATGACCAAAAACATTGTCATGTTTTCACACAAAATGTTCTAAAAATAGATCGGCATTTAGTTCTAAAAACATACGGAGTCATTTATTTTTTTGAGTAAACTGAGCCAGAGTTAATTTGAAGGTGAAATTAAAGTTGAATTATTGGGGTGACAATCGGGTGTGAGTATGTGCCTTGTATTGTATAGGAACAGAGTCCTTCCCCCAGTGCACTAACTGGGTTATCAAAGGCCAGCCGTGTCTCTCATACCCCCATTTCACATAGATTTAAATGTGTGAGATTTATTCATCTGTTTTTGTTTTATTTGATGGCTTTTTTGTATTTTTATTTAAATGACAGTGAAATTATATATTCGTCATTCTGTTAAGAAAGGACACCTGATTTATCTGAGAGCCAGATACAGTCATCAAAAGAGCCACATCTGGCTCACGAGCCATAGGTTCCCGACCCCTGTTCTATCGTTATCAAAGTTTAACTGCCTGTTTAGACCTGAAATACGATTATCATATTTTGTGGGGGCTGTGCATATTCATGCAGTTAAACATGTATTTCAGAGATATGAACAATTTTTCAGGAACAGTTTCTATCATTTTCTTCGTGTAGTTTCATACACATGCAGTTGATGTAGCAGATAAGGATTATGTTTAAAAATCACTCGTGCTCCTTGAAGATAATGACTGGATTATACAGGGATCCCTCACTTTCTGAGGTTAATGGAGACGGAGGAACCCACCCCACCCCCGCGCGCGCGACAGCCGATTTCCGCGAAGTAGGATCAAACCCCCCCTGACTGACGTATACGTACCTGTATATGTGTATATTATATCAATATATACATATTCAACGCTACAAATGCTTACAATAACAATTTACCATTCAAAAAATAATGCATAAGATAAATTTGATTATAAAATATAAATACACACACATACAGACACAGGAACACACACAGATGCACGCGCACACACTCGGCTATGCGTGCACATACTCAGATGTGCACCTCACATAAAACTTTAAGTAGTTTTGTTGGGGGTTTTTGGGTTGTGTGGGTTTTTTTTTTTTTTTTTTTGCATAATTGTCCTTGTTTTGCAGCATTTCCTTTATTATTTATTTATTTTTCGATGAATATTTTTTGAAAAACCCGTGATGGACTGAAGCCGCAGAAACTGAAGCACGAAGTAGCGAGGGGTCACTGTATAAGGATAACTCTAGAATTACCTGAATTATAGCACCTGTCTTTGATTTCACATGTGGATGTCTTTTATTGGTATGCACAGCAGGCACCTGTTTGTGTTTACATCCAGATGTTCCTTAGGATTAGCTGGATTTGAATGAACACTTTACATATTAAATCAACACTGTTGAGATTTTGCTGCGTAGCTTGCAGTCAATGTTATATATTTTACCCAGGTGGCACTAGGCAACATATTACAGAGATTTACATTTTAAACAATTGACCTTAGGTTATACCCCATTAGATATTTGTGTTCCTGCGAAATGTGTTTTCTTCTTGTCAAGCGAGGCTATGGTGAGCCAATGTTTGACGTGGCCACAGGCCAACACCGGACATGCCAGCCTGTATTTCACAAGGAAATGTGTCAGAGTGAAACATCTCAAAATGTCAGAGTGGTAAAGTGAGTTGGTTTGGTGCATGACAAAGTCAGTCAGAAGGCCACACATGGCGCACTTTATTGATTGGACACGTGGTAATCTCATAAAATCAATGTCAGTCATTCTTGTAAAGCTGTTTTTTTGAGGTTATGTTGATCTTGTAAATGATATTCACTGAAACGAGAGTGTTCTCCAATATTTCTCTCATACCTACAAAATTCTTGACACCGATGAGCATTTAATGCCGGGGCATTTAATATGGAGGTATTTGTGCCTAGACATAATAAAATGCCCTGCTCACCTCAAACTCGCATTCATTTTAATTAAAGCCATGATAACCCCTCTACACTGGGGTACTGTATTCAACATTCAGCACACAGGCCTTCCTTTGAAGCTCATGCTGGCCTGTTTGTTATCATTATTGTCATCATCAAAGTGCACCATCCTGCCAGGGCTCCTCAGGAAGACCCCCTCCTCCTCCAGGGATATCTTAAAGCATCAGTTTTGGTAAAGCGAGAGGCACCTGGTACGGGGTGAAACAGGAGGGGGCATCACTTATGGTTGTCTCAGGGAAGTAAATGCATTCCCTGGATGGCTTGGATGACAAATGCATTCTCTGGATGAACAGACTTCATTAGCGAGAATAGGGAAGCGTAGGAGCTGGAAAGAAAGATAGAATACAGAAATGCTGATGAGTTGTGAACAAATAACAGCAGACCGTAGTTCACTTGCACTCAGATGATGTTCAGTGAGACTGCAGTACTCACAGATCTGGCTTCTTGCCCACATTAATTGAAGAACAAGATGTCTTCCAGTACCGTCATTTTAGACGAGGTCTTAAAATGGTTTCTCCCTCATGTTTTGATTTCCATTTGCTTACAAAACATTCCTTACATGAACTCCCAAGGCTATGTACAACACGTCCTGTCATAACTCTTAAGTTCTGTTTGATGGAAGGGAGCCTCTGAGTCTCTGATCAGAGACAAGCTTTGTTTTTTTTTTCCTCTCTGCCTGTCATCATTCGACAACGTGAAAAGGGAAGCTGGACTTAGACTGCAGTGCAGATCCTGCGTTGCGTTCCCTCCCGGCCTCCTGGTGAACCCTCACGACTTAGTTTGCTCACTGCTGAGCCTTATGACAACATGTATTAAAGAGCATTATTCATAGTCTTTTAATAAATACAATATGTGTTTTTGGGGTTTTTTTTTTTTTTTACTCATGCAGACTTTATAACTTTTCATGTTGCCCGCTTTATGGAGACTACTTGAGGCAGAAGTAATCGAACACCACAAATGAGGAAAGGACCAGGGCCTCCAAAAGCAGAACAAAGGATACCGTTGTCCCGGAAGAAATGTCAGTCATGAGATGGACGTCCCTCGTGTAGGCGCACACCTCTGTGTTGTATTAGTAGTGCAACATCTGTGTAGAAATGATGAGGGAGGTGATTACTTTGCTTAAATTAGCTCAGTTGCTTAGCTAACACTTTCTGCATGTCGTCCTGTCTCCTGAAAGAAATATATGGAGTGAGTGAAGGAAGAGTGATGGCTTGATAATGGGGTCCATGACTTGGGTAAGACATGCTTTGGCATAAGGCAGGCATTATTCTTGGTGCTAACTATGAGTATGTGACATCCTGTCAAGTAGATCTGCAGCACAAGCATCGAGGTTCAAGTTGGGTTATCTGCATAACTTCAGTTCACAGTGCATTCATTATAACATACAATATATACACCAATCCACCACAACATTTAGAAACATTATGAGCACTGACAGAAGAAATGAATAACATGGGGATAGGGAAATCTGATTGGTCCTCTATCATTGGATTAAAAGATATTACTCCCAGTGGATAACGCCATACATACATTGGAGTAGCCAATATGTATTTTTATTTTATGAAATTAAGGTATACTGTTGTTATTGTTGTAGTTGTTGTTATTATTATTATTATTATTATTATTATTATTATTATTTATTTTCTCATTATAATGGGCCCTGCCAAGGAGTAGGATGTACTAGGCAGGAAGTCACAAGTCAATTCTTGAAATTGATGTGTTGGAAGCAGGAAAAATGAATGAACATAATGATTGTGATGGATAAATTACTTGGTCTGTTCGTCCCCAAAATGGCAGGTCTTGCAGGGTGTTCCTAGTATACAGTTGTCAGTACATTCCTAACCTTCAAAGGTAGTCCAAGGAAAGACAACCAGTGAACTGTCAAAAGGGCAATAGTGTCATCGGTGGCCAAGGCTTGTTGGTCTGTACCAACTGTTTTCATTAATTTTCATCACTGGTCTTATCACAAATTAAGTACTTAGGCTGAACAGTCCAGAGCATTGGAGAATGTGGAAAAGAGGTGAAGAAGCGTGTGCAGTCAGGTTGGAATGGTTGGAGAAATGTGTCCGGTGTGATGTATGATAGGAAGGTATCAGCAAGAATGAAAGGAAAAGTGTACAAAACGGTGTTGAGGCCAGCGATGTTGTATGGTTTAGAAACAGTGGCACTGAGGAAACGACAGGACGCAGAGCTGGAGGTAGCGGAGATGAAAATTTTGAGGTTCTCTTTGGGAGTAACAAGGATGGATAGGATCAGGAATGAGCACATCGGAGGGACAGCACATTTAAGATGTTTTGGAGACAAAGTCAGAGAGGCTCGATTGAGATGGTTTGGACATGTATAGAGGAGAGATAGTGAGTATATTGGTAATAGGATGCTGAGGTTGGAACTACCAGGCAGAAGGCCCAGAGGAAGACCAAAGAGAAGATCTATAGATGTGGTGAAGGAGGACATGAAGGTAGTTGGTGTAAGAGAAGAAGATGCAGAGGATAGGGTGAGATGGAAGCAGATGATTTCCTGTGGTGACCCCTGAAGGGAACAACTGAAAGGAAAAGAAGAAGGTCTCATTACAAATAGGTTTTTTTCCCTATTTGAAAGAAGTTAATACCCAAATTTCACTGGAGCACGGCATGGAATGATCGTGGCGGAAAGGCACGGAACGCAGTCTACGGAAGAGCTTCGGCATTTTTACATGGAAAACGGGTCAAAATCCTACGGAAAAGTGGAAATTCAGAATACTTTTGGAACGTTCACAGCATGTGCGGAACAGGCGCTGTAAAGTATGGAAAAACTACTGTACAATTTCAGAATAAGTACGGAAAAGCCCATGGATGAACTGCGGAACAAGTACGAATAGCTACGGATTGCAAAGGAAGACTTTTTGATAATTCATGGATCATTCACAGAAAGCCTGGAACACTCAAGGAATAATTACAGCACTAATCCATTTGAGAAGGAAGTAGCTTCGGAATGATTGCGGAAACACGTGGAATGAAAGCGGAACGTTTATGTTCAATACTGAGGAATACCCGGTGTAATCACATTTCAATCCGGAAAAATCAGAAAAGATCAAAGGATTTGCACCTGATCCCGCATATAAATACGCAGATTCGACCAGGTAATCTCATATTAATAATAAATAGCTTAGTAAAAATACAATATACAATTGCTTAGTCTATTTGATGGCCAGGTAAAAAAAAAAAACAAAAAAAACAGCCTTATTGCTTTATTTCAAGGCGTCACCTTGAAATGTGGTGAAGATTTCTGTTCTTCTCCCTTCAGGTTGGTTCAGCTATTCGGCGTGTGGTGAGTTTCAGGGCATCATCCGGGCTTCAATCCGCCTCCCCAATCCCTCTGATCGAGTCTGTGCTGGATGAAAGCACGTTCACGGAATATTTTGGCGTGCCAGAAGCATACGGAACGGGGGAAGACTTAAGGAATAAATACGGAATCACACAGAATGATAAGGAAGATAAGGGAATAATTGCGGAACGTTTGCAGATGAAAACATTTTTGCTTCCGTAAGTCTGCTGTGCTCCAGTGAAATGGGGGTATAAGTTTGTGTGTAATGAGATAAAAACAACAAAATTCTTAGTCTGGGGAAATAAACAGCTTTAAGTAGAATCACAAAATTGCTCGAATTCCATCATGACATAAATCTAAGACAGTGGTACCTCACTTTACGAAAGTGTCACTAAACGAAAAATGCAGGATACGAAATGTATTTTCCTAAAATTTTTGTCTCTGGATACGAAACAAGCTCACGTTATGAAAGCGGCATCTTAAAAATTCAAACGCGCCATTCAAACATTTAAACAATGCGCGCGTTGCTTTCCCATTGGTTGTCTCCCAACACCCCGCCCCGCTGGCCTCCCATCGGCTAGGAGGGAGCTGAATCTCCATAATACAGTACTGTACCCATAATGCTTTACGTGTGCCTTCGATCCATTGTTCGACACACATGCGTGAAGGACAGTTGTACTGACAGTTGGTCATTGAGTTTCGTGAGGGTTTTTTTTTTGAGTGTGAAATCGCGGAGAAGTCTGGCCGAAACACTTCTACAATCAGGACGATATTGAAGCAGAAGGAGACCTTAAAAGCGGACATACAGTGACGGAGGTGATTATTTCGGAAAAAGCAACCGCCATATTTAAGGACCCCGTGAAGGCGGGTGGGGGTGGGGCTGGGAGTTCTTCAGACCAGCAACCCCCAGACTTTAAAACGTTGCATGGGTGGTTCAAGAGATTTAAAAAAAAACAGCTAAATCATTTTCTTTTTTTACTTTTAACACATATTTTCATACAAAATTGGTGCACTTTTATAATTTTTAAAGGGTTTAGGGGGGAGTCTTGGGAGCCTTGGAACGAATCATGCGTTTTACATGTAAAATGCGGTTCAATTTACGAAAAATGCAGGTTACGAAAAAGGCTCTGGAACGGATTAATTTCGTAAAGTGAGGTACCACTGTGTATAAGTTTCAGCCACTGTGTGGTGGGCCAACACAACCGCCCCATAAAATGCATACATGCTAATTAGTTAATTACCTGTTAATAGTCCAGGCATAAAATGTGCCTTTCCTCACACTGCAGGCTAGTAATTTCTGCACCATTGTATTCGCATTGTTCACGACCAACCTTTGAACGTTTGAAGTTCAGTAGTTAAAGCTGGTGGTTAATGGGGTTGATTATGGAACCCAATAGATTTTGCGAGACTTTTAGCGGGTCCCCTGCTGATTCCTTCCCTTTCTGTTTTATTCGGTCCCCTGTAGTTCTCACAGGCATTTTACATTACAAGCACTTAATTTTCGGGGCTGCATAGGATATCTCAACCATATCTCAGTCTGCCATCACAAACCTCGCCAAGAATAAACTCCATTCATGAGTGAGTGGTGCATATTAATAATACAAGACAAGAGCTGGGAAGAAAAGCTATAGTTTCTCCTTATCAAAATATCATCAGTTTAATGTAAACAGACATGATTTCTGTGCTGACGTTTTCTTCTAAAGGAACAGATTAATGTACACCGTGTTAGCCGTGCTGCTGGATTCTACTGAAGCGTGTCGGTGGGGACTTCTTTGGTGCCAGGCTCTTGAAAAGCACACAGGACCTCGTCTCTACCACATTGTTTATAGCATCCCGTTTTCTGGCCGCTTGAAAAGATTAATATTACCATCACTACTCTGTCAAGACTGTTTGACTTTCCTCAGTCTGGCTTGAGAGAAAACCGTTTCTTTCAGTACCAAAAGAAAAAAATTTAATCGGAGGAAAAGGAGACCCTCTGTTTCTTTTCTTCCTCTCCTCTCTTCTCCTCTCCAGCTGAACTATGGAGAGAGCACGGTTGTTAACAAAGTCCAGACCACCTTTGCTCCTTCAAGGCTGAGACGGGAAAGCACGGGTGCTGGACACATCCCAGAAGCCTGAGAGCGGTCTGAAAGTGCACATCCTAATGGGGCCCTCTGCCCTGCTTTTAATTAATGACCTCCATTAAACTTTTTACGGCTATTCAGGCAAGAGTTAGAGTCGAGGTTTAGCGATTCAACATCGTGTTCTATCCACTAACTGCTATCGACATTCATTAAAAATCCTGAAACTCCATTTCTGAACAATGAAGTTCCGTGTCGGCTTTTTAAAATGGTTTTGGTGGTCGATAAAATATTTTTTTGAATGATACTGGCATGTCATTGGTTGCCACGGACTTAATCGTACAGTTGTTAAAATAAGTTAGTGGTTGTTTGAAAGGCATGTCCACTTGTCACATTGATTTATGAGACTCATAAACTGTGAGATATTTTTCCCGGGGGCCCGAGGTTCCTCCATGATACTACAGATTTGGTTTTTCTAATGGTTTTAAGAAATCTTTTGTTATGCTTTGCTGACATGTCACCTGTGTATGGTAGTGGTAGCATTACTTAGCTATACAGGGATCCCTCACTTTCCGTGGTTAATTGGGACCGAGGTCCCCCGCAACCGCTAAATTCCGTGAAGTAGAATCAACACACATACACACGCACACACACACACACACACACACACACACACACACACCCGACTGATGTGTATATGCACATGTATATGTGTATATTGAGATTGCCTTTCGGCTTTTTCCCTTTATCAGGGGTCGCAACAGCGAATGATTCGCACGTTTGATTTAGGATAGGTTTTTACGTCGGATGCCCTTCCTGACGCAACCCTTTAGCAAGGGGCGGAAACACACTTGACGGCTTTGCAGCTACACTTTACCAAAGTCAGCAATGGTTCTTTTACATGAACCTCTCACCATAGACAGTGAAAGACATGGCCGGCCTTTGATAACCCAGTTAGCTGCACTGAGGGGACAGTGACAACCCGTGGAGATTGGGACTCGAACCTTCAACCCAGTTAGCTGTATAATATCAATAAATACATATTCAATGCTATAAATGCTTATAATAATTAAACAATCAAAAATAATGCATAAGATGTAAATAAAATATAAATACACACACAGACGCATGCACACACTCAGATGCGGACTGCAATAAAAATGTGAGTAGTTTTAATGGGGGAGGGGGGGTTTGTTTGTTTGGGGGGGGGGTGTTTGTTTTTGTTCGGGGTTTTTTGCATAATTGGCCTTGTTTTGCAGTTTTTTCTTTAATTTATCTATTTTTAAATTCAATGAATATTTAAAAAAAAAAAACGCGATGCACTGAAGCCACATGAATTGAAGCGTGAAGTAGGAGGGATCCCTGTATTTGTTACTTTTCAGCGAAATGCATGCCGTTTTGTTGTTTATTCATGCAGTTTGTTGCAACCCGTGCAATAGTCGTCAGATTCACTCAAAACATAGAAAACCAGTGACAGGCAAAAACAGTTTCTACTATGTTAGGGACCTCTTTTAATGAAGTGTTGATTGACTGAGGATTGAAGCCACATGGGACTCGCCCTTTTGGCCTGGTCTGGTTTGGTGTGTGAAACTTGATCCGCCTCAGTGAGAATGGGTCATCGAAGACCCCTACCCATCCTTCTGATACTACCCTTGGCAAATTAGTTGGTATGCAGTTTAATTTTGACTTTTTAAACAATGTCCAGTGTTCCCTTTGATAAATCGCTCTTGAGCACATCTGAACATCTGCTGTTTGAAATAAGTCGCATAACAACCTGTGCACGAATTTGGAAAAATAAATGTGTCGGTCATATGGCCCTACCTAGTGAGAGGTTGTATGGGAAATGTGTTTGAGTCAGGATTTATAGGGTTTTATCATATAAACTGTGCAGTAGTAAGACAATTCAGATTTTAGTTCTCATCATACCACTGAGATGGCCAACATAAATAGTCGAAATATCTCAAATGTTCCTCCTGTGGTGCGTTTGAGGTTCATCTAACCTTATTGACCAACTGGTGACAATTATTAACCATAGCATAATCTGTCCATCTCCATACATTCTCATCCATCATTGACCATTTACATATGAATACTATTGAGCAAATGTAGACTATTTCATTGGCAAACGATTCTTAGGCTAGCAGTTATATCATCGTGCTATTGTTGTGGTTGTTGTTTTTATCAGGTATCTGCAGTAAAAGGTACTACTGTATCTGGAGAAGAATGCATTGTCAGCTAAAAATCTCCATGGCTTTGATGACAAGTAATCCAAATGACACAATTTCTGTAACCACTTAATCCTAATTAGGGTCGCGGAGAGGCTGGCACCCATCCCAGCCGACTCCGAGCGAGGGCAGAGTACACCCTGGACAGCTCACCAGGCCATCGTCGGGTGGAAACATGCCGACAGCTTTGCAGCCTGGTCTGGTCTGATCTGGTACCTTCCGAGTCATAGGACGACTCTTGGCGACCTGCCATGAAGGATAGCACCTTGATTATTAACTTCATGGAGGTTTTCTTGGCAAGGATAGTGCAGTGGTTTGCCATTGCCTTCTGCACGATGTCTTGTCGAAAGTCAGCAATGGTTCTTTTACATGGACCTCACACCATAGACACTGAGAGACATGGCCGGCCTTTGACAACCCAGTTAGCTGCACTGGGGGGGACAGTAACAACCTTGTGGAGAGTGGGACTCAAACCCCCAACTTTTGGATCAGCGATCCAGCGCCTTATACCACTAGGTCACCGCTGCCCGGCCAAATGACACCAATGACAATAAAATAGTCTCTCAGAGCCATTTGCAATTGTGTTATATGAGAAATGTGTGGACAGTATAGTAAACTTACGCGCAGTGGTATTCAGATCTCAGACAGAACTATGGACTTAAGTGGTACTCAGATATATGTAATATCTTAAATGTAAATTACACACAACTCACTGCACAAGTTTAGTAGCCGAGGAGACATAAGCTATACCGTACAGTAGGCCCTTGACCATTCGCGGTTCAGCGCTCATGCCCCCGCATACTCGCAGATTGATGACAAACCTGAAAGAAACTGGCTCAGGATTCAAATTTATCCAGTGGCTGAGAGTTTTTGTTTCTCCCTCTTGCTGATTGGTTGCAGATGATGTGTACACCCCTTTTTTTTCTCCTTCGCGCACAAGTTATCAACGTGATTTCGTGAATTCTGAAGAAATTTTTTTAGTGTGTTTTTAATGATTATTTAAGCCCTATGATGTCACTCAAACACTCTGCATCTTCTCTAGCTTCTGGTAAGGAGCCTAAGCGCTTTATTTATTCATAAATATTATCACAGTACAAAATTAAAACGTTTTTACTGAATCATTACTACATTTTACTGCATTATTACCGTATTAATGAGTAAGACTGCCTATAGAATGTGTTTAAGAAGCAGATTTTAGCACATGTAATATCATACATAGGATTTTAAAGCCGCGTCAATAACTCGCGGATTTTCTTGATCAGTGGGAAGGGACGGAGCTGAACCATCGCGAAAAACGGGGGCCTAACTGTATTGATTTGTATAACCGGAATGTCGTGCGCCCAGGAAATTACATAAGCTCTTGCATAACCTGTGTCACGTTTCACATATCACCGTTGACCAAACATTTTGACTGGACTCACCGGCATCTCTAAATATGGACCTATGTGTGAATCTACATGGTGCACCAACATGGTAGTTCATGTTTCATAAAATTACAGGAAAGAATGCACAGTGCTTCAAAACACCAGGAAGACTGCCACAGTCGTACATGCCTAGGTCATGTGATCTGAATGGTCCTACTCTCAGGTAATAGCTGGTTATTGGTGTTCACTTTGACTAACAGACCTTTTCACTGAGGTGGGCTGACACTAACATCCATTGGGCTATAGTCAGTTCTTTAAGACTTGCAAGGTAAACTATATGATGGGTAGAGCTGATGAAATGAGGGGTTTTACTTGAAAGTAAGTAAATTCTCTTCTTTTTGCACTAGTTCAGGTCATACACTCCAGCACAGGTGCTGCATTGTTTACACCAAAGGCCTTCATGTGACCTATTATTAAACCCATGGGAAAGACGACAAAAGGCTTGCATAGTGGCAACTCTTTTGGTTGAAGTCTTAATGAATGACCTTACTGTTACCCCTAGTATATACATCCCGTGAGAAACAACAACAAAAAAGGAACCTCCGCTCTTGTGTATTATTTTACTTCTCATGCGTACACCATTTATCAAGCCCTCTTTCCATTATTTGTGATTGGTGGAATATCATTTCTCAGAAAGGATTCCCTCAGTTGATTGAGGTGAACAGAGTTTCTTAAAAGTGTCACAGTCCTGCCATCACTTCTCCATCTTTGACGTATCAGAATTAAAGAAAAACCCATCAGTCTTCATTCAACGGTTTACATGTGCATAGACAAACAAGCACAGACTCAAGTCCAGACTTTTAGACGAGTCCCATAGCAAGCTCAGTCTGTCCCTAGTGAGCAGACCGATACAGCTCCTTCGCTCCCCTCCTCCTCCTCCTCCTCCTCCTCCTCTTAGAATTCATTTCCTTCTTGAGTTTTTCCACGAACAAAGAGTCTGTCTGCCAAAACCCGCTGATATTTTTCCATTTAGGCCGCAGCGGGCACACGATTCAAGCTGTAAACATGAATGAAAGGTCTGAAACTCTCTCCTTCTGCCACTTTCATCACTGAGGGGTAGGTTATATCTTACTTGCATTGCTTTCATAGAGACAAGGGACTCATAAATCTACTTTTATTAGGAGAACATGAACTCCATTCCCTTGGACTCTGTCAAATGGACCCATACTAATGCAGGCCTGGTCTGAATTTTTAAAGTTTTGGACATGGTGTGGACATGTTTTTGGGGTTTTTTGTTTGTTTGTTTTTTGTTTTTTGTTTTTTTTACCTCTGAATGACAATAGAAATTATTTGCCTTACTGGTAATATAGACACACACATAAACATACACATATTATAAATACAGGGATCTCTGTCTACTTCCTGCTTCAATTCATGCGGCTTCAGCGCATCGCGTTTTTGTTTTTTTTTTGTTTTTTTTTTTTAATAAATAATCATTGAATTAAAAAAATAAGGAAATTGAGGAAGAATATGTGAAAAAAGTGAAGGAAAATGCCACAAAAACAAGGCCAATTATGAAAAGAAAACAAAAAAACAACCCAAAAAATCCCATCAAAACTACTTACATTTGTTGTGCGGTGTGCATCTGAGTGCATGCATGCGCATCTGTATGTGTGTATTTATATTTTATTTACATTTTATGCATTATATTTTGATGTTTAATTGTTATTATAAACATTTATATAATTGAATATGTATTTATTCATATTATACACAAAAATACATATACAGCCGCTTGTGGGGCAGTGGTGGTCTGGTGGTTTGGGGCGCTGGATCGCTGATCCAAAGGTTGGGGGGGTTCGAGTCCCACTTTCCACAAGGTTGTCACTGTCCCCCCCAGTGCAGCTAACTGGGTTATCAAAGGCGGGCCGTGTCCCTCACTGTGTATGGTGTGAGGCATGTAAAAGAACCATTGCTGACTTTCGTAAAGAGTAGCTGCAAAGTCGTCAGCGTGTTTCTGTCCCTTGCTAAAAGGGTTGTGACAGGAAGGGCATCCGACGTAAAAACCTCTGCCAAATCAAACGTGCGAATCAGATGATTCACTGTGGCGACTCCCAAGTAAAAAGGGAAAAAGCCGAAAGGAAGACAGACAGATATACAGCCACTCCCCGACTTACGTTTTAGTTCGGTTCCGAACAGCCGAATGTAAGGTGAAAAAAAAAACGTAAGTTGTTACTGTATGTTCCAGTGACGTATGACGTTCATACTGTACTATACATCCATAAACACCATTACCGTATCACATAAAACACCCCTAAATCATTTATTATAAACATAACATTGTAAAATAATATCAACATTAATTTCAAATAAGTCACTTATTTATACCGTCATTCAAACAAAATAATTTCAAATAGATACATTTTAATCGAATTCACTCATCAAATATCAAATACAGTATCAAATATAACCCTTAACATTCTCTATGATGCGATCTTTCTGCTTGTAAACGGTTCCAATGGTTGACGGAGCCATTTGGAAGAAACGTGCAACATTCACATATTTTTCACCTGCATCAATTTTCTTGATAATAGCCATCTTCGTTTCTAACGAGATGGCTTGCCGCTTTTTCTGATTACCACTATCACTTGCAGGCTTACGCTTCTGACCAACCATATCTGCTTAGGGTTACAAAAGTCCACAAAACAGTGTAAACACAAAGATCACAGAGACGACGTCTTAACACAAGCGTAACACGCAGTGAACTGGGAAGAAGGAGGGGCACGTTCTGTCTGTCGTTTGTAAACAATGGACGCAGCATCATGCGTAAGTAGTGTACTACATCAGCGTAGGTACGTCTCGTACGACAGAGAGAACGCTAAACTCAAAATTTGACTTAATAAAAAAAAAAATAATTCTTTTAATGTAAAATCGAAAAATACATAAAACGAATAAACGTAAAGCTGGGAGTGTCTGGTGTCTGTACGCCAGTCGGGGGGGGGGGTCCCTACTTTGTGGATTTCTGTGGTCGCATGGGGATCTTGGTCCCAATTAACTGCAGAAAGTCAGGAATCCCTGTACTTCAGTGTGATTCAGTTTTGACTTCTCTAAATCTCCCTGATCTGGTCGTCCCTGTTATACATGATAACAAGTTAAAAATCCTCCTGAGAAGGTGGACAAGGGCATTTATCCAATTTTCTCACAAGTCTGTCTACCCCTCACATATTACCGGGATCCAATATGTTGGGTGGGGGAATGGAGGCCCAGTAGTAGGGTGCTAGATTATTGATCCCAGGTCGGGGTTTCAAGCACCACACTCAACGGGTTGTCACTGCTGTTCCCACAGTACAGCTAACTGGGTTATGTCTCTCACTTTCTCTGGTGAGAGGAATTTAAAGGAACCATTGCTGACTCTTTTAAAAAGTTGGCTGCATATCTGTGAGTGTGTTTCTGCCCTGCAATGGCCTGGCGAGCTGTATAGTGTGTACTCTTCCCTCATTTAGAGTCAGCTGAGATGGTTGCCAGTCACCCCGTAACCCAAATTAGCATTATGAGAGATTTCCTTTTGGCTTTTTCCCTTTATCAGGAGTCGCCACAGCGAATGAGTCGCACGCTTGATTTGGCAGAGGTTTTTACGTCGGATGCCCTTCCTGACACAACCCTTTAGCAAGGGACAGAAACACGCTGACGGCTTTGCAGCTACTCTTTACGAAAGTCAGCAATGGTTCTTTTACATGAACCTCTCACCATAGACAGTGAGAGACATGGCCCGCCTTTGATAGCCCAGTTAGCTGCACTGGGGGGGGGACAGTGACAACCTTGTGGAAAGTGGGACTCAAACCGCCAAGCTTAGGATCAGCGATCCAGCGCCTTATACCACTCGACCACCACTGCCCTAATTCGGATTAAGCGATTCAGAGAATGAATGAATGAATGTTAGCAGGGATGTCTCCTCCTTTTATGGTCCACCGTATCTTCCATATGGTAAGCGAATACAGGCTTTATGATGAAGGTTCAAGCAGAAGATCTTGGCTTCGTTGATAGCAGCAGGGAAAGCAAATATATTGGGATTGTATGTGACTTCCCCAGTGTTTTCTTACCTCTTGACATCAGCCTGAAATAAGACCTAATTATTCAAGGCTTTCCCATTTCTGTCAAGAATTGTTGGCTGCACCGAAAAGGCATAGTCTTGTCCTTAAGGTTCTTGCATTTGGATTCTATTTTACAGGCTTCGTAAATCGCAAGGGAGATCATCTCTCACCTGAAGTGCACATATGAAAACATGATGGAAAGTTCTCCCACAGAGAAGATTTGTACTATGCGGTGCCTTATAATTATGTGACTTATGTAGTCAGTTTAGTTGTGGTATGCCAGTTGAGCTTGGGTCAGGAGGGATTATCATGTGAACTCCAGGCCCTTCCTTTGGCAGACGAGACCAGACATTTACCAAAAACAAAGAATCGCACAGCCAAATAACATAAGTGTTAGAATTCAAAACAATCCACGATACAGAAGGACTATGGAATGTGTGCTTTCTGTCCCTCCAAACCTTCTCACACCTCAGTACGCCTGGCGTGTTTGTTGTGAAGGAGACATAAACACTGTGGGTCAGCTCGTAGGAAAACAAAGCAGACATGTCTCACCGTCCCCTCAGTCCTAATGGCCTCATAGAACTTGATCTTGACACTTTGTTTAGTAAATATCTCCTTTGGTAAACGTTCATATAAAGTGATCTCGCTGCATTGATTGTGTTTAAAATAATCAGAGAAACTGAACAAAGCTGGAGAATTGAGTCTGCTCTCTGCCTGATTACTGATTACTCACAGGGGATGTGATGTGATGGAGTCCATCCCTGACGGAGTGAGGAGAGATGGGATTGAGACGCTATGTGCTTCCTGGAAGATAATCCTGTTTGTTCCACTATGGCGAGGAAAGAGTTGAACGAGGATTGATCATCTTTGAGTCTGAGTGTAGCAGGCTATTCCAGTCATGTCTGGCATGCTGCCAGTGATTATAGTTACATGCATATTGTAAATATTCACTCATAATTGACTTTTAACTACTAAAAAATTTGGTTTCTCCTCTCTCTCTCTCTCTTGCTCTCTCTCTCTCTCTCGCTCTCTCTCTCTCTCCTGCTCTCTCTCGCTCTCGCTCTCTCAATGCTGAACCCAGGGTGAAGGGCTCGAGTCCTGGTGCTCTCTTTATAGAGGCTGCTATTGTGTTAATGTAATATAAGAACTCTTTCCTCTCATTCTTCATCACGACTAATGAGAGTCCCTCTGAGGCCATGTGTCCCTTCTGCTCTACCACAGTCGCAGACCACAGACCCGAAAAAGCAGAGGCAAACAATAGCATGATACCACACACCACACACTCAGGTTGAGTATTGACAGGATATCACGCTCATGAATGAGCCGTTGTCTTATTTTTCCTTTTTTTTTTTTCCCTTTTTCCCTTTTTTTTTTAAACATTTCAATTCTTACATAGACAGACAGACAGACAGATGTAATTTATTTAAGTGTGACGTGTATGAATACAGAATAAAAAACGTAAATTATACGGATAAAAGACTACATACACCCAGCCTAGTATAGGTTTATGAGACAGTGTTAAAACAATATTATGTACTTAGGAATATAAATATAAAAATTAAAATATTGCATAATGTATAGTACTCAGATATATAAAAGATGGGGATATGAAGACATCAAAACACTTAAAATTTGAATATCATTTTCGTAAAACAAAGTGTCTAATAAGGATAAAAATTTAAATCTCAGATCATGGTAAAAATGGCAATTTAAAAGGAAGTGAATTTCGTCTTCCATGCAGTGACAGAAGGGGCAGGTTCTCTCAGACGGTGTGGTGGGGGGCTTGCTGTATCTTCCTGTCTCGATGTGGAGAGCGAGATTGCCGCAGCGTAGTTTGGTGAGGTTTCGTTGTATATTCCTGTTTAAAACTGTCTTGATGTACATCTCAGGTTGTCGGTTCTTCTTGAAGAGTCTGTAAGTTCTAAGTTTATTCCCGTTCACTTTGTTTCTATCATTCCATAGTTCATAAAACCACAGTTGTTCGTCTAGTCTCATCAGACGTTTCTTCGTCTCTTTTATAGCTGTATTAGTCGTTGAGGTTGTATCGATATTCAGTTTTGTTGGTAAATGTTGTGCTTTGTAGAGGAATGAGCTTCTCCTTCCCTTGGACCAGTTGTACAGTTTAGTCAGCAGTCTGTCACCTTCACTCGTACAGTGCTTGATATAAAAACGAAAAGCTTCAATACGTTGTTTTGTCAGACAGGTACATACGCATAGTACCAGGTCACCCAAACAACAAAAGGACCTTGTGAGCTTCCTGAAAATGTTGTATTATTTATTTGTTCTCCCTGATGCACAGCTCTGCCTGTTCGGATGTATTTTTAGAAGTAACGTACACACACACTTTAATCATCTCGACTGCAGACATAAATGTGTGCTATTATAAATGATGTGGTGTTACAGTAACCTACATAAACTTGTGGAGTTTTGGGGTTGGAAACATGTTGTACACTTTGTGGGGTATATGGACTAATGGTAAATGGGCACATAAATTCTGCAGTTGGATGAGATGAAAACCACTAATTACAGGCCTCTGTGTAGATTAAAAAAAAAAAAAAATAGACGCTACAGTTGTAGACTGATGAGAGCTTGTTTGTCATTTTGTCTCCAGTAAGAAGGTCCTGGGTTTCAGTCATTTCCTTGGGAATTTTGTATTTTTTCCCATTGCTTGCATGGGTTTGTTCTGGGAATTCCAGTTATCCCACAGTCCAGAGACATACACTTTAGGCTGATTGGATATTCTCTTATACCTAGACACCCCTAAGTGTGAATGTGAGTGTGAATAGCTGTGTGTCTGTGTTGGCCCTGTGATGGTTTGGCAAGCTGTTCAGAATGTACTTCACGTTTGGCCGGAGAATGCTTGGATGGGCTCCAGTCTCCCCATGGAATGAATAAAGGATAAAGTGGTTTGGAATGAGCTAAACTCTTTAAATAAATAATGCATGTATATGAAATCACGTGCAATGTGCAACAAAACACACACTTTTTTTTTTTTATTATTAAATGTCGATTAGAATCCCAGCCACAGTGGCAGTGTTCAGAGTTACACTTTCAGTAGTGTGTCTAACCATCATTTCCACTCAGTAGTGCAGTCTAGACTGAATGAGATTATTGACTAAAGCTTGTGGAATGTTGTCCAATTCCTAGAGAAGAGCTGTGCAAAGTTCACCTATTCCTAGGGACAGAACACGTGCAAGTATGCAGGCAAATGTTGTGGTGTCAAACTACTGGAACCGATTTGTAAGGCGGGCTTACTGTTGAAAAATGAACATTTATAGCTGCAGCAGTGCCAACTGCCCTCTCCCTGACATTTTGTGACATCGGTAGCATCGTGATGTGCTTTTGATCAGGAGGTTTGGGCCTGGCTTTTTATAACCATGATTCCAAATTTATTGGGACGCTGTGTGAAATCAGGAACGAGACTTTTCCACATTTTGGCGGAATTCCGCTTTTTATTTCAGTCAAAATGGACCTTTTTTTTTATATTGTTGCAAATTCGTTGAGAAAATTTTAGGTGTTCAGGGTGTAGGGTCTGCTATTATTTCTGGGTGGCCGGACTGACATCGCCACCAGCTGACACAGGACTCGCGTAATGTTTATAATTCACAAATTTGTCGGCATCCATTTTGAAGATCATACTTTCTCGTAAGACGTTAGTTTACCGTTGGTTTGTATTTGGTCTATTACCAATGTCTAATGGGTTGTGATTGGCCCCTCTATCGGCTTTTTCTGAATGACACCCAATCCGTATTCACCTTCTTCTCTCTACGTCTACATCCAATCACGAGGAATGAACGTCGATCCCTGAAGCTTGAATGATGCTCATACAGGGATTGTCATGGCTGTGATCACAAAGATCTACCGTATCGTTCGCCAGGCCACATACAGACTCATTCACACCTACGGGCAATTTGGAACAGCCAATTAACCTCCTGTGCATGTTTTTGGACTGTGGGTGGAAACAGTTATATAGCGTGTTACCCTTGTGTTAAGACGTCGTCTCTGTGATCTTTGTGTTTACACTGTTTTGCGGACTTTTGTAACCCAAAGCAGATATGGTTGGTCAGAAGTGTAAGCCTACTAGCATGGGTGCAAGTCTCATAGACAGAGATGAATTAACTATCTGCTCAGATTGGCACAATCTACCATGCATACTCAGTTAACCAAAGAGAGTTGTAAAATGAATGAAAACCCGAATGCACAAATTACAGAACAATTACAGATATTTATTATCTTTTAGCAGAATCCTAAGAGTGTATACTTATTTTTATATTAATATTCATTAGGATTTGTACTTGTTCTTTGTATGCATCTCTTGAATAAAGTTTACTTACTTACTTATACAAAAGAAAGAACTCTCCGCTTTGCTGGGATTCACATCAGTGCAGGCTGTGTTCTAAACGAATTCAACGGCACCCTTGCGCACTTGAAAGACCGGAAGTCTGTATAACCCACAGCAAGTACACTACTTTCACAAGTACACTACTGTTGGTATTGAGTGCCTCATATTGTAAGCGTTGATTGGCTGTTTTAAGCTTCATGTAAAGTGACTCGGTATAAATAAGTAAGTTATTTGAAATGAATGTTGATATTAGTTGATATATTTGATATTATTTTACAATGTTATGTTTATAATAATTGATTTAGGGGTGTTATATGAGATATGGTAATGGTATTTATGGATGTATAGTACAGTATGGGCGTCATATGTCACACGTCATACGTCACTGTAACAACTTACGTTCACTTTCAACTTGCGTTCGGCCGTCCGGATCCAATTAAAAACGTAAGTCGGGGAGCGTCTGTATATGCAAAATCTATCATAAAAAGCCGATGTCAATGTTTCCTTTACATGGGTGTAGTTGACCTTTTATCAAATGAAAGTTTAAGTAATGTATGTACTTGAGAGTTCTACTTTTGTATCATTCTCAATTTTGAAAGTAAGCAGAAGATGGTATTTCTACAAAATTTGTAAAAAAAAATTTATGACAAAATTAATGGTTTTTAGAGTAAAAAATCTCTAAAATCCATGAGCCCCGAGACCCCAGGCTAATTTTTCAGACTTTTTCATCACAACCCACTGTCATCCCTGGTAAATAAAAACAGAATGCAAAGTTCTGTAAACCCATATTTTATTCACAATAGAACACAAACATCAAAAAATCGAAATTGAAACATTTTAAAGTTTTATGAAAAATTTCTGACATGACAATGTCAGGTCAGGTCTTGCCCTGCTACTGGTAACATGTAAGCCAGTACAACCTGTTGCATGGTCGAGTGGTCGGCGACTAAACCGGCTCCCCCACCAGGTTCCAAATTTGGTAAGGAAGGTGGCTAGCAACCCAGTAGGAATAAAAATAAGACCTATCAAAGGGCGAATTAATTCTTTAGAGTAAACGGCCAGCTAGCTAGAGATGGTGGCTCAATAAAAACACCCTGCAGAAAGCACTTTGGGCCTTGACTGTGGATTTTTTGCCTTCGTATACAGCCATGACAAGAAGAACAAACACTCAAAAGGTCTTGGAGACCCTGAAGGCAGAGGTCCAGCGCCGACAGCATGCTCACTCAGGGTCTGAAGAACCGCAAAGAAAAGGCTGTTATGGCTGCCGCCTACGCCAGAATTCTAGCACGGCACCCAGATTGATTGATTAAAAATTTCAGCTCAGACAATTCAGCAGCAATGCAGTGACAAAACACAACTAATTATGGACAACTGGAATTCTAAGTCGTTTACTGTTCGTGCTTACAGTACTGCCATAGTCTGTGATTGGTTTAAACATGGTGACCCCGGTTATGATTCTGTTTAAAAAAAAAAAAAAAGTTTCTTAAAGCAGTGCCGCAGTGAGCACTCTACTTTCTTGTTAATAAATGCAGCACACAGAAGCAGCAGAATCTCTTCAAAGTGTGAAGTGCTCCTGAGCCCACACACTGGTTTCCATCACAGTTTAATGCCTGTTTTAATGCAGTGCCGCTTGAAGGCCTGAAGATGACAGGCGTCCCATAATGCTTTTCGGCTTTGTCCCTCAGACTTTGTCACAGTCTGCAATCTGAATTTAGGGAACATTTTTCTGCAGATTGGCAGCTCTTGTCCAGATGTTGTTTTCATACCCAGTCATATTATTCGATCTGTTGTCAATTAACCAAATTATTTGCAAAATGTTCCTTCAGCTGTTTCTTTTTCACAACGCTTACTTTTCCAGGCCTTGTTTTATACCATTGTTCATTGTCGAAAAAGAGCAAACCAATCAGATTATGTCATACATGTTCAGTGTAAACAAAATAGAACTATTATACATATATACTGTATTTGACGTAATAAGCGCCCTGCTAAAATAACAAACCCCCCCCCCCCAATGTTTTTGATCTTACGTCTAATAACCACCCATGTGTACTGGGAGCAAAATCGTGGATCAAACTTACCAATTTTATTCGATCAGTCTCTGTAACAGTAAAATGTGGCGTTTACTGCCTGTAAAACTGAGTTTACACGGTATTTTGAGGCCCCTGTGCCACTGGAGCATGTCTTTAATGTTCATCAGTAACAACACATTTGATTGTAAAAAACAGGAAATATTTTACTGTGCTCTCTTGGTAAATGTCCAACAACCGATGAACCATTTGAAACTGCTACAGCAAAACTATGGGATGCTCTGAATGAATGGAGCGATGAGCCAGATATGGACCTATCAGAAAGTGATGAATATTTTTCACCCGATTCTCTTGCTCACGAACTTCATAAATTTAAAGACCTTCCAGGGCATGTGCTTTTGTTTGTTTGTGTTGATTGGCTCAACGTGCCATGTGCTCAAGTTGACATTCGTGTTGATTGGCTCAATTTCACTTCCAGAAAATGTTTAAAGGAACAGCACCGGGAGAGAAAAGTAGAAAAGTCTTTTTTTTTTTTTTTAATTTATGCTGTTTTCTGTTTATTTTCAGCTTTTGTGTAAGTAATTTGGTTGATACTACAAAATGAATAATACAAATACCAGTAAAACTCTTTTATTGTTCTGTTATTATTCATGTTTTCCACCTCGATGGTAATAAGCACTTACCATTCCACTCCGCTGGTAACATTTTTAATAAGTGCCCACTCACTCCAATTTTTACAGCGCTCTGGGTGCTTATCACGCCGAGTACGGTAACCATTTTATTATTGTATAATGTACAGTGATGCTTTGCTACTTCGTGCTTCAGTTTGCATCGCATCGCAGATGCATTGCAGGTTTCTCAAAAATATTCAATTTTTCATAATCAAAAAATAAAAAAATTAAGGAAAAATAGGGAAAAGTTAAGGAAAATGCCACAAAAAAGACCAATTATGAAAAAACCCCAAACAAACAAAAGCAAAAAACAACCCAACAAAACTACTTAGTTTTTTTTGTGAGGTGCCCGTCTGTATGTATGTATTTATTGATATTATATACATGTACATATACGTCATCAAGGGGGGGACGATCCTACTTCACGGAAATCAGCGGTCATGGGGGGGGATCTTGGTTCCCATTAACTGCGGAAAGTGAGGGATCCCTGTATATCCTTAACTACTTGCTTGCTCACTCTTTGCCTTCAACACACTTCTTCTTTTTCTTTAGGCTGTTCCATTTTTTTTCCTCAGAGGTCGCCACAGCGAATCATCTCGTGTTTAATTTGACATAGGCTTTTACATTGGATGCCCTTTCTGACACAACCCTTTCACAAGGGTCAGAAACACGCTGACGGCAATGCAGCTACTCTTGTCCAAAGTCAGCAATGGTTCTTTTACATGAACCTCTCACGATAGACAGTGAGAGACATGGCCGGCCTTTGATTACCCAGTTAGTGCACTGGGGGGACAGTGACAACCTTGTGGAGAGTGGGACTCGAAACCCCAACCTTAGGATCAGTGATCCAGCACCTTTTACCCCCAGGCCACCACTGCCCTCATTTGCCTTCATACACTGTACATCCAAAAGCAGTTTATGGTACCAGATTACCGTCATGCCTATGTGTGAATGCTTTGAAGGCCGTGGTTTATTCTCGGGGTTACTGATCAGAAAGTCAGTAGTTCAAGCCCCAGTATCACCAAATAGCCACAATGGGAACCTTGAGCAAGGCCCTTAACCCTCAGCTGCTGTTGTATAAATTATCAGGGCTGTCTCTGTATGCGGACGTCTGCAGAATCACATAAATGTAAATATTTATTGAACATCCCAGTCCAGATTTAGTTCACCTTTGCTGTTCGAGTACAACTGTCAGGATTTGCTTATTGATTCCCATCTCAAATTCATCCCAGCAGTGTTCGGTGTAAAGTCAGGGCTCTGTTCAGGTCACCGAAATATTCTCGATAATTGAGTTGTTCCGACTTTGTGGGTGGGTGCGGATGTGATGGTCAGGTGTCCACATGCTTATGTAGTCTGATTAGTTTGATTTTCTAAGAACCCATGTTCGTGACTTTGCCATGTTTTGGGTTTGGAAAGCCTGCTGGTCTCCGACATGTGCGCAATCACACTTGTACCCCTCGCGTCCTCACTCTGGGCCCAACATACTTGCTCACACACCAGCATGTTTGCATGTGAGCGTGCGAATGCTCCTGCTTTTTATTTGAACGCAGTCCAACTATTTCCGCTCCTTTCTTTTATGTTGAAAATTACATTCCTCCTATATCCTCCTGTCTTTGCTAAACAAAGCAACTTCTCTGTATTTAGTGAGCTCACAGATGTGCAGTAGTGTGATGTCATGGAGCAAGCGGCGTGTGACATGTCACTGTGAAGCAACACCGTGATTCCTCACACACTTTTTCAAACTCAGACAACCTTCTGTACACATGGTCTCAATTACTGTGCAACATTCACTTTTCTTTACAAGAATACACAATAACTCTTCAGCTTTTATATATATCAGATGCTCACATTGTGATATTCTGTGATATACCCGTGTGTGTGTGTGTGTGTGTGTGTGTGTGTGTGTGTGTGTGTGTGTGTGTGTGTGTGTGTCTGTGTGTGTGTGTGTGTGTGTGTGTGTGTGTGTGTGTGAGAGAGAGAGAGTGTGTGTGTGTGTGTGTGTGTGTGTGTGTGTGTGTGTGTGTGTGTGTGTGTGTGTGTGTGTGTGTGTTCAGGTTAAAATCAACTCTTATGGGAAACCTTATCTCAATTGCAATGTGGGAGTGTTTGCTGCCCTCTAGTGTTTATTATTTAAAATGCTCATTATGTCGTACTGTGGGGCAGTGGTGGTCTAGTGGTATAGGGCGCTGGATCGCTGATCCAAAGGTTGGGGGTTCGAGTCCCACTCTCCACAGGGTTGTCACTGTCACCCCCAGTGCAGCTAACTGGGTTATCAAAGGCGGGCCATGTCTCTCACTGTCTATGGTGAGAGGCATGTAAAAGAACCATTGCTGCAAAATTTGTAGGCTGCAAAGTCGTCAGCGTGTTTCTGTCCCTTGCTAAAGGGTTGTGACAGGAAGGGCATCCGACGTAAAAACCTCTGCCAAATCAAATGTGCGAATCAGATGATTCGCTGTGGCGACTCCCGAGTAAAAGGGAAAAAGCCGAAAGGAAGACAGACATTATGTCGTACTGTATTGTCAGTTTTCAGTTTTTTATTTTATTCAATTCATTAATTTTCTAAACCACTTAATCCTAATTAGGGTCGCCGGGAGGCTGACGCCCATCTCAGCCGACTCTGTGCGAGGGCAGAGTACAGCCTGTACAGCTCGCCGGGCCATCGCAGGGCAGAAACACGCCAACAGCTATG